>CM067375.1:60237445-60439945 GCA_034401795.1 Chaetoderma sp. LZ-2023a
CCATGCGACGTATCCTACACCGTGTGCCAGTTAATGTACATGCATACTTACTTATAATAGTGGACCTCTTTGTTAATGGCCAACTTTCAACTCTTAAACTACCGTCGCCGGACGGAAACTTTACAACAACTGTTTTAATCTTGTATTAGTTGTACGACCAACTAATAGGCATCTTATAATTTGTTCTGCTTCACCGTCATGAGAATGTGCCGCATCAATGACCTGCCTGTGGAAACCTGTCTGCGGAAACCTGCATGCGGAAATCTTCCCTGCATCAAAGATCGTGCCATCTCATGCTATTTACATGCTAGTGCATCAATTTCAGTGGCTCATGAACTTTTACCGTACCGATGGCCAATAGGTACTTAAGTAACTATACCGTTGAACATTTAATTATTTCCGTATTTGGTACTGATGACAAATAGGTACATTACCGGTCCTAGGACCGCATTATTATATTTTCTGTTTCTTACTGTGAATATTATCTTTATTTATTGTTGGTGCTTCAACTAACAGCGCCGTAAGGTCCGGTGACCTGGGATATATACCGCGCTCACCGTATTAGTTAGTTGTGTATATTGCAAGTAGCCATTCTAGTTAATATGTTTTGTTTATTTATAAAAACACTAGAACGCAGTACGCTAGGTAATACCATACAGCAACATTATATATCCGCATCACTATTCCCCCAGCATCAATTTTACACTAAGGTCGCTGTTCATACTCTAATTGTTTGAGCCTGACATGTTACCGACTAAACCAGGCTATTCAGCTCAATAGGATAGGATTAAAGTGGTTAGGGACAATGTCTCCGCAATAGACGCATAGTGTACGCATCTTTTCCGGCTGTTGTGGTAATGTAGCCCCACGCACTAGCAAGGTTGTGTAAAATTGGCCAGTGACTTTAGGGCTTCTTATTTATATTGAGTTATTGTCTCTTTCCGCGATCCACCAGCCACAAGTCTTATTAATTGTTTGGATTCCCATCGACACATTAGCAGGATCCGACCCTGGGAAACTATCAGAGGTTTTCGAGCGGTGATAGTTAAAGTGCCGATTTACATACACGTCCCCCATATCCTCGGATACTAGTTAGTTAGGACCCCCGCCAAAGTAGGATGCACTGCGAAATAATATTATTTAATTATGTTGTGATACCGGCCTGCAGTGCATATCTGGGTATTCTGGGAAGCAAACCTTACGACAAGTCAACTGTTAACTCCGTAGTACGCGGTGATGGACGAGATGTGGATCTCCTTCCAATTCATTGTAGTGTCTGAGTGATGTCCTAGAACCCACCACACCCTCACGGGAAGGACGCTAGCGGTGGATATCCGTCTCTCCATCCCCACCATAAATGGCATGCTATTGTGAACTGTGAAACTTGTCCTGGTCATGTTATATGTGTTTGCGGGACATGGTAACCAGATCGTTATTTGATTCGGGAGCCTTGCTCCGTAACATGTACCCACGCTATCCTTTGGAGGTAGATGCTATGCGGGGTGACCTACGAGAAGCTGTGCATCTTCGCCCAACGAATAAATGTATCTAAAGTTGGGTAGGAATGCCTGCCACTTGTGGCCAAAGCTTGTTTTCTTTACTAATAACCAATTGGTAGGTTAGAATGTAGCAGAAGGCCCGCATAAATAAAGTGGCAACTACCAATGCAGTAACTTTGGAACTACATAAGACGGTGACTTGGGAATTCTTCGGAAATCGTTCGTCCCATCTTTACGTATACCAGTGTGCATCACATTAAGTATGGCTTCACTAGGATTTTCAGCACTTAGCATTTTCTGTTCGAACAAAGGAGTGACCCTTTTTGCCACCTCTTTTCCTCCGCTTCGGCATTGAAGACATTTTCCTGTGACGGAGGCCCACGCGAGGCAAGTTCCTCTCGCAACAACAATATTTTCCTTGTGTGTGTGTTAGGGGTATACTAGTTTATATTAAACTAACCAGTGACCTCGTGGCGATGCTCTCTTACGGGGATACCTCTGCGGTTTCCAGGATCTGTGTGGTACCTCCGGCGAAGCCACATAGAAAGAACACCGGATGGCTCTATGTTTTGTAATATTGTGCTCATTACTCTCAAACGAGTGAAATTGTTTGTATAGTATATATATTAAATTTCTGACTGTTTAATTATTAACATCTTGTCCGTTAATCTAAATTATAATCGACTGTCATACCGGTGAGACAAACAGTTGGGATGACACTGTGTGGTTCAATCTCGGCGGCAATGGTCGCACGGCCCCACTGGAACATCAGTGTTCCACTGGCTCTAGAGGCCGGTCTTTGTACTTTTCGGAGAGCCGTGAAACGGGATCCGCAACCCCGAGAACCGCAGCTAACCAGCACTCCCACGCATCATGTACTTGCAGTGCAACGGAGTGGATTGACTTAGCAGACCAGCGCATAGCCCAGCGAGCTACAATACAATGATAAAGTATCTGCAGTCTGCATTTTGCTCATTCGGTCAGAATTGGACATACACAGTGTATGATGAAGCTATATATTGTAAGGCTCAGATGATTAAGTGGAGAAACACAGATGAATTTGACAGTGCTCATATTGAAATGGGAGGCGTGGACCGTTCATTGTATACGTCGATTTTTGCTGGAAAGTGGTTTTGAGGACATTCTTGTGGAAGCGAACGTGTAATGGATCAGCAACAATTGGCCATGCTATGAACGTCAAAGCATACAATCGAGGTGTTAGAATTCATAAGTTCACTGAGTTGGCTTAAATGGATGGCATTTGCTGATGCCATTGAAGCAACAGAAGTTTCACAACTTGAAAGGAGTATGATCATGGAGAAAGCAGAACATTGCGCCACAGCATTTGAGGATCTCCAGCATGCACACGGTGAAAGCAGAGACGTGGCTAAAAGGCACTAGAAGATTTCTCGCATTCTGTGTAAAATCTGCATTATCTAATGAAGAAATTTGTGAAGAAAGGTAAAAAATGTTCAGACACATCTGTCTTCTGGGAAAACTATGTTTCAGATTTGTCACAGCTGCTTTTGGATTACATTGCCGCAAAACGTGATGATAACCAGTCCTTGGAAATAGAAACATTTGGGGAGATGATTCCAATTGACTTTCAGTGAGGACAGGTACACTATGCGCGCTGGGGTTGCGTTGACGTTGCTGAAGCAAGACTTCTGAGGGAGGAGAAGCCGGAAGTGTATCAAGCTCTAGTCGAAGGCCAATGTGTTGTTTACAGGACTGGGCGACCTTTCAGTTGAGTTTGGCATGGCATGGCTCTTGAAGAATCTCTAAACAAAGACTGCGGCAAGCACAGACAACTGTGTACTAAAGATGAAGTGCTTGCAAAATACTATTTGACTGCTCATCTAAAAAAAGCATTAACGGCTAATACAAAATAACTTAGTGGGTTACATCAGACTGATAGTGGTGACCTCCACAAAGAGGCTACAACGAGACGCATTCCTGCTGATGAAGCTGCAATCCAGAAAATCATCAGTGTTATTAATGAAAGAATGGTGAACCCTTTTCATGATTGACATCGGCATTACGACAGAGAATAGGCAGCCTCCTATAAATATTGCCACATCACTTGTATGTTCACCTGAGGCAAGCAAGGCACTGTGTAATGTGCGTGAAAATGGTCTAGAACAAATGAAGGAATTTGTAACTAATAGATTGATAACAGGTGGGACAGACTTTCATGATCCTATTAGTAAGCATTATCTTTGCACTTTTACTACACTGAACAGAGGAGATGGTACTAAATAGAATCAGGTGATAAGGTCATTAAATATTGATCGCCAAATATTCAGCAAATTGGAAATGCTTGGCCAGTCGCGTGATGTGAACATAAAGGAATTACATCAGTATGAATTAGCGCCAGTTCCACTCTCGCTGTTCAATCTTGAAGGTTCTCTTAGAAAGACACAGAAAAGTAGTATGCTCCCTTGGCTTGAGAAGGGCCATGCCACTATTGAACTTCCAGCATCTAGTGAGCCAACATTGGGTGTCATTGATCTCATGGTGTTTCTAAAAATGGTTTGTACTGACACAGCCGAGTGTACTACCTTTGGTGATCTATGAGATCAGCTCTTGGACGCAGTCTTGACTTTAAAATGTCAGTATATTGCTGTGGTTGGTGACAATTATAGGAATGCGGAATCAATAAAATCAGGTGAACTGGTCCGCCGTGGTAATATCGAGATGCAGAATCCAACTGTTCTAACACCACTTCCAAAACAAGCGGCTGAAGATGTTGTCAAATGCAAAGAACAAGGCAAACCTTGCAAACTTCCTTTCTCATGATTGGATCATTCAGTTGGAACGTAGATTAAAAGCTGGTTGTGGGGTATATCTTGCTGGTAGATTCCATGACATTAATCGAGTAGTGAAGGTCGTGTTTGGTGGGCACGATGAAGTACCAGAGCTTGGGTCAGGTCATGAGGAAGCCGATTCTCGAATGTTTGTACATATTTCACACGCAAGATATAAATTAGGCATCAACCAGGTACTTCTTTGGTGTCTTGACTCAGATGTTGCAGCCATGTGTCCACGATACTGCTGGATACTTGACTTTAAAGAGCTGTATCTAAATACAAGTGTACGACAAAAGAAGAGATTCATTCCAATGCATACCATACCGACTCAACTTTGAAAAAGTATGAGCTATATGCTACCAGTGATCCACGCAGCCAGTGGATGCGATTCAACCTCGGCGTTCAGTGGGATAGGCAAACAAAAATCTGAATCTTATTGAAAAGCACCAAGAATTACACAGTGGGCTACAACATTTCGGAGAAACCGGGAAACCGAGGATGTCATGGTAACACTAGTGACTCTACTGTATTGCGGGGAAAACATGTATCACTTGATGTACCGTAGTTCTTTACGAATTATTCGCAAAAACAATGCAAAAAGTGATAAATTACCACCAACAATGGATAGCTTCCGTTTGCATCTCAAACGAGCAACTTAGCAGTCATTTATATGGAATCATGCAACAGTTCCGTAACTCAATGTATCACCTGTTGATACTGGCTGGGTGTTCGATGAAGATGGACACCTTGTGCCATGTATGATGATGCTACCTCCAGCACCTGAGGCAATACTCGCATTTACACAATGTATGTGCCAAGCGGATTGTTCAACAAGGAGATGCAGGTGTGCCGAGATGATATTGTGTGTTCTGGTGTACGTAAATGTTGTGCTGACAGCTGCAGTAACCGTGAATTGTATATAGATGACTCGTCCTCTGAATCAGATACAGATTAATGATATGGAACATGAACTGACCTACACTACTGACCTACACATCGTCCTTGCACTCATAGAATGATTCGTTCTGCGATGAAATCGCATTTACCGAGGTTGGAGATGCATCAAAATGCATGCTTACATCTATGCTGACTTTTAGGATATGACTTCCAAAATTATGTATTAAAATATTTTCCAACCCACACATCACATTCAATGTACCAATTTGATAAGCGAGACATATTTTTTAATAAATGGAACAATATTGAGCTATCAGAATACGAACCAGAACACAAATTTTTACAAAATTATTATGCTAAGCGTGAAAATATAAGAAAAATGGCAATTTTTTATGTTTGTGACATCATAATTATATGCAAATTATTCGCAAAACAGGAATAAATGTCACCGTTAGCTAGATGACTGTGAGACCTTTAATTTAACACCAGAATTGTCTTTCAAACCCCAAAAATAAGAAAATTATGATAGTTAAAACGATGTATATTTCTTTGCGGTAATTGCTTATGGTTACCATGGAAACGGTTCTGCAAAAAATAATTGCACCACTTTCAGACCCTACATCCGCCCTGGTGATAACCACTATAGACCCCCCTAACAGCTGGTACTATCGGCATTTTTCTACCAGACCACTTGTGCCATGGTGCCGAATTCAGATTTGGCTGCTAGACTATTAGCATTATGATCATAATTATTATCATTAACATTCGGAATCAGTGTCTGTCAGTTTAGATTGATGTGCGACTATTTCGATTGGAATCTGCACAGGCGTGAATGACCTTGTTTGAACGCCGCTGGACTCGGCCGGCGCTCGGGCCACACTGCGCATGCGCATTAGCTCTAGCTGCGTGTACTGCGCACGACTTCTCTCCCTGTCCCAATTACTGGATCGATCGTCTGTAATTCGAAAAAAGATTTTGAAATGAAAATGGCGCAAAAAATGTGCACGCCTGCGCTCGCGCTCGCGTACGCACGCACCCACTCACGCACTCACCCACACACTCAAAGCATATCCGCAAGCACACACGCATGTGCATAATTAAGAAACATCTGGCGAATGTGTTATGTATGGAAGATAACTCTCAAATGTTATTCGCGTCGGTTGTACACTAGTTTATCTCCCCTGTGATTATACTGTTGTCGATAACGAGACCCATGTTATCGTCATGATTATGCCGCCACCATCACGGTGCTCATTAGGATCATCTAGAGAGGTTCATACACCACCATAATTGTCATTATCAAAATCATCAGCATCTTCATTGCTATCGTCATTATTATATTATAGTATATCCATCATCTATGTGGGCATTAACACGGTAAAAGCAATCATCATCATCGTCATCCATCTCCTCCTCATCGACATGTCGTCGTCCTCGTCACCGCAGTCGTCATCGTCGCCAATTTCGTCGTAGTCATCGTCAGTGTCATCGTCGTAGTCCTTGTCATCACGGTATTCATGTATCATCATCGTCGTAATCTTTAGTGTCATCATCATCTTCACAGAGCCGTTGTCCCGCCATCATCGCTGTCATCGGTACAGTTCGTCCAACATGTCTACAAGAAGATAACCAGGCTATTTAGAATCAACATTGAGTCACTTCGTACTAACCTATATAGCTGTGACGCGTGTCTCCGTTTGTTGATCCAACAAATGACTTTCTGAAGTAAGATGCCCTCCTCTGTACATTGCCCATGAATGGCGCTGTTGATATGGTGTATAGCACGGGGTTAATAGCGGCGTTCAGAGGTAAGACAAACACAGCTATCCACGCGTACACCTAGCAATGTATCAAACAATGTACATTAAACTGGATATCTTTTCTGAAAATGCAGTTTAAACAGGAAACTGGTTTATAATTTTATAAATATTATGTTGAGTATTTGTAACGTGAACAGACAAGGTGTCGAAACATCTTCCAATCAAGTTAGGCCTGTTTTTTAATAACCAAACTGCGGTTGTCGCAGATCTGCTTACGGCTGGCTACGTACTTGAGAGAAACCAAGCTTTAGTTTCAAAGTTAGGTTGTCCTAAAGTTGAGATTCTGGGATTATAGTTTGGAAGAGCTCAAAGTGTACATGTCATCATATAAACAGTGTGGTAAAATGCAGCAATTTGACAGAAAGTGACACGTGTTTTGCTTAAGAACTGTATTTTGACCGATCTTCAAACTAGATATCGATAGAAAACGCAGTAGCATACCTGCATGGTCAAAGGCATTGTTGTGTATCTTTTAATATTGGTATCTGCGTGTCAAGCAAATCAGAAGGTTCTAATAGCGATTAGAGCACACCATTCACAGCCACTGTTAACAACGGCTTAGATTCTATGATTGTATGCAGATTTGCTGACGATTATCATATCCTTAACAACATCAGAATTTATGTAGAAATCATGAACAGTCAGGTGGTAGTAGTGGTAGTGGTACTGGTAGTAGTAGAAATAGTAGTAGTAGTAGTAGTAGTAGTAGTAGTAGTAGTAGTAGTAGTAGTAGTAGTAGTGTAGTAGTAGTAGTAGTAGTAGTAGTAGTAGTAGTAGAAGTAGTAGTAGTAGTAGTAGTAGTAGTAGTAGTAGTAGTAGTAGTAGTAGTAGTAGCAGCGGCAGTAGTAGTAGCAGCATTAATAGTCGTACCTGAGTTGGAATATTAGCCCCAGACAATGAAGCAATCCCTAACAGTATAATCGGGACCCAGCAGAAGAAGTCTGTAAGTACGATCATGGTCATGCGGCGTGCCATGGCGGCATCTGACTTATTCTGAGGCATGCGCACAGCACTTTGTGTCCTCTTAGCCACAATAAACATCCAGAAATATGAGAGGAAAATGATTAAGAATGAAGCGAAGTTAACGGCAATAAAAACAAATACAGAATATTCCCATCCTTTAGGTCGAGAGTTTGTGATATGTAGCGGAAGGCAAACGCCAGAGCGGCCATAAAAATTATCGAAATATTCCAGTCCACAAAGCGGAACAATAGAAAGCAGTAAAGCGAAGAGCCACATTACCGCCATCGCAATCCGCGCTTGTTTTAGTCCAAGTCTGGGAATTTTGAAAGGAAATATTATACATACAAGACGATCTAATGTTATTATAGTTAAGGTAAACACAGAACTCTCGCTGGAGACGGTGGACAGGAATCCGGCGAATTCACATAACGCACTCTGTCGCCAGAATTTATCGTAGATGATGTAATTTCCTCGATAGTACGAGTCAACTCCTGCGATGATTAATAGGTACACACCCATGAAGTAGTCCCCGAATGCGAGATTCGTGATCAGGAACGAATGTACCTGAGGATGAAATATATAATCGTGTTTAGAGCTCGCATATCGCTTTTTTTTCTGGGGAACGTCAAGAACGTGATTCACCAGGTGTGGGTAACCATAACATAACACTTTACACACTGAAATCCCAGAATATAAAATTCAAGGTAACTATACAGTTAAGTAGTTGTAAGTTGTTGAATAATTTGAAACCAATGGTCATAACCATTAAAACATGCAATTCGTACACTTTGAGAACAAACTTAGATTTTCAACACAGAGTTACGTAATGGAACTTTCCATTTTATCCATTTATCATATGACGTCATAAGTAATTAAGTGACATGTATGATGATGTCATAATCAATGACGTCATGAATGGCATAGATAGGTTCGTCCCGAAAGCTTGATTGCTGAAGGGCTAAGCGTTGTTGTACGAATTGTATGTCGTTACCATTTAATAAACATTATGTTGAGTATTTTGAAACCAATTTGATTGGGCGCTGGTGCCGGCTATGGGAGCAACAGCACCCAATCAAATTAGTTTCAAAATATTCAACAGCTTCCCTGTATAGTTTTCTGGAAATTGATAGTCATGGAGCTCAGCGGTCGATCCATCCCAACACGAGCGAGGTGTGGGTGAAGTTTAGCTAGAGCTGGCCAGGGAGTAGCTAAAACTGGAAAGGTGCATTATGATTGGAACATCAGCTAATATGCGCCATATTTGATTGCGGTGTCAGATGCGTGAACTGCAGACCGCATCCCTTCATTGATTATATTATTAACCAGAACTCATGTCCGTTAATACGTATGAAAGGTACCGTATCAGTGATAAAGAATTCCTGCTGAGCGTAACATCTTACCTTGCCCACTTTCCCCGTTCTGATCTCTCGGACCCTCCAGCCGGCCACAAGCATATTACCAAACGTGGCCACCATACCCAGTACCCAGACACTAATCCTCAGCACAGTGTTTGACATCAGGTCCTGACACGAGGAGAACTCGTCGGGCTCTGGAGTGCACGTGCTCGTGTTCGTCGCCAGGCAACAGAACCTGTACTCGTCAGTATATCTACAAAGAGTAATATATAGTACTTCTTCAAAGAAATTCTCATCTGACTCAAAATGCAGAGAATCGATTCGTAGCAGAATAATGATGATGATGATAATGATGATGATGATGATGATGATGATGATGATGATGCCGATGGCGATGCTAGTGGTGCTGCTTTTGGTGGAGGAGGTGGGAGTAGTAGTAGTAGTAGTAGCAGTAGTAGTAGTAGAAGTAGTAGTAGTAGTAGTAGTAGTAGTAGTAGTAGTAGTAGTAGTGCTGGTGGTGGTGGTGGTGGTGGGTGGGTGGGTGGGTGGTGGGTGTTGGTGGTGGTAGTGGTGGTGGTGGTGGTCGTGGTGGTGGTGGTGGTGGTGATGGCGAGGAGCCAAAGGAAGAAGAAGAAGAAGAAGAAGAGGAAGTAGAACAAGAAGAAGAAGAAGAAGAAAATAACTAGGTGGTGATGATGTGTATGATGATGATGATGTTGATGAAGAAAGAAGATGGAAGAAGAAGAAGAAGAAGAAGAAGAAGAAGAAGACTTTTCATGTACTTTATTTTGGATTCATAAAAAACGCTTTAATTTAATACATCACTCATAAATTATTTTTTAAAACACGTCATAGACAATATAAATATATTCCTGAATCAGTCTGAGTATCATTTAAATAAACATTGTATTTATGAAGAATAACAAATATGTCAAAATATCACAGATCTACGTCAATTTTGTAAAAAACAACAATCCAATCCGTATAAAAATCAATGGGAATCAGTCATCAAAATCATCAGTCATCAGTCATTAAAATGTAAAATGATGAAAGTGGACAAAATAATACTGAAAGGTATAACTAAATACCATTAAATGTTAAAATATCGTCTTCAGTACTACAAACGAAGTGGTCAATTGCCCAAAAATTTTTAAAGTTTTCTAGTGACCCATTTTGCTGGTGGTATTTAAATTCAATAGTCACACGAGCTCGCATTCGAGAAATGCATTCTCGAAGGGCGTCCGTCTGACCATTGCCATCCATTAGACGCTGCCGCGTTACATAGGTAGCCATTTTAGCGTTTGCCATGATCCAATTGCATATACGATGTTTAATTTTACGTGCAGATTTAGACAAACAATGGGGGCATAGAAAGCCTTTGACATAATTCTCAGGCTTAAATTCATCAGCCAGTGTTAAAAATAGAACTGCTCGTCTAACAGCACACAAAAGTGGTTGGAGACGTGAACATGTTATAAAAAGATGTGCTAAATCTTCACGATCGCCACAGTAAACACATTTATCATTAATACAATATCCGGCCTTATATAGAAAAACACCAGTGTTGAGTGCCCCATGGAAAACCTTCCATGACAAATCTCCTTCGTAGTATGTACACGGATATTCATAAAAACAGAGACAATTATCTGTAAAATCAATATTTAGAGAAAGTAGATCTCTCCATATGTTACTTTTGGTATTATGTGAAATCATTGAGTAACATTTTAATAAAGACATCTTGTATAGTTCCTTCTTGCAAAGAGATGGTATCAATACAGTAAAAACCGAGTCATCATTAATGTTGCATGATAATTCATAATTGTATACTGACCTGGGAATGTCAATAGGTCGATCTAATAGTTCGAACCATTCATTGGGTATGCTATCCCATAGAGTGTTCAAGTTTATTTGAAGCAATCGTCGAGACCTGTTGCCAATTTTAAGGAGTAAGTCTTCAAGTGCAATTCGTTTATCATTTACCAAAATATCAGCTAGAATGGTAGCATTCGCACTTATAAAATCTTCGTAGCAAAAAGTAAATCCAGTGGAGATTTTCTTGATCAAAGGATTTAGAAACAGTGGTTCATTTAAAACATCGATTTTACAGCTTGGATGCGATGTTCTCATAACATTGAAGAAAAACCAAGAATTGAGCACACTCTTATAAAAGATAGGTATATTACGAATCATCTGTACATCCAATTTAATAGAGAAAATCTGATAATCGTAATTTAGTTTATGTATCTGTTTGAGAAAGTAGCTGCTAAAGCTGAAACACGGATGAAAAGCGAAATAGTTCATAAAGGATTGTGCATACTGAATACGGAATGTCCGTATCCGAGATTCTAAATGCACTAGTCCTTGCCCACCTTTGTCTAAAGGCAGAAACAGTAACTCTTTGGGAAGCCTGTGCTTTCCAGACCAGATGAAGTTAATTAACAGTTTTTGAATAGCATTTAAAATATTACCAGGGACATCGATAACAGCTAACCTATGCCAAAGCTTAGAAGCAGCAAGCAGATTAGTAATAGTGATCCTACCTCTAAACGATAGAGCTTTTGATAACGGGAGCCAGTTAAGAAGTTTTGTGCTGATTTCCTTTTCAAGATTTTCCCAATTTTGTTTGCAAAAATCCAAAGAATTGCCAATATAAATGCCGAGAATCTTTAATCCATTGCTATTCCATTTTAACCCCAAAGGCTCGTCAATACGCCATTTCCAGGAACCAACCCAAAAACCTTCTGACTTTGAGTGGTTAATTTTCGCGTTGGAAGCAGACTCATATACATGTATAAAATCTCGCAATTTAATAAAATCATCATTACACGTACACAAGGCAGTTATGTCATCAGCATAAGCTGAGCAAGAAACCCTTTCACCCGAGATATCAGGCAGGGCCACCCCCCTCAGTCCGTTATTTGAGCGTATCTTAACTAATAATGGTTCGATACAGATACTGTACAAAGCGCCTGATAGTGAGCAACCCTGTCTGATACCACAGCTAAAAGAAACAGGCATAGATAACAAATTATTTATTTTCAGTAAACACGAAGTGTCATTGTAAAGAAGCTGAATGCATTTAAGAAAAAAATCACCAAAGCCAAATGCGCGCAAGGTATTCAATAAATACTGGTGACTTACCCTATCAAACGCCTTCTCCTGATCTAGGGATACAACGCCAAGAGGTAACGACATGAAATTTGAATACTCGACGACGTCTGTTATCAACCTAATGTTATTGGAGATCTTACGTCCTGGTACGCAATAGCTTTGGTCTATGTGAATAATTTCTGCGAGTACTGTACGTATACGATTATACAAGGCCTTGGAAAATATTTTCAAATCTACACATAAAAGTGATACAGGTCTCCAGTTCTTTAAATTGGTTAAATCACCTTTCTTAGGTAATAATGTCACAACCGCTCGCCTGCATGAAATAGGTAATAACATGTCTTCAATTGATTCATTAAAAACATCAAGAAGATCAGAACCGATAGTTTCCCAAAAGGTTTTGTAAAATTCCGATGGTAGTCCATCAATTCCAGGAGCTTTGTTGTTATTGAGATGGTTAACAGCTTCAGTACGCTCTGGTAAACTCAGGGCCCGATCTAACTCAATTCTGGAAAGCTCACTTAGATTAGGAAGATCTGATAAAAGCAGGTTTTCAGACACTTTGCATGAGCTTGACTTCGCATATAATTCACCATAGAAATCAGAGGCGTGGCTCAGAATATCCGTATCAGAATTAACCATTTCACCGGTTGGGATCTTCAACTCTGAAATAGTTTTATTCATCACACGTTTATTCTCAAGATTAAAAAAATATGTAGTAGGTCTATCTGATTCATTTATATGCTGGAATCGCGATCGAATCCAAGCACCCCTATTTTGCTCTTTGAGGAGAGTTGTTAATTCAGATTGCTTTTGGTTAATTACCTCTAATAATTCATTTGTTTTTGGAATTTTGACCGATAACTGATCAATTTCAGCTTGTAAGTCTGATCGTCGCTCACGGAAAAGGACAGCTCGTTCTCGGGAATAACGCTGTGATAAAATACATATATGCTTTTTGGCCAAATCCCACCAATCCTGTAGACAATCAAAATCACATTTTTTCCCTTGCCAACCATTCCAGAAATCATTAATTAAAAGCACATAGTTTCTTTCACTCAACACAGCGGTAAAGCTGAAATATTGCTCTAACATAATCATGGTCAGAATTGGTGCAAGGTATTATGGAACAACTGCTTAAAAACTGTCTAAAATTACTATGAATGTACAAACGATCAAGTCTGGATGCAGTCCCATCGGACCTGTGCCAGGTGAAAATTTCAGATTGTGGATAGAGGCAGCGATATGCATCAGTAAGACTATTGCTTGTAATTAAAGATTTAAGCGAATCCGCAGCTGGAGGGTGTGGTTCTGTTGCTGATGTTCTATCTAACTCACAATCAATTGTACAGTTAAAATCACCACCTAATATTATAGGATATGGTTCGGACAATGTGGAAATATGAGTTTTTAGCATATCTATGCATTTCAATTTGTCATGAGACTCTGTGGGATTGTAAACATTAATCAGATAAAAATAGATGCCATGTATATTTGCTGTGACATGTAAGATTCTTCCCTGAGCAACTGTGATCGTTTCAATGATATTTACATTTAACTTGGGTTTAAATATTATAGCAACACCAGCTGTATTTGTATTAAAATGTGAAAAGACAGCTTGACCTCTCCATATAAGTCGCCATAACGACTCATCCGGCTGAATTGTGTGAGTATCCTGGAGAAACACAATATCGGCAAATAAATCTTTGCGAAGTTCATTAAAAATACGAAATCTTTTAAAAGAGTCACGACAACCTCTCGTATTTAGTGTAACAATTGAGAGGGAAGCCATAATTAAAAATAATTGAATAAATCTTAGAACAAAGATACCCATAATTGTTTGGTGTAGAAAAGAAACTGTATTCAAGTTCGTTACTAGATTGACCATAGGCGGAAACAATTAATTCCGTAAGCTACGGTGTAGCTTAGTGACTATTTTGGTGACACGAGACTTGAACGCAGATTCTAAGCCAGGTTGTTTCTTCAATCGTATCAACTGATGTATCAGTAATTTTAAGTTGGGTTGAAAGGCTTTGCATTTATCTATTACCTTTTTACTATATTTTACACTTTCTATAAATAGTTTCACATCTTCAAGAGAGGGCATTACCTCCCTTGAATCAATAAAATCTGTCATGTCCGAAAGTTCTGAACCAATATACATGCTGTCAGCGTCGCTGGTGTCCTCGTCCAGCAGTTCACCCTGCGATAAAGGCGGCATACCACCTGCTTCTATTCCAAGCCTGTCCGAATCACAAGGATCATGTCCAGGTTTGAAAACTATAGATGCATTATTAACACTGGTTGCTTTCGCCAATGAGATATTTACATCGAGTTCACTTAGGATTTCTTGTGTCGACATAACAGTTTTTTCAGCTACACAACCCTCGTCAGATAATAGAACAGGGTCGTGTAATTCCGATTCACGGTGAATTTGAATGACAGTGACAGCAGAGTCCCCATTGGCCGCCGTGTTGGAATTACCAGGTTCATCTGTGAACAGAGCTGAGTTTTGCTGAGTAGCCTGGTCCATTGAAGTAGCATCATCTACAACAGTGGAATTCTCCGACGGTGCACTGGTAATGTCCGCCTCATTATCGGTTTCAGGATCAGTGACAATTAGATCATCGCTCAAGACGCTATAACGATTGGAAAACTGAGTCTTACGACGTTTATTCTGAGGTGATTTCTTAGGTGACGATTTACTGACTTTATCAACTGGTTTATCGTTTCTTTGTGACAGTGTTTGTGGAAAATTGTTATCATTTAGCACAAGATCGGAATTCGGTATGACGTCACGATTTTTACTGTTGACCGGCTCGTCCGCAACATTGTTGTTACGGTTATCATGACCCACCGAATTGTCGTGAATGTCATTCAATGGGCAAAAGCGTTGAAAATGTCCTTTCTGAGCACATTTAAAACAGACAATCCTGTCCGTACTTATAAATAGTCTATGGGACCTTCCTATGTACGGGATGTCCACAAACTCCGGTAATGGGGACTTTTCCATTACAATCTGGATCTGCCGTCTAAAACTTTTCACATGTCTTAACTCTGGTGACTTGCAGCCTAAAGATATTGGCCGGCAATTTCCGAGCACCTTTCCTTGGCTTTCCAACGCTTGTTTAATAACAAAGTTCGGGATGTATGGTGGGACATTAGATATAATTAATCTCGTCGGCTCATTCTCCAAGGAATACACATTGTGGTAGCAGCCACCTACGTTTATACCGTCAAGACACAGTCTATTGACTTGTTGCTCCGTTTTGACATAAACCGCGATTCCTCCTTTAATTCGTGAAGCAGCTACAATATTCTCCGGCTTTACGACGGCGGCGGCGCCTTTCACGTAGGCCTCTACCACCACACCAGCTAGACTATCAACGCGTACACCATGTTTCCTATCAATGCCCGCGAATGGTTCGTAATCTAAAGCAGGGGTGGTGACGGGGTCACTTCGAGTCTCTCTCAGGCGCTCCGCATAACTAACCTGTCTGGCCATTGTCCAAACACAATAGCTTAATCAAGCGTCCACTTCGGCCAACAGGCCGACTACCCTATGCTAATGGCGCTATAAGTGTTACAAGTATATATAGAGTTACGAAAACCAGAGAAAAAATCAAATTATGTATGAACACATTAATAAAACACAAAGTTATTAACACAAACATAAGCACATACGCGTTAGCGCATACAAAAGACAAAAAGTAAACACAACTGACAATTATAAACAGTCAACAAACGGACTAAACTGAGAGCTCTTCTAAAACACGTCTTTTCTCAAAGAAGAAGAAGAAGAAGACTTTTCATGTACTTTATTTTGGATTCATAAAAAACGCTTTAATTTAATACATCACTCATAAATTATTTTTTAAAACACGTCATAGACAATATAAATATATTCCTGAATCAGTCTGAGTATCATTTAAATAAACATTGTATTTATGAAGAATAACAAATATGTCAAAATATCACAGATCTACGTCAATTTTGTAAAAAAACAACAATCCAATCCGTATAAAAATCAATGGGAATCAGTCATCAAAATCATCAGTCATCAGTCATTAAAATGTAAAATGATGAAAGTGGACAAAATAATACTGAAAGGTATAACTAAATACCATTAAATGTTAAAATATCGTCTTCAGTACTACAAACGAAGTGGTCAATTGCCCAAAAATTTTTAAAGTTTTCTAGTGACCCATTTTGCTGGTGGTATTTAAATTCAATAGTCACACGAGCTCGCATTCGAGAAATGCATTCTCGAAGGGCGTCCGTCTGACCATTGCCATCCATTAGACGCTGCCGCATTACATAGGTAGCCATTTTAGCGTTTGCCATGATCCAATTGCATATACGATGTTTAATTTTACGTGCAGATTTAGACGAACAATGGGGGCATAGAAAGCCTTTGACATAATTCTCAGGCTTAAATTCATCAGCCAGTGTTAAAAATAGAACTGCTCGTCTAACAGCACACAAAAGTGGTTGGAGACGTGAACATGTTATAAAAAGATGTGCTAAATCTTCACGATCGCCACAGTAAACACATTTATCATTAATACAATATCCGGCCTTATATAGAAAAACACCAGTGTTGAGTGCCCCATGGAAAACCTTCCATGACAAATCTCCTTCGTAGTATGTACACGGATATTCATAAAAACAGAGACAATTATCTGTAAAATCAATATTTAGAGAAAGTAGATCTCTCCATATGTTACTTTTGGTATTATGTGAAATCATTGAGTAACATTTTAATAAAGACATCTTGTATAGTTCCTTCTTGCAAAGAGATGGTATCAATACAGTAAAAACCGAGTCATCATTAATATTGCATGATAATTCATAATTGTATACTGACCTGGGAATGTCAATAGGTCGATCTAATAGTTCGAACCATTCATTGGGTATGCTATCCCATAGAGTGTTCAAGTTTATTTGAAGCAATCGTCGAGACCTGTTGCCAATTTTAAGAAGTAAGTCTTCAAGTGCAATTCGTTTATCATTTACCAAAATATCAGCTAGAATGGTAGCATTCGCACCTATAAAATCTTCGTAGCAAAAAGTAAATCCAGTGGAGATATTCTTGATCAAAGGATTTAGAAACAGTGGTTCATTTAAGACATCGATTTTACAGCTTGGATGCGATGTTCGCATAACATTGAAGAAAAACCAAGAATTGAGCACACTCTTATAAAAGATAGGTATATTACGAATCATCTTTACATCCAATTGAATAGAGAAAATCTGATAATCGTAATTTAGTTTATGTATCTGTTTGAGAAAGTAGCTGCTAAAGCTGAAACACGGATGAAAAGCGAAATAGTTCATAAAGGATTGTGCATACTGAATACGGAATGTCCGTATCCGAGATTCTAAATGCACTAGTCCTTGCCCACCTTTGTCTAAAGGCAGAAACAGTAACTCTTTGGGAAGCCAGTGCTTTCCAGACCAGATGAAGTTAATTAACAGTTTTTGAATAGCATTTAAAATATTACCAGGGACATCGATAACAGCTAACCTATGCCAAAGCTTAGAAGCAGCAAGCAGATTAGTAATAGTGATCCTACCTCTAAACGATAGAGCTTTTGATAACGGGAGCCAGTTAAGAAGTTTTGTGCTGATTTCATTTTCAAGATTTTCCCAATTTTGTTTGCAAAAATCCAAAGAATTGCCAATATAAATACCGAGAATCTTTAATCCATTGCTATTCCATTTTAACCCCAAAGGCTCGTCAATACGCCATTTCCAGGAACCAACCCAAAAACCTTCTGACTTTGAGTGGTTAATTTTCGCGTTGGAAGCAGACTCATATACATGTATCAAATCTCGCAATTTAATAAAATCATCATTACACGTACACAAGGCAGTTATGTCATCAGCATAAGCTGAGCAAGAAACCCTTTCACCCGAGATATCAGGCAGGGCCACCCCCCTCAGTCCGTTATTTGAGCGTATCTTAACTAATAATGGTTCGATACAGATACTGTACAAAGCGCCTGATAGTGAGCAACCCTGTCTGATACCACGGCTAAAAGAAACAGGCATAGATAACAAATTATTTATTTTCAGTAAACACGAAGTGTCATTGTAAAGAAGCTGAATGCATTTAACAAAAAAATCACCAAAGCCAAATGCGCGCAAGGTATTCAATAAATACTGGTGACTTACCCTATCAAACGCCTTCTCCTGATCTAGGGATACAACGCCAAGAGGTAACGACATGAAATTTGAATACTCGACGACGTCTGTTATCAACCTAATGTTATTGGAGATCTTACGTCCTGGTACACAATAGCTTTGGTCTATGTGAATAATTTCTGCGAGTACTGTACGTATACGATTATACAAGGCCTTGGAAAATATTTTCAAATCTACACATAAAAGTGATACAGGTCTCCAGTTCTTTAAATTGGTTAAATCACCTTTCTTAGGTAATAATGTCACAACCGCTCGCCTGCATGAAATAGGTAATAACATGTCTTCAATTGATTCATTAAAAACATCAAGAAGATCAGAACCGATAGTTTCCCAAAAGGTTTTGTAAAATTCCGATGGTAGTCCATCAATTCCAGGAGCTTTGTTGTTATTGAGATGGTTAACAGCGTCAGTAAGCTCTGGTAAACTCAGGGCCCGATCTAACTCAATTCTGGAAAGCTCACTTAGATTAGGAAGATCTGATAAAAGCAGGTTTTCAGACACTTTGCATGAGCTTGACTTCGCATATAATTCACCATAGAAATCAGAGGCGTGGCTCAGAATATCCGTATCAGAATTAACCATTTCACCGGTTGGGATCTTCAACTGTGAAATAGTTTTATTCATCACACGTTTATTCTCAAGATTAAAAAAATATGTAGTAGGTCTATCTGATTCATTTATATGCTGGAATCGCGATCGAATCCAAGCACCCCTATTTTGCTCTTTGAGGAGAGTTGTTAATTCAGATTGCTTTTGGTTAATTACCTCTAATAATTCATTTGTTTTTGGAATTTTGACCGATAACTGATCAATTTCAGCTTGTAAGTCTGATCGTCGCTCACGGAAAAGGACAGCTCGTTCTCGGGAATAACGCTGTGATAAAATACATATATGCTTTTTGGCCAAATCCCACCAATCCTGTAGACAATCAAAATCACATTTTTTCCCTTGCCAACCATTCCAGAAATCATTAATTAAAAGCACATAGTTTCTTTCACTCAACACAGCGGTATTCATGCACCAATATGCACTTTTCCGTTTTACACTTTTAAGCTGAAATATTGCTCTAACATAATCATGGTCAGAATTGGTGCAAGGAATTATGGAACAACTGCTTAAAAACTGTCTAAAATTACTATGAATGTAAAAACGATCAAGTCTGGATGCAGTCCCATCGGACCTGTGCCAGGTGAAAATTTCAGATTGTGGATAGAGGCAGCGATATGCATCAGTAAGACTATTGCTTGTAATTAAAGATTTAAGCGAATCCGCAGCTGGAGGGTGTGGTTCTGTTGCTGATGTTCTATCTAACTCACAATCAATTGTACAGTTAAAATCACCACCTAATATTATAGGATATGGTTCGGACAATGTGGAAATATGAGTTTTTAGCATATCTATGCATTTCAATTTGTCATGAGACTCTGTGGGATTGTAAACATTAATCAGATAAAAATAGATGCCATGTATATTTGCTGTGACATGTAAGATTCTTCCCTGAGCAACTGTGATCGTTTCAATGATATTTACATTTAACTTGGGTTTAAATATTATAGCAACACCAGCTGTATTTGTATTAAAATGTGAAAAGACAGCTTGACCTCTCCATATAAGTCGCCATAACGACTCATCCGGCTGAATTGTGTGAGTATCCTGGAGAAACACAATATCGGCAAATAAATCTTTGCGAAGTTCATTAAAAATACGAAATCTTTTAAAAGAGTCACGACAACCTCTCGTATTTAGTGTAACAATTGAGAGGGAAGCCATAATTAAAAATAATTGAATAAATCTTAGAACAAAGATACCCATAATTGTTTGGTGTAGAAAAGAAACTGTATTCAAGTTCGTTACTAGATTGACCATAGGCGGAAACAATTAATTCCGTAAGCTACGGTGTAGCTTAGTGACTATTTTGGTGACACGAGACTTGAACGCAGATTCTAAGCCAGGTTGTTTCTTCAATCGTATCAACTGATGTATCAGTAATTTTAAGTTGGGTTGAAAGGCTTTGCATTTATCTATTACCTTTTTACTATATTTTACACTTTCTATAAATAGTTTCACATCTTCAAGAGAGGGCATTACCTCCCTTGAATCAATAAAATCTGTCATGTCCGAAAGTTCTGAACCAATATACATGCTGTCAGCGTCGCTGGTGTCCTCGTCCAGCAGTTCACCCTGCGATAAAGGCGGCATACCACCTGCTTCTATTCCAAGCCTGTCCGAATCACAAGGATCATGTCCAGGTTTGAAAACTATAGATGCATTATTAACACTGGTTGCTTTCGCCAATGAGATATTTACATCGAGTTCACTTAGGATTTCTTGTGTCGACATAACAGTTTTTTCAGCTACACAACCCTCGTCAGATAATAGAACAGGGTCGTGTAATTCCGATTCACGGTGAATTTGAATGACAGTGACAGCAGAGTCCCCATTGGCCGCCGTGTTGGAATTACCAGGTTCATCTGTGAACAGAGCTGAGTTTTGCTGAGTAGCCTGGTCCATTGAAGTAGCATCATCTACAACAGTGGAATTCTCCGACGGTGCACTGGTAATGTCCGCCTCATTATCGGTTTCAGGATCAGTGACAATTAGATCATCGCTCAAGACGCTATAACGATTGGAAAACTGAGTCTTACGACGTTTATTCTGAGGTGATTTCTTAGGTGACGATTTACTGACTTTATCAACTGGTTTATCGTTTCTTTGTGACAGTGTTTGTGGAAAATTGTTATCATTTAGCACAAGATCGGAATTCGGTATGACGTCACGATTTTTACTGTTGACCGGCTCGTCCGCAACATTGTTGTTACGGTTATCATGACCCACCGAATTGTCGTGAATGTCATTCAATGGGCAAAAGCGTTGAAAATGTCCTTTCTGAGCACATTTAAAACAGACAATCTCGTCCGTACTTATAAATAGTCTATGGGACCTTCCTATGTACGGGATGTCCACAAACTCCGGTAATGGGGACTTTTCCATTACAATCTGGATCTGCCGTCTAAAACTTTTCACATGTCTTAACTCTGGTGACTTGCAGCCTAAAGATATTGGCCGGCAATTTCCGAGCACCTTTCCTTGGCTTTCCAACGCTTGTTTAATAACAAAGTTCGGGATGTATGGTGGGACATTAGATATAATTAATCTCGTCGGCTCATTCTCCAAGGAATACACATTGTGGTAGCAGCCACCTACGTTTATACCGTCAAGACACAGTCTATTGACTTGTTGCTCCGTTTTGACATAAACCGCGATTCCTCCTTTAATTCGTGAAGCAGCTACAATATTCTCCGGCTTTACGACGGCGGCGGCGCCTTTCACGTAGGCCTCTACCGCCACACCAGCTAGACTATCAACGCGTACACCATGTTTCCTATCAATGCCCGCGAATGGTTCGTAATCTAAAGCAGGGGTGGTGACGGGGTCACTTCGAGTCTCTCTCAGGCGCTCCGCATAACTAACCTGTCTGGCCATTGTCCAAACACAATAGCCTAATCAAGCGTCCACTTCGACCAACAGGCCGACTACCCTATGCTAATGGCGCTATAAGTGTTACAAGTATATATAGAGTTACGAAAACCAGAGAAAAAATCAAATTATGTATGAACACATTAATAAAACACAAAGTTATTAACACAAACATAAGCACATACGCGTTAGCGCATACAAAAGACAAAAAGTAAACACAACTGACAATTATAAACAGTCAACAAACGGACTAAACTGAGAGCTCTTCTAAAACACGTCTTTTCTCAAAGAAGAAGAAGAAGAAGAAGAAGAAGAAGAAGAAGAAGAAGATAACTATACAAGTAAGCTGTTAAATATTAATGAACTAATTCTTCTGAAAGCTGTTGCTGACATAGGCAGCAACAGCCTGCAGTAAAATTAGTTTTAAAGTATTCAACTGAATAATAGTTAAATCTTAAAGGGTAGTTGGTGTTTGGTCTGTCGTGTTCAAAGGGCTACGGTATATTAGAAGAGAAACAATTCAATAAGAGTGGCACGCGCATGTAGTTCCTCTACCTTTGGCCGTGGAACTAGGCGGCATATTATATTGTCGCAACCATCACACACTACTTACATGCGTTGGTTCAAGTAGTTTATGTAATATCACGTGACACTTACAATGTTTTCAGACTGCCCAGACCGTTGAAGACATTGTCTTGTATGGTTTCAATTTGATTTCCGGATATGTCTCTAAAATAGAAGAACACGTCACGTGATTATTATTATTATTATTATTATTATTATTATTATTATTATTATTATTATTATTTTTATTATTATTATTATTATATATTATTATTATTATTATTATTATTATTATTATTATTATTATTATTATTATTATTATTATAAAGGCGAAAATATAGAGATGTCCGCGTTTATACGTTGCCGGCCATATGTGCCAGTTAGAAATCACGTATGCGTATACGATTTGGTGGCATTGAGCATTCGCAAGCTTGCAGATGATGACGATGACAGCAGCGCGAAACAAATGATCGAGCAACTGACAAAAGCAGATCGACTGATAAACGAATAGATGACGGACTGACCAGCTTACTGACTGACAGACTCGCCGACGGGAATGAAGATATGTCTGAAGCTCACTGACTAACTGACAGAATGAGGTGTCTTACATCAGAATGAGTACGAACTAAACTTACAGAACAAGAAGACTGTCCAATCCATTAAAAGCGCCATCTTCAATATATTCTATCCGATTATTAGACAAATTTCTGAAAAAGAACGCAACAATTTCGTGAATGATGTGATGGTCTTACATGTGTGTGGGCGTTGCTTTCGTGCGTGCGTGCTTTCGTGCGTGCGTGCGTGCGTGAGTGCGTGCGTGCGTGCGTGCGTGCGTGCGTGCGTGCGTGCGTGCGTGCGTGCGTGCGTGCGTGCGTGCGTGCGTGCGTGCGTGCGTGCGTGCGTGCGTGCGTGCGTGCGTGCGTGCGTGCGTGCGTGCGTGCGTGCGTGCGTGCGTGCGTGCGTGCGTGCGTGCGTGCGTGCGTGCGTGCGTGCGTGCGTGCGTGCGTGCGTGCGTGCGTGAGTGAGTGAGTGAGTGAGTGAGTGAGTGAGTGTGTGTGTGTGTGTGTGTGTGCGTGTGTGCGTGCGTGCGCGCGTGTTTGGGTGTCTGCGTACATGCCTGTCTGCCTTCTTGCCTGCCTCTCTTAGTGTTAATACTATATTAGATTTACACACTTACAAATTCATGACTCCACGGAGTCCCGAAAACACATTTTTTCCCAAAATTGTCAACTTCTGACCGCTCAAATCTCTGAAATATACCATATGAGGAATAAATAATAACATATGTCGCAGCTTGATAATATGTCATTCTAATTAGATACAGATAACATGGTTTTTAAAGGTCTATATGAAAGCTTGATGCAACATGATGATGGAGTTTCACTGCTGGCCCAGTCTGGTACAACCGCTTTCCTTCAACACAAGATCTGCTAGGCAGTAACAGCTCCCAGTCAAATTAGTTCCAAAATATTCAACATTAGGGCCTATGTTTATTATGTTGTAATTTCACAAAAGCCTTACATCTCGGACTCATTCGCGGAGGACGTGCTCCCTCTAGTGTAGTGACGGGCCTACGCCATATTTGCTTGTGACGTCAGCTAACAAGTGATATATTCGAAATATTCTTAATACGTCAGATACTTGAGTGACAGATCGGATCCATCCAACACCGCTGAAGCGCGTGTAATGCCTCATCAGAACACAGACTGTGTGCAATTATCGAAGACGTATTCTAGACTCTTCTCGCTTGTAACGGCACTGTGTGTTTTATTTCCTCGCAGATTGTCTACAATAGACAATACAGTGACGATGAAGATCTGTGATAATTTTTGCATAGATATCAAGCGCATTCCACACCCAAGTGAATATGCTGGAATTCACTGTCATTAGGGGTGGGCGGGGGTGGGGTTGGGGAGGGTGGTGGCGCATGGTATTGCTATCACTTACCTGCGATTAGCCTGATAGTGCTATTACGCGAGGTATTATATTATGAGTTGTAGACGAGATGACAGTCCTCTCGTTTGATGAAAGAATCTTTACATGGGTGGAGGGGGGGGGGGGGGGCCCGAAGAGGTGCGTGTGTGATTAGCCTGATAGTGCTATTACGCGAGGTATTATATTATGATTTGTAGACGAGATGACAGTCCTCTCGTTTGATGAAAGAATCTTTACATGGATGGGGGGGGCCCGAAGAGGTGCGTGCGTGCGTGCGTGCGTGCGTGCGTGCGTGCGTGCGTGCGTGCGTGCGTGCGTGCGTGCGTGCGTGCGTGCGTGCGTGCGTGCGTGCGTGCGTGCGTGCGTGCGTGCGTGCGTGCGTGTGTGTGTGTTGCATTCGTTCGCATGTGTGTGCATATGCCGTTGCGTACCCGCCAGTGTGCACGTGCTGCGTACGTGCGTGCGTGCGTGCGTGCGTGCGTGCGTGCGTGAGTGCGTGCGTGCGTGCGTGCGTGCGTCCAGTATAATATCAAATTACTATCTACAGTATATCCTATAATTTAGACTCACAGCGCTCTTAAAGATGACAGACCGACAAAGGCGTAAGGCTCAATCCTCCGCAGCTTGTTTTGCCTTAAGTACCTGAAATTAATTAAATTATGCACCCAGCCTTATCTGTCTGTAAAAGACGCCTATGCTTTTGGGGTCCATGCGATTGTTATTCTGTAAGACCGGTATCTTATGTCCCGACAGACTTTACTCTTGTGGGATTGATTTATAGCCAAGCCCCGCCCAGTTGACGTTTCCAATTAAATCTATCAATCATATGACGTCATACGCAATTACGTGACATGCAGGATGACGACATAATCAATTACGCGATGAATGCCGTAGATAAATTCGCATGAACGCTTGATTGATGATGGACTGATGCTGTACGAATTGTATGTCTTAACTATTTAATAAACATGGCAGCAACAATACCCAGTCAAATTAATTTCAAAATACTCGACGGCTTACCTGTGTAGTTTTCTGGAAATTGACAGTCAGGGGGTTCAGGGATCGGTCGATCGCAACACGGGCGACGTGTGGGTGGAGCGTATCTAGAGATGGGCGGGGCGTAGCTAAAACTGGACTCCTCCGTTCGAGCTCTACTCCGCCCAATTTAAAACCTGTATTGGTAGAATCTAAATTTCACGCTTATTTGACTGTGAGTTATTTGCTGTCCATGGCAACAGCAGCTCACCGTCGACTAGTTTCAAAATATTCAATAGTAGTTTATTAAATTGTAAATTCGTAAAAGACATACACTTCGTAGACATTCGTAACGCAATATTCAATTTTTTGTGACGGATCTACGTGATTTTGATTGTGACGTACTTGATTATGACGACAGATAGGGGGTCTACTTGAGGGATAAGCCGCACCCCTCAATTCCAGAATCACCTATAGTAAACCACAATTAGTGTTTTGGGCTACATCTCAACAGATATATAATGGTAGCGGAGACAGATAAGATAGATTTGACCGTAATGTAAACATTAGACCGAGTCGTGTATTGAGTTTAACCCATAGAAACCAGCCATGACAAATGCTCTATTATATATTGAATGTTCTGTTGATCGTTGTGAAGCAACGTTTAACTGGAACTGTTTCTGCCTATAGCAGGTTTTAGTTAAATTAGTTTCAAAATATGTAAATGTCTTTCCTTCCCTGTATTGTTGTTTTGAAATTAAACCACTGTAATTTCAAGTGTGAACAGCTTAGCCATGGCATGGGCCCCTTGTCCTTGAGAGAAGAAGGAAGTTTTCGTTATTTTTATAACAGAAAAAATTCGCACAATTGCACTAATGATCCTCCTTTGAGCGTACGCATTTATAGGTACACACTATGTATAGTTGAGAAAGCAGAGGTCGTCCCAGTTTTTCTGGCTCATTGTGGTTTTGGGTTTTTTCGGATATTTCGAATTCTTTCTGATTTTACTAAGCTTTTGTGATTATCTGGATTTTTCAGATGACGCCCAGCGTTGTGGAATCATAGTGTGCGGCCACATCATTTATTGCGCTAAACTTAAATCAGAAAGTTTTCTCGGGATACATAATTTCATCTGTTCCGGATCCAAATGTTTTTTAGATATAGCGGTGGCGGTGTTGCCATCGCATAGAGGAAGGAGATTAAAGACCATATAGAGATTATCTGTATAGCGATACAATCTAAAAATAAACCAATCTGTCTAATTAACACACATATGTCTACAGCTGGGTACACAGACTCAACCCTGAATTACTCAGAAAGTTTAGATATCGTGTACGGAATCATTGAAAAGTACCAAACCTCCCATGCAATTGTATGGGCTGGAGACATGAATGCTACATTATTACCTAGGAACAATCAGTCTGATAAACTACTGTATGTCAGACCTACCTACATACATTCATGAAAAGAACACGTCGCAGATCGACTATTTCTTTGTTAAACACACACAGCTACTGAGTTTCTCTGTAAGCCAAATGGTATGCATAAATACTTCATGTCACACCCCCATAATTTGCACCATAGGCTGTGAAATGGACACACCATCTCAAATAAAGCACCGGGTTGTCCCAATGCGTAAACTAATGTGGTCTCATGTCGATAGGGCCGCATATCAAGATATTCTCACACAATCTTTAAGGAAGTTTAGCCTACCTGACCTACAGCACCAGTGGGCATCGATAGGTCTGTAAAATCCTTACAGTCTGTATTAAAGGAAGCAGCAGCCACAGTAGTCCCTGCCAAGCAGATACAACTAACTGGACCAAAGTGGAAAGCATCTCCAAATGTGAGACAGCTTTTGACCAAGGGAAACCTGCTGTATGTTGAGTGGATGTCACGTGGTAAACCTTGACCTGAACATCCACTATCAGTAGAGCGTTTAGTGCTGAAAAGACAACTACATTCACAGCAGTGCTCTGAGGTGGCGGCAGAGAGAAGGGCACTGTATAATGATATTATGCAAGAACATAGCTCTAATATGTTCTGCAGATTGATCAGCTGATCCAAAGCTCGACAAAACTGTACAGATTCGCTTCGCTTGCCATTGGAGGAGAAGTAGTTACAGATCCGGAACAGCAGGGTCATAGGTGTGCTGCTTACTATGAAGATATTGCTGTGCCTGGTAAACATTCACAATTTGACTCTAATTGTAAAGCGCGCGTTGCGACAGATCTGCAACTAATACGAAGTATATATGAGACAAATACAGACATATGCCCATTTATTAGTACTGATGAAGTATCTACAGCCATTGGTAAACTCCACATATGAAAATCATCAGATGAATACAGTCTTGCTGCTGAACACTTTGTCTATGCTGGACAGTCTGTACCACCAATCTTAACGCAGCTGCTTAACTTCATTCTAGAACATATATGTATCTCAGAAGCCTTCAAAACGGGTGTAATTACCCTCATCCATAGATAAGGGAAAGATGCTACAAATCCAAATAAGTATCTGGGAATCACAGTCACATACATCTTTGGTAAAATCTTTGAGCACATCTTCCTCAATAGAATTGAACATAACTTGCCAAAAGACCAGTCTTCCCTCCAATATGGATTCACCAGGGTTTCTTCCCCACTGATGGCGGGGATAATTATCTCAGAGACATGTTTGGAGCACACAGAGAGAAAATCCCCAACTTACATGACTTTTCTCGATACGCAGAAGGCATTCGATGTAATCGACCATGCCTCATTAAAGTGGCAACTATTTGACCGACGCATTAATATGCATTATTTATATGCCATCGACCTACTCTATACTGACCTGTCGTCAAAGGTTAAATGGAAAGGCCTCCTTAGCGACGCATTTTCCAGTCAGCAAGGAGTGAGACAAGGAGGTATCTTGTCAACAGGTCTATACATGATGTATATTAATAACCTATTAATACACCTGGAAGCTGTGCAAGCTGGATCCTACATTGGAGCACGGTGCACATGTTGTGCAACTGTGGCAGATGACGTCACTTTAATCAGCAAGTCAGACTTAGAGATGCGGCTTATGTTATATTTGACATATCGCTATTCTAATCGGGAGAGATACATTATACATCCAGAGAAGTCTTCCATTGTTTATGACACCATACCAAAAATATACTCTGTGATGCTGTCAGATTGGAAGTTGGGAGATCGTGAGCTTTCTTTATTATCTCAGGCTACCCACGTGGGCCTCATTCGTGCAACAAAGGGAGACGTTACGCTAAATAGAGAAGAGCGAATATCATGTGCAAGGCGAATGTTTTGCAGTCTTACCCGAATCGGCCTGCACGGGTCTAATGGCTTATCTGCGAAAATCCGCTCTAGCATTCTAACAACATATGTTATGCCACGGCTAATCTATGGAGTGGAGATATTTAGTCTTCAAGAACAGCATGAAAGTCAGCTGAAAACCTTTCATCTCAGTATTCTTCGGAAGATTCAGGCATTGCCTACTAGAACGGCTAAGTGTATTATCGACTTATTTCTTGGTGTTAGACCAATCCTGGCCGAACTACATAATAGGCAGCTGTCACTACTGGGCAACATATTGAGAAGTAATAACAAAGCCATAACCGACATTATGATAAGACAGCTGAAAATGAAGGAAGAAGATTCTAACAGCTGGTTCATTAACATCAAACATCTACTTCAAAAATACGATCTCCCAAACATCGATAAACTGATAGCTGATGTGCCAACAAAGGAGAACTGGAAGTTTATTGTCAAAACAACAATCAATACATTCTGGACCCAAACACTATTGAGCGACTACGAGTACAAACTTTGGCCTACTGTGATACTGGTGATCTCTCAATTGGCTGTCAACATTTATCTGTTAGCAGCACTGACCACAATGTCAAAGATGTAAAGAGGGTAGCCATTAAAGTTCGCTTCTTAACTGGAACATATGTTGTGCAGTCAAAGCTAAGCAGATTTAATCAAAACAAAGTCTATCCAACCTGTTCTTTATGTCAGATTGCAAGCGAATACTCTACCCACATCCTTATCCAATGTGGTGCTCTGCAAAACTATAGGAAACACAGTTTACAATGCATAAACGATGTAGTGACCGATTGCTGTGGTTCCCATGACGGGGACATCATTAGTAGTGCCCCTATCCTGCTTGCTCAACTTAAATGTACTGGATTGGCCACATGTGGGATACTACCGTATAATCCTGACGTTCCGTATAATGGTGAACTACTTAGCAGACAACTCTGCTACAATATACACCGCGGCAGAGTTCATATTCTCAACACTATATCAGGATGATTAGCTTATTTCTATAATGGTTCTCACGAAAGATTGAGCAATGCATCTGCGGGTGCTGTGTTGAATTACTCTGGCCATTCCACACATCCTCTAGGCGCTTGGGATGCCTGGCCTGAGGGGAACCTATGACATCTCATGTGGTTCACCTAGGGTTTCTTGGCACTACCCGATGTAGCAGATGAAATTGATGATCTTATTTTTAGTATCAATATAAACCTGCGATAAATCAATCAATTAATACTGGATTTCTTTCTGGACATCTAAACCTTTTTGTGTTTTGTTAAAATCGATTAACGCCGTAACCCTTTTATACTACCAAAGCATCAAATAGTACGTTTGTACTTTATTTTAGCTCAAATATGTTTTGAACTTATGATAAATTCTTAAAGATTAATGTGTCTTAATGTTAGAATTTCATATTGATCTTGTTCAACCACTCTACCTACTTTGGTTTGTTGTTTTATTCTGTACTGTTCTTGTCCAACTACTCTACCTAGTTTTAGAGTGTTGTTTTATTCAGTACTTGTCTATTTAATTTTCCCTTGTTTATTACTTGCTTTTATTCTATTTTCTTTTTGGTTATTATCCGATTTTAACTATTACCACTACGGGGGGAGCTCCTATCAAGAGGAGGATTATACGAACATAACATAACATATAGCTTCACGCACACACACTCGTCCCCACGCACACATGTACGCAGACATGAATGCAATACTTTCTTGGCGAACGTATACAGATAACATATGCATATCACACGTGCGTTATGTAGCGCAGATCGACCGGAAGGGTACCGGTCGTCCCAGCTGAGTTGAGTACGGAACGGCTGTTCCGGATTCGGTCCAAGCATGACCCCATGGGTAGGATAGTACGCGTATATGAGCCCTATGAGAGAGGTTTTCGTTAAAAAGTCCATTAAAATGCGTGGTGCGCTCGCGCGCGCCTCAGAGCTACCCTGAGAACACGTCTTGGAATTGGAAGCGAATGCATGCTTATAGTGTACCAAGTCGCTACTCGTAAATGGCTTAAACTATATCCTCCTTCTTATGCTTGGTATCAATCAGGACCGGAATAAAACAAGGATTACAATACGTTTCACCATTTTAAAATCGGCCCAGAAATGGCTGAGTTATCGTCGAAAATCCCGTTAAATTATTTTCAAAATATTTCTCTTGACGTCGTAATCGCTTGTATGTATACATAAATAAGGAGTGTGCTGTGCACGTGATAGCCACGCTGATTGGCTACTGCTCGGCAGATGATTGGCTGAGGCGCCTGGCTCTGACGTCATGAGTGGTATAAAAGGGGTGAAAATCGAGAATCAGGAGCATCACAGGCGTGGAAGCCGGCTCGTGCAGGACGACTAGACCATCGGGAAAGACGTGTGCAACTGCTAACCTACGGTGATTCCCACATCATCCGGTGCCATTCGGATTTCAGTTCATCCGCGTTGGTAAGGAGTCCTCGGCTTCCACAGTTTTTCTACACCCCCAGACGGCCATCCGGGGGTAATAAACTAACTTAAAGTAATACACTCACGCATCCGGACATTTCTAGGGGAGTCTTTCCATCGGAGGGCCGTGCGGGCCCAGATGTAATTCTACAGAATGTAGAGCTGATGGTGATTCTTTGGTGGATGACTCACCGGATCTACCAACCACGCTGAAAACTGGACTTCAACTTCCGCACTGCATATCGTGTGTGATTAATTAACTTTTGGACCGGTCTGGGTGAGGTCTTAGAGCCCACCACGTCCTCACGGGAAGGACGCTAGCGGTTGATATCTGTCTCTCCACCCCCACCATAATGACATGTCAGTATTTAAATTTGCTTATGTGAACTGTGAAACTTGTCTGGTGATGTCATATGTGGATGCGGGGCCGGGTAACCGGATCGTTATTTGATTCGGGAGCCTTGTTCCGTAACATGTACGCACGCTATCCCTTGGAGGTAGATGCTTTGTGGAGTGACTTACGGGAAGCCGAGCATCTGCGCCCAATGGATAAACGTATCTAAGGTTAGGTAGTAAGCCCTGCCACTTGCGGCCAAAGCTTGTTCTCGTTACTAATAACCAATTGGTAGGTGAGGATGTAGCAGAAGGCCCGCCTAAATAAAGCGGCACATTCCAATGCAGTAACTTTGGAACTACATAAGATGGTGACCTGGGAATTCTTCGGAAATCGTTCGTCCTGTCTTCAGGTAAACCAGTGTGCATCACATTAATTATGGCTTCGCTAGAATTTTCAGCGCATAGAATTTTCTGTTGAACAAAAGAGTGGGCCTTTCTGCCGGCTCTTTTCCCCTGCTTCGGCGTTGAAGGCATTTTCCAGTGACGGAGGCCCGCGCGAGGCACTTACCTCTCGCAACAACAATATTTTCATTGTGTGTGTGTTAGGGGTATAATAGTTTATATTAAACTATCTAGTGACTTCGTTGCGGAGCTCTCTTGCGGGGATACCTCTGCGGATTCAAGGATATGTGTGGTACCTCCGGCGGAACCACGTGGAAAGAACACCGATGGCTCTGTGTTGTGTATTACTGTGCTCATTTACTGTCAAACGCATAGAACTGTTTGCATAGTATTACTAAATTTATAACTATTTAATTAACACCTTATCCATTGCTCTAAATTAGAATCGACAGACATACCGGTGACACACATAGTTGGGATGACACCGCGTGGTTTAATCTCGGTGGCAATGGTCGCACGGCCCCGTTGTAACATCAGTGTTCCACCGGCTCTAGAGGCCGGTCTTTGTACATTCCTGAGAGACGTGATACGGGATCCGCAACCCCGAGATCAGGAGATAACCAGCCTTCCCGCACATCGTGCACTTGCGGTACGATGGAACGGAATGTCATGGCGGTCCAGCGTCTACCCCCGTGAGCTACACTTACCACATAAGACGGATGTTGGTAGATGACGTATACACTGACATTATGTAATCTCAGTAAGACCTGTTCCCAACAGTTACTTTATAGAACATAAATCTGGACACCAAATATAAGTCGCTAGTCATATGGAGCGGATTTTGCGACCAAAAGATGGTTGTTATTTAAGACGGTTGGCTTTATAACCATTTAATCGTCAAGTTGGACAGATTGGCACCGGCAGGGGTCTTGAGGAGCGTCCATTTGTAGAGCAAGATCATAGTATATTTGAAATGTTACCACTAGCATGACTGGCTCGTTAACTGTTGACACAAGCTGGGTTAAAGCATTGCCGTATTCCCTGAAAATGCATGGTACTGGGCCAGTACTGGCCAAACTCCGGCCCAAAACACCCAGATACTGTCCCAGTACCGGCCCAGTAACCTGCGTTAGCGGAGTTGTGGTCCCAAACGCAAGTGATCGCTATAGACAGGTATATATTGTGACATTCTATATTACAGAGTTTCGTTGTGCAATTTAATAGCGGGGCACATTTCTAGCTATGTCCCGCCAAATTCTAGCCATGTCCCGCAGCGTTTGGCGGTTAAAAGTCACAGCCCAATTGTTTTCAAAATATTCGATAAAATGTTATTTATCAAAGACATACTAATCGCACACTCGTGATGGACATTTTGATTTTAGTGACGGCGCTATATGCCATTTCGAGTATAACCTCAGCAAACATGTGACGAATTTGATTATGGCATCATATACTTGAGTGGCGGATTCCTCCATTCCGTTATCATACTTACAGCATCTTGAGGTTTGTCATGCCTTCAAAGGTATGGCTTTTAAGCTCAGCTATGTCATTCATCTCTAGGCTCCTAAAATCAAATAATCAGCAAACCGGTTTATTAGCCAGACGTATCTAACACGCCAGCCTGTCTTCCTAAGTGTTGCGCCTACGTGTCTGTGCGCATGCGCGTGTTCACGTGCGTCTGTGTGAGCGTGTCGGTTGTGGGCGGGTTGAACGACTGGCTGTCTGCCTGGGCGAATGAATGTGCAGATGGCTGGCTGGAATGGACGGAGGGACTGAATGTGTTAATGGTGTCGGAGTGAGTGAGTGTGGGGGAGGAAGGGAGGGGTGTTTTGTTATATAATTACACTTTGAAAGTAGTTGGCTGAATAAACTTCGATGGATATTCATTTGACTTAATAAAAATCCAGGCAAAATGCAGAAATAGAAATTGCGAATTGGCAAAAATGCAACAAATAATGTTTATTGGAAATATAATTACAGCTATCAAATGAACTGTAGTTTGACACTACTGCTTTGAAATACAAAGTTTTCTACTTACAAAGTGTCCAGTCGCCATAATGTTGCAAATGTTCCGTGCGGTATTTCTTGTATAGAGTTATTACTCAGCTCTCTGCAACACAAGCAAGTAGAGCCACTGATAAGCGCCTAGTAATCCCAACCTACGGCAATGCGTTATCTAAGCCGTCAGAAATGTTTTGTCGAAAACTTATAAATTAATTTGAATTGAAGGCTATACTTGGGGCGAAGCCAAATCTAAATGGCCTCTTGCACTCTGCAATCATAGGAGTAACTCAGATATCAAATTTGGTTGAGTTCAGTCTAACGATTTGAGAGGAGTTGCATTACAATCAATTTCATGACCTTTTGACCCCCATCCCCAAACCCCTGGAAGCGGGGCCAAATGTAAATGTGCTTATATACTCCACATTAATATGGGTAACTGACATACTTAATGTGGTTGAATCCCATCCAACAGTGTCAGAGTTGATTACAGATTGATTACAAATAATTGTGTTACCTTTTGACCCACCCCCCTCACCCACGCCTGTGGACGGGGCCAAACGTAAATGTGCTCATGTACTCCACATTGATATGGGTAATCGATAGACCAAAGTTGGTTGACTTCTATCCAATGGTTTCGGAGGCGTTACAATCAATTTCCGCAGGTTAAAATTTGACCTTTTGCCCCCTCCCCACCCCTGGGGTGGAGCTAAATCTAAATGGCCTCTTGCACTCTGCAATCATATGGGTAACTCAGATATCAAATTTAGTTGAGTTCCGTCTAAAGATTTAAGCGGAGTTGCGCTACAACTGATTTGACCTTTTGACCCATGCCATGTCCCCTGGGGGCGGAGCCAAATCTAAATATCGCTTGCAAAGCGGAATCATATGGGTAATCCACATACCAAATGGTTTGGGAGGAAATCGCGTGACGGTCGGACGGGCAGACGGATAGAGGCGAATACAATATCCTCGACCTTTTTTTTTAAAACGTGGGAATAATTATGCAAGTTACTAGGCCGATACCTCTCTGTATTAGGCCATTACTGGCCCAATAATCTGCGTCATCAGGGATTTGATATCAGCTGGACATATAAATAAGCAACGCCTTTTGACACATTTTGGGATTACGCCGTATGACAATATTAGCATTGGGATATACGTGGAAAATGATTTCAGAAAAATAAAAAATTAAGTGGATTCGAATTCAACAGTGATTAGAACACGTACCATGTTGTGGTGGAGCCTTTAGATGCGTTCCTTAGTGGAGTATCATATGTTGTATTTATATGAGAACTGTATCTCCACCACACATGATACATTAACTTGTCCCTATTTTTATGACCAAAAAGAATCGCACTGTGCATGGCGCTTGGAAGGATGGATTAAACGTATTGACATTGACGGGTTCAGGGATCAGAGATCGGGAAATACATCACCTGACAGCGTTATTCGAGGATGTGAACTCGCTAAACACCGAGGACCCACCAATCAATAAAAATGCTCCCAAACGCAATAGCTGATCGAGAAATGTAAGAATTCCATTGACTTTCCCGTGGCTGATGGGCGGCCCGTTGTGCAGCCTAGTGGAGTAAACCTATTTATGGCTTCAGTAGCTACCCAGATAACGCGGGTTACAGGTCCGGTACTGGACCAAGACAGAGCCAATACGACATGCCACTGGCACAGTATCGGTCCAGTGCCATGCGTTATCAGGGTAAAATATCTTAAAACCACGGAAAAAGATAACTTGGGGAAAGCGATCTTAAAACTAATTTGTCATAAACTTTCGCATAGGGAACCCGTAAATAGGGCATGATCGATTTGATCTGCTTCGTAACCACAGCACATTTCGCTTTATCTAAGATGTTTTTTGCTGGTCGATAAACAGCAAGAGATTACATAATATTCTTGGCAATGCCACTCACAGTGTGTGGGTTCCATAATAGAGCGACATATGTCAGCATATATCAGCATACGTTGTATCCAGACTACATCGGCACAAATGCGTCATTTGGGAAGGTACTTGTAGAGGCGACCATGTGAAGATGTTTCTCCTCTTCTTGGGAAGAGAATACCTGCTTAATAACGTGTCTCAATGACGAGAGGCTTGAATCAGGGACATCATGATTCTAATCCCAGTCCCGTCCTCCATGTATCTAATATAACTATCACATGGATCGTCATGTTCAGAGGAATATAAATATTGATTCGCCTCGCCCATGTTTATTAGGTCAGTAATCTATTGCTGACTAATACATATGGACTATTTCAATGAAAGGTTTAATTGACTGATTTAATAAAGATGTGTGATGTGTATGGTGCTTCCACCGAGTCACAGCATCACAGAGGGTGGTGCAACTGCTTTATATTTGACATTGTAAAAGTAGTGAAACGTGCAAACTGGTATTGTGAGAGCACTTCTCGCATTTAGGCATGCCACCTTACTTCAGTAATATGCACTAGCATTGCGCAATTACGCGATTAAATCGATTATTTCTTAACTAGTGAATTGCCAATGTGTCGGTACGTTCGGGTGGGCTATGATATAAGGTGGCCCCAATCTGGGCCGTTCGTTAACCCTTTAATGACTACATTTGTTCAAAAGATTTAAATATTTACTTATTGAATGCTCATTTACAGGCCAAGAGAAGACTATTTTAGAAAATTTACCACTTGAATGACTGGCTCGGTTATCGAGCTAGTCATTTCAGTTGTAAATTTTCAACAACAGCCTTCTCTTGGTCTGCAAATGGGCATTCCTCAAGCCCACTACAGAGGCCAATTTTGGCCGTTTTCGTCATGAAAGCGTTAAGACAGTTGATCATTCGACTTACAGAATCAAGGTACTATTTTCCAAAGGAGAAAGATAGAGACTGTCCATTATTATTTTAAAATTTCACCGCAAATTAAAATACTTACAGAAACGTCAGCCTATCATACTGGTCAAAGACAAAACTGTTGAGACTCCAGTTCAGGTAATTTCCGGATAACTGACTGAAATTAATTGAAATCAATATGTCGATATCAATATTTGCACCCAAGCCTTTCCATAGCGACCACATTTTGTGTCATAAAAAACTTGTATGATATGCTTACTATAACTCATTGTTGGCATAGTAAATAGATTTGGGGACAAACGTACTAAAATCTCGCCACTATTTGATCCAAAGATTGTTCATTATAGAGCTGTACGTATTATAATCACTCAATGCCTATTCATTCTACAACCATAAATTGACTCCCCGACATATATAGATACATTTGAAGAACAATTGTCATGTGGCCCAGAAAGCAAATGAGGGTAAATTGCCGCCATAGACAGGTTTGAATGTTAACGAGAGCTATAAGTTATGGACATTCTAAATGGAGTGAACCGATCTATCACTCAAGTATATGTTGGCATAACCAATAACGTCATATGCAGGCTGACGTCACAATGGACCTTTCCATTTTTAGCTATACCCCGCCCATCACTAGCTAAGCTCCACCCACACCTCGCCGCGTTTGGATTGATCGATCCCCGAATTCCCTAGCTATCAATTTCCTGAAAACTATACAGGGAAGCTGTTGAATATTTTGTAACTAATTAGCCTGGGTGCTGTTGCTGCCATAGGCAGCAACAGCGCCCAGTCAAATTAGTTTCAAAATATTCAACAGAATATTTATTAAATAGTAAAAGCAAACAATTTGTACAACAGCCCATAGACCGTCATCAAATATGCGTTCGTGACGTACTTATCGACGTCATTCATGACGTCATTCATTATGATGTCATTGTACACACCACGCAGTTCATTATGACGTCATATAATGGGTGGGTACTCTGGAAAGGTGAATTAAAATGCGCTATACATGCCGTATCTAGCTCCCTCATGGGCATTACAAAATGCGTCAAGTCAACCCTAGTCAGCAAACCGTACCCAGACAAATTAGTTTTAAAATACTCAACAGCTTACCTGTATAGTTATCTTGATTTGGGAATCTGTGCATTCAGGGGTCAAAGTATAGAAATCGATCCCAACACGCGTAAAGCATGGACGGAGCTTAGCTAGAGATGGGCGGGGCATAGCTAGAAATGGATCGCTATGTCTGTTGAAGGACACTGGAAGATAAACGTGTGATTCTTTGACTGAAGAAAGCTGGACCAAAAATTCCTGATCGAGCGTCTTATGCGATGTATCTGAGTGAGATATAGGCATTGACAGCTTTGTTCTGTCGATATGAATCAACAATCGGTATGAAGTATCGGTGTGGTATATTTTGATTCGCACACTGCTTAAACACACCCATTTGGGCATTGCCTTCGCTATGCGTATATTTACAGCAATTGTTATCTTATTTAGATTTGCCATGTGTGTGTGTGTGTGTGTGTGTGTGTGTGTGTGTGTGTGTGTGTTTGTGTGTGTGTGTGTGTGTGTGTGTGTGTGTGTGTGTGTGTGTGTGTGTGTGTGTGTGTGTGTGTGTGTGTGTGTGTGTGTGTGTGTGTGTGTGTGTGTGTGTGTGTGTGTGTGTGTGTTTTGTAATATTTAAGGCGTTTATATGCTAGTTCCCGATGATTGGCCACATGCTGCTTAAAGAATCAAGTGCCTTTGGATACCTGCACATTATGTACATGTGTACGTTATCACTCCTATATATCCTCCCCAGTTTATAGTCGGCGCTCCTTTCGTCTGTCGGTTCCTCACCTATATGATTTTCCGGGGCATAATTTCACAACTTGGTATGTGTAGGCATCTTATGGAGAAAGTGTGCAATTTATCAAAAGTACAACAGCATGACATACTTTTCCCTGTCAATATTACAGACAAATTTTGGCCGGAGTTTAAAAAATGTTGGGGTATGCGGGAACTAAACTTGTTGCGCGGATACAATACAAGCTGAATCTGTGTTGAGTCGTAAAGGTATATCAGCTTGACCTACTTTTCCCGGTTCGCTGAACATTACGGAAAATTATGTTCGAGATGTAGTTTCAAGAATTTTTGGTTTACGGGAACTGAATTTGATGTATGGTTACATTATACGCTGAAGGGGTGTTTCATACTAAAAGTGGGTAAACAAAAACTACTCATTCACGGCTCGCTGAAGATCACAGAAAATTATTGTCCAGGTTGTAATTTCAAGAGTTTTTAGCGTACGGTAATTCACCTTTCCAGAGTATCCATCCATCATCTGACCTCGTATGAGCTCATAATCAGCTCAGCGCGTGTATGATGACGTCACAATCATAATGTCACAAAGGGTTCCATATAGACTGTCATCAAATCTCAAATAGTCGTGCACGTTGTATGAATTGCATGTCTTTGTAATTCTTTGCTATTTAATAAACATGCTGTTGAATATTTTGAAACTAATTTGACTGGGAGCTGTTGCTACCTTAGGCAGCAACAGCACCCGGTCAAATTAGTTTTAAAATATTCAACAGCTTACCTGTGTAGTTTTCTGGAAATTGATAGTCAGTGTGTCGATCGATCACAATACGAGCCAGGTGTGGGTGGAGCTTAGCCAGAGATAGGCAGGGCATAGCTAAACCCGGAAAGGTCCATTGCACGACACTTCTTTTAAGATTATAATTCACCTTTCCAGAGTATCCACCTATCAATCTCGCATCATATGACGACATAACCAGCTATGTGACGTGTAGGATGACGTCATAATCATTACGTCATAAATGATTCTATATGGCCCGTCTTTAACTGTTACTAATCCAACACGTTGTTACAATTGAATGTCTCTACTATTTAAGCATAGGCATAACCAGCAACAGCACCCAGTCAAATTAGTTTCAAAATAGTCAACAGTGTACCTGTATAGTTTTCTGGAAATTTATAGTCGGAAAGTTCAGAGATCGATCGATCCCAAATAGAAATAGGCGGGGAATAGGTGAAACTGGAAAGGTCTATTGCATAAATTGAAGGGCAATACTGATCGACATCGAGCTCTATACAAAACATTTGTTCCTTAAAATACCCGGTTCGAGGAGCATCCTCCAGTCTTACAGATTTACCTTGTTTGACATTGCCTATGATAGTTATAAAATACTTGTGCATACACGGTGCGCATTGTATCTAAATATATTTGTAATCAAACTGCTCCATCAGGATGCGAACCATAGGCGTATGGCATTAAGTGTCATGTGATGGCAGCAACACCCGCCCCACATGTTCCTGGACTATGGAATCGTCAATTGCCAGTGTACTTTCAAGGCAAATGCTGAATATTGGAACATTTCTAAGCTATGTTCATGGCAAAGCCCCAGTTGACACATGAGCCATGTAATCCCATATGAAAATGGTTTGAGCAATGGATAAAATTGAATATCAATATTACATGCTAAGACACAGGTAACTTACAACTTAGATAAGCTGTTTTCTATACTCTTCGGCAACACCCTCAAGCCACGGTTCGTGCAATCCATCTCAATATCCTTACAGATACATTCATTAGTGGGATGTGGGCACTGAAATGCTGAAAGACAAAGTAATTAACACTTACTGTGCAATGGTTTGACACAAGTATGTGATGTCATAATTAATTACATCACAGATAGGCCGGCGTCACAATCAGATTGCATAACGAATGAAGGATCTACTATCTCACTCCGTCAGGATCATTTAGATGTTAATCAAGTATGCGAATTGTTTGCCTGTGATGGATTTACTATGTAATAAACATCATGTTGAATATTTTGAATCTAATTTAACTATGTAGCTAGAAATAGATACGTCCATTAAGCGCTGCTTTTCCACTAGATACTTTCTAGATTCTGCCATGACGTCATCATTGTCATAACGTCATATGTGTCAATAGACCACACAGGACCTTCTTCACACTTAAGCGACTTTTGTATCTCTTAAAGATAACTATGCATACATGGTAAGAATCACTACAACAAGCGACATGACCCGTACATGTTTGAAATACTCCTTGAGTTTGGCTTTATATTTGGATATTCAAATACGCCACCAGACAACACCACTGGACGTAATGCCACATTAAAGTAATCGAAGATTCTGCATCCCAAATTACGGAAAGTTTCTAGTTGGTATTGAAATTTGAATTGTAGCAGTAGTATATTTGTGATTATAATCACAATAGACTCCCGATCTACATTGTACGATCGAATTCTAAAAAAGTGCATCGGGATATTATTAGTGTCGTCCTTTGCAATTATTGATATTGTCCCGAACATGGTATCACTTGAATCCTATTTATCGTCATCAGACTGGAGTCATCCCCTTAGGATCGCAGGCAGGGGTTACTGTTACTTTACTGGCGAACCAGGGATTATCCAGTCGTATTTTTTCGTTTATCAGACACAATTAAGAGGGTAGTAAAATCAATTTTTCATTCTAATAAAACAACAGATTAAAATAGCAACCCAATAACGCGAGGATTAGGTCGTGGAGGAAGCCATTGTACGCGCGTACTAAATGTGCCGCGTACCGACCTAAAGGAAGCAAGATTGTGTACGCTGAAAACCAGGAAGAACCTAAGGGAGCCAAAGAGCATGGCTGACGACAAGAACTAGTTGTAAAACAGAGTACATTATCATCAACGGCATAATTATAGTTGATATCAAATTGACAGTAAACGCTATAAATATAATGAAAACACGTAAGAAGTATTTAAGACTTACGACAATGGAGCTCATCCCAGTATGACATAAAACAATCCACGTGTGTATCGCATTCTTGAGAGGCATCAATACAGTAGCTGTTTCTACATTTGAACTCGCCTTGGTCGCACGCCCTCTCTCCTACAAAACACAATAGACCCTACCTATAACAAGCACTTGATTAACAGTAAAATGCACTGCCACTTCGTATAAATCGCTGGGCACATGAAATAGCTTTGGAAGGGTAGGTGTAGCAGGGGTACTGGTGGCCGCAGGATGGTGGTTTGCTAAGATGTGTCGTCTAAGGATCACTCCTCTTAACCATTTCATTACGAATCCGGCCAAAACGGGCCCATTTCCAGGCCCAGGGAAGACTATTTTTAAAAGTTTACCGCTGGAATACCTGGCAGGATAACGGAGCCAGTCATTCCAGTGGTAAGTTTTCAAAAATAGTCTTCCCTGGGCCTCCAAATGGACATAAATATAAGCCCAATTTTTAATTGTCATGACACAATTTAGTAATTAAAGTATTAAATAATTAGCACCTTGTGGGCCCATAATAGAGTGTCAGATATATCCATGATAATGCAGATTAATAGGCCATACCTGCTTCAATACTGACTCAGTAACATGCATTATTAGGAACAGAGATCAATCCATTAATTAGAGATGTACTCCAATGTCGGTAAAATTAAAATCTGGCTAATAGAGAGTACGACTGGCAAAATATTATGCTAATGATTAACATCAGGTAATCATATACCCAATTTGAATTCCATATCCCGAGTCGCTACTGTTATTTTCGTAGTTTTCTAAGATAACCATCATGAATTAATTGTGAAGAACATCTAAAGATAAATAGTAATGTAATTAGCACTGTAAGGAGATCATCAATATTATCTCTGATTTAACTTTTTCATCCCTGACACCTCAGTAACGCAAATGTAAAGTATTCATAAAATACCTGTTTTGGTATTAATGTGACTAGAATCTGTCTAAAGCTTAGTCAACAGCGCCGTTCTCCAAATTACATTCAGAATTTTAAACAGTATCTGATATGTAGTAGTAGTAGTAGTAGTAGTAGTAGTAGTAGTAGTAGTAGTAGTAGTAGTAGTGGCAGCAGCAGGAGCAGCAGCAACAGCAGCAGCAGCAGCAGCAGCAGTAGTAGTAGTAGTAGTAGTAGTAGTAGTAGTAGTAGTGGTAGTAGTAGTAGTAGTAGTTGTAGTAGTAGTAGTAGTAGTAATAGTAGTAGTAGTAGTAGTAGTAGTAGTAGTAGTAGTAGTAGTAGTAGTAGTAGTAGTAGTAGTAGTAGTAGTAGTAGTAGTAGTAGTAGTAGTAGTAGTAGTAGTAGTAGTAGTAGTAGTAGTAGTAGTAGTAGTAGTAGTAGTAGTAGTAGTAGTAGTAGTAGTAGTAGTAGTAGTAGTAGTAGTAGTAGTAGTAGTAGTAGTAGTAGTAGTAGTAGTAGTAGTAGTAGTAGTAGTAGCAGCAGCAGCAGCAGTAGTAGTAGGAGCAATATGTATACGTTATCGACTAATGACTTACTACAGTTTTTCAGATGAGAGCCATCAATACAACCCTGTCTGTATGGATCTCTGCCCTTGTAGCACCGCGCTGTGTGGTTTATACATTGACCATTACGACACTCGAACTCGTACGATGAACACTGCCGGCGAACTATTAAATGTATCATGAATAATATAATCAAACATGCCTATTGGGGTGCCTGATCTTAGGACAAGAAGATGGTCGCCTCTTAGGATTGGTGGTCATAAAACCGCATTGAACCGCCATATTGTGGCTACAAAACACAGTTACTATAAAGGGATCCTATCTGCCATTCAAGTATCTGAATTAATCACCCCACGTATTAGCTGATGCCCTAATTAAAACCGTAACTCCATCATGAATGTGAAAAAAGCCCTGAATGAATTGTATTTATAAATTAATAAACATTCTGTTCAATCTTGTGAACATAATAAGCAGTACCAACTTCTAGTCGTACTTATTTCAAACTATTCAACAGCTTGTCTGTCTGTATAATTATCCACACATTGGGATTATGTAAATTAATGGTGAGCATTGTAAACATTGATTCAAATATACGTATACATTGAGAGGTGAGGTGGTGGGGGTGGTGGTGTAGAAATAGGTGGGCATATCTAGAAACGGGACATTCAATGGAGGAATCCAGTTTGTCAGTCAAACTAAATTACGTCATGAAACACGTAATTAAGTCAGGCATAGACCTCAGGCTGTACGATTTGTATGTCTTTACTATTTAATTAATATTATGATGAATATTTCGAAACTAATTTGACGGGCCCACCCAGTCAAATTAGCTTCAAAATTATTCAACAGCTTACCTATATAGTTTTATGGTAATTGAGACTCAGTGAGTGCACGGATTGATCGATACCAACACGGGCAACGCGTGGGTGGAACTTAGCTAAAGATGGGAGGCGCATAGAAACAACTAGAGTTTCATCTATGTAAGCCGCCTTATCCAAAGCACTAACCAATTGTCTAAAATAAGTTAGTCGTTGTGACACATAACTGCATGCTGTTAGTGACTAATGCGGCTGTCGGCCATTATTAGCTGTGCTGTAGTTTTGTGGGTGTACCTGCTTGAGGGACCTGTACACGTTTTCTGCGCGCATTGTAAAAGCATGCGCATTCTGCAAAACACTTATGTCATGAATGTAATACCCGTCAAAGCAAAACATATATTATCGATCAAACTAAATTCGACTGCATCATGTTGCATCAGTTTTTATATGTAAAACCGTGTGCCAATTTTCAGTGTGGTAGTCTTGTCAAATGCTTCAATTAATACATCGTCCTGAAATGTACCAATTTTTAGTCGAAAGACTATATTCAGGCGATTGGTATAATTAAATCTCGAATACTGCTAACGTATTATTGAATAATTCAATTGGGATTGACTCGCCCAAGCAGACGCCTCTTAAACACCATTTAATTAGCATGTCATGTCTAAGCGCACAATATTCAGTCTTCAGCCAACTTTCATTAACTCACTGCGGTTTCTACTGTTTAATGTTAACCGGTACCCGTACATGTGATACAGTTTCCAGGTTCCATTCAGTATTACACAATGTCCAGCGCGTGTATAGGTTGTCTCATCTGATATTGTCCACGTGTAAACCTAAAATTGGTCGCATGCGCAGTCAATAACATCACGTGAGGGAAATACTGAACCACGCGTGGGTCATCAAAGCCAATGGTACTGGTAACATCGTCGTCTCCCGAGGGAAACCACTGTCACCCCCTCTGTCATCGTTATTGCGGTGATTGTCTTTATCATCATAGTGTCATTATCGTAGTCGCAATTAGTATCATAATCATCAAGCTTGTCATTGTTATCCGCATGGAGTTGAAAAAACATAGGAGAATATTGTTATCCCCTTCATCCGTCCATCTGTCTTGCTGTCTTCCCATTTGCCCATCTGTCTGTCCATCTGTCCGGAAAGCTATCATCTCCGAATCCTTTTGGTGGAATTCAGACAAAGTTGTTTTGTTGCCCATATGAATACGGTTTGGAATAGCACCTATGTCTCCTGTACTGCGCTCCGCCTCCTCTGGGCCAGAGAGCGGGAGTCAAAGGGTCAATGTGGGTAAAATTGAAGGAATTTACGATGGCGCACTGTGGAGCGCCCGTTCGAGTGTTTTCTTTGTGCTCGTCGTCGTCGTCGTCGTCGTCGTCATCGTTGTCGTTGTGATGATGATGATGATGATGATGATGATGATTGATGATGATGATGATACTGTTGTTAATACACACACCACAACTGGCCTCATCGCTGTTATCTGGACAATCCCTGACGAAATCACACCACTTATCCTCTGCCACGCACTGACCACCCTGGCATTTCTTATGTCCGGTCAAACAAGCGAATAACTCTGATAAAGGAAACACATACTCTATAAAATAAAACATAATTCTATGACAAGTTATTTATAGCAACCTTCCACCCACCAACTAATAATTCTTTCAAAATTTGAGCACACGATATGACGATATATCGCGATATGAATGCGTTAATTATCGCAATATTTTCTAGCAGAATAGAGGGACTTAAGTCTTAAGCATGTGGTGTCATAATCAACTACATCATATGCGAGCTGACGTCACGATCACTAAACGTATTATGACTCCGTTATGCACATTGAAAAGTCCGTCAAGTGTATGAATTTACTATTTAATCAAACAATGTGTTTAATCTGTTGACACTAATTTGACTGGACGCTGCTGCTGCCATATGCAACTGAACAACAGAACCCAGTCATATTAGTCTCAAAATATTCATCAGATTAAATGTATAGTTAATTTGAATTTGGGATTCGGGAAATCCAGGATTCAAGGTATATTAATCGACCCTAACATGCGCAAAGCATTGGCTGGCTTAGCTAGAGATTGGCGTTGCAAAGCTTGAAATGGATCACTAAATTCTATGACAGTTTATCAATATACTCATGCAATATATTCACGCACACCAGCTACGGACAAACACGTTCAAAATAGCATACAGCTGGCAACAACTGGTGGTTCTTTAAGAGAGGTAATGACGTATCTTTAAAAAACCCACTAACTATTGCACGTAAACGACATCTTAATGTCATCTTAGGCCCGAGTTATAAACCGAACTTCTCTTGTGTCGTGCCAGTTAAATATGCTGAAAATGGCAGAGCCCACTATATAAATCAACCAGTCATCATTAGCGTAGCGCGACACAAATTTCGACTTATAAAACGGGCGTTAGATATTGTGCCAGCTATGTGTAGCCGTCGCCTGACAATGGACGTTTCATGTTCATAACGAAGCCTTAATTGATGACGGACTAAGCGTTGTTGTACGAAATGTATGTCTTTACTATTTAATAAACATGATGCTGAATATTTTGAAACTGATTTCATTGGACGCTGTTGCTACCATAGGCAGCAACAGTACCCAGTCAAATTAGTTTCGAAATATCCAACAGCTTAGCCGCATGGTTTTCTGGAAATTGATAATCAGGGAGTTCAGGGATCGATCGATCCAGCACGGGCGAAGCGTGGATGGAGCTTAGCTAGAAATGGGCGGGGCACAGCTAAGTGACTGGATTGCTCCACTTCAGGATGTATTAGCTATGGAAAGTCTCGATGCACCTATACGACACGACATGCGTCTCAAACCTCGCAATCATGCTATGCAACTGTGGCAGCTGTCCTCTTGAACAGACCGGATGTGTCGTATCGCAAACACTTACGAGCCATCCTGGGCACATGTTCCCGGAAGCCATCGCTGGCCACCCGACATGATCTCAAACTCACCACTCCGCAAACTGTACCACACGGTTACGCAACATAGACTAATATAACATGTCATGCGTCATAAAGAACTTTTGACCTTTAACGCTCTTTCGTGTTCAAAGAACTTACCGCAGTCCACCTCATCGCTTCCGTCATAACAGTCCAAGTCACCGTTACAGTACTTCGTCATCGGGATACATTGGTTATTCTTGCACCTGTACGAGTCCGCGGAGCAGTCCGGGAAGACTGGGAATGAAAGAAGTGACTTATTAAATTTACGTAATCGCCCCATAGTGACAACGTTGACGATGACGATAAACAATGATTAATATACGATCACGATTGCAATAGTGAAATTGACAACGATAACGATAAGAATAACGATGAACACTGTCAATAGACGATAATGATACCGACATCAATGGCAATAATGACAGTGACAACGCTAAGAATAATGATAACTTAACAATGACGAGAAACAATGACAGATAACGAAAGTAATAATGCTAAATGATAGCTAGAAACTAGAAGTAGTTCAGTCACTCAGCCAGGTATCATATTGAGGATATCGTGAAGTTCGTATTAATAACCAACAGCATATGATGCCACATGCAAATAGATGGATTGCTTGGCCCAGTGGTCGTTGCGGCGAGGAAATGACACTTTTGAAGTAAGTCACCTTATAGCGAGCTATTAATTGCATGTGACTTTCAACTGGCTGCATCATTTTTATGGCAAGGTAGGTATTTTCGAACAATAGTAGATGTCGTTTATCGTTATTATATCGCCCGCTATGCTCAGCGAACTAGTTTTCGGCAAATTATCGAATTGCGGATAGAGAAGCGCGCGTCTTCAGATCATCCAGCCGGAGCCAGTAACATAGGCGGTCTACTACGTGGTGGTGATGAATAGAGGACCAGTAAATACCTAGAATCCTTTTACAGTACTACAGGCTCGCCATGGCGCGTAAATATCCGAAGTATCTAACAGCACATCATCATCGTCGTCATCATCAGCATCATCATCATCATCATCATCATCATCATCATCATCATATATGTTCTTCGTCTAATTCATAAGAAGTCAACGAATAAACTAAACTAAAAACTAAAGAAACAGTCTTCTTGTTCTCTGAATAAATTTGGGTCCGCTGAGCACGGATCCATATAGCCAAAACACCCCGCTTGTGTAGAGGGGATCGACCGGATTGGTACGGACCATTCAAGCTTGGCTGGGCACGGGACGACCGTTCCGGGTACGTTCTGAGCACGTCCTCGCCCACCTCCATCACCCACCCACCCATAGCGTGATAGTATGCGTCTATAAAGCCACATCATGGCTGGGCACGGGACGACCGTGCCGGGTACGTTCTGAGCACGCCCCCCCCCCCCCCTTAGCTGGATAGTACGCGTCTATAAAGCCATATGAGAGAGGTTCCAAAAACGACCGTCCGTAAGATCGCGTAGCGTGCATGCGCGCGCGTCAGAGCTTCCCTGACAACATGTGTCAGCGTTTGGAGAGAATGCATACCAAAATGTATCGAATTGGCACATGTAATCCGTTTAAACTGTTATCCTCGTCGTTCTTGGTACCTATCAGGAGCAGAATGAAGCTGAAAAAAACCCTAATCGGTCCAGAAATGGCTACGTTATCCTTATTTTTCAGCTCAAATTATGCTCAAAATATTGAAAACGTCATAAGCGCGTCTATGTACTAATTGAATGGCGGGGGCGGGGGGGGGATTATCACGTGATAATGTCCTTGCCCTTCCAGACCGCACGCTGATTGGCTGCAGATCGCGCGTTGATTGCCTGAGCATTCCAGCTACGACGTTATGAGGAGTATAAAAGGAGCGAAGAACTGAGAATCGAGACCCACACTTCGACGAGAGAGAAGGTGGTAGGCTGTGTGGCCAGAGCGGTACACGACGTAGGTAACTGCTTACTGACTGTGGTTACTATACAGCTGCAGCAGTGCCTCTCGGATGTCAGCTCTTAGTGTCTGGCACACAACCACCACATCCGCATCTAAGTTTTAGTACACTCTCGGGAGGATATCACCCGAGGGCAAATAAATAAATCTAAAAGAAAAGGCCCTCACTTCCAACAACAACAACAGAGGAGCCTTCCTGCGGATTGGCCTTGCGGCCCCGATGTAAGAACTCGTAGTATGTGGAACGAGTGGTGATTCTTGGTGAACAACTCGTCTGATCTGCGGAACCACGCCGAAAAGTGGTCATCAAACTCCGTGCAATGAATTGTGTGTACCATTTAACCGTTAGACCTCAGTCTAGTGGGACTTTGCCTGGTGTGCCGCACGAGCTATGTGGTGCATCATGTACTGTGTACATGGAAGATACACAGGAATCATTATTTAGCATTTAACAGTAGCCCTTCATTACTACGGGGCATCTTCAACTTCCGCTACAGTAAGGAACCTTTTACTACACTGTTTACATTAAAATGACTATCTAGTAGACATCTTCAACCACAATTGTTCTTCTTCACCGTTCTTGAGAGTTCGCCGCATCAACAGTTCGCCTTTGGAGATCAGCCCAGCTGCTACAGAATCGAGCCGTCTCACGTTCCTCATCTGCAACGTATCATTTGCCGTGATTTATGAACTTTTACCATACCGATGACTAATAGGTACTCATCTAACAGTATTTTCAAAATTATTGTATTATTCGTATTTATAGGTACTGATGACTAATAGGCACCGACCGGTTGTCTGAGACCGCATTTTACGGTTTATTCTTGTACTGTATATATTATCCTTGTATTATGCTGATTACTAACAAGCACCGCAAGGTCAGGTGACCTTAATCATTGTCAATTCTGTGATAGGTAGTTATGTATATGGCAGCAGTCATCCTAGTTACTTGTTTTGTTTATTTTACATAACATACTCGGACCGCAGTACGCTAGGCTACACTATATAGCAACAATAACACCGACTCATTCTTTTTCCCCCAGCATCACATTTTCACTGAGATCACTGTTCAGGTTCTCATTGTGCGAACCTGACATGAGATCGACTAAACCTGGCTATTCAAGCTCGATAGGATAGGCTTAGAAGTAGTTACGAATGGTCGCTCGTTAGGAGACATTTGTATAAGCCTCTTTTCCGGATGTAGCGGATATGCAATACCGCACACTGATTAGGTAGTATAATTTGGCCAGTTATATTAGGGCCTTCTTATTAATATATGAGTGATTGTTTCATCCTGCGTTCCTCCAGCCGTACGGCTTATAATTGTCTGGACCTCCCTTCGACACGTTGGTGCGATCCGACACTGGAAACTATTGGGGTTTCCAAGTGGTGAGGACTAAAGTGGCGATTCCGTACACATTCTCTTAGTATCTTCGGATACCAGTTAATATAGATATCCATGACAAAGTAGGAAGCACTGCGAAAGCATTATAATATTTTAACTGGCCAGCAGTGCATCTCTGGGAATATTTGAAACATAAACCTAACAACAGGTAAAATGTTAGTCCCGGGAGCAGATCATACATGATCTGTTCTCACCACGTCAGGTGACGGACGGGACATGGATCTCCCTCTAACTCTTCACAGTAACTGAGTGCGGTATTGGAACCCACTACACCCTCACGGAAAGGTCACTATGGTTGGATATCCGTCTCCTTATCTCCACCGTAAACCTATACACGCTTTTCAAATGTTTTTGTAAAATGTTGCCCACCCTGGTGATGTTGTATGTGGTTGCGGTGCGGTCAGCAACTGGATCGTCATTTGATTCAGGAGCTGCCACACCGTGGCATGTCCGCTCACTGGTTGTCTGAAGGAATTGCTCAGTAAGGTGACCATACGGAAACCAAGCCTTTCTGCCAGTCAAGCGTGTAGTAAAAGATAGGTAGAATTACTCACCATTTGTGGCCAAAGCCTGGAACATGGACCTAACAACTAAAGGTTAGTTTAGGGAATTAGCTGAAGGACCGCATAAATAAAGCGGCTACTACCAATACAGTATCTTTAACCTAGATAAGATGAAGGTGTCTGCATTCTTAGGAAGTCACCCACCCATTCTTCACATAAACAAGCATGCATCACAATTACATACAGTTTCACTAGGTTAAATGCCCTACGCACTTACCATATGTTTGAATAAGAGAGTGGCACTTTTTGCCAGCTCTCTTCATCCGCTTCGACGTTGAAGACATTTTCCTGTGACGGAGGCCTGCATGAGGCACTTTCCTCTCGCAACAATAATAATAATGAATTATTCGGGGTATAACGGTTTATATTAAACCACTGAAGTGACCACGCGTGGACTCTCCCTTGACGGGTTACCGCCCGGTTTTCAAGATCGGCGAGGTACCTCTGACGAGCCCACGTTGAACAAGACACCAACTTAGTTCCATGTAATATATTTACTTTATTGTACTGGCAATCGAATAGCATTGTTTGTTTTAGTTATATCATTTTTATTAATTATGTCTAACCTCCCAAATTGAGTAATGGACCGTCATACTCGTGACACGAGCAACCGGGATGAGACCGTGTGGTTCAATCTCGGCGACAATGGTCGCACGGCCCCACTGGAATTTTATCATTCCACCGGCTCCAGAAGCCGGTCTTTGTACATTCCGGAAAGTTGCGAAACACGCTCCTTCATCCCGAGAACCGACGCTAACCAGCTCATCCACACACCGTGCACATGCGGTGCCGCGGAGTATAATATCCGGATGGACCGTCGCGTACCCACCCCGGAGACCACACCTGTTCCAGTTACTAACGTTTCACTGGTACTGTTCAATTCTCCTATCCAGTTTATCCATCCATAATACGAGGTCATAATCAATTAAGTGGCGTGTATGCTGATGTCATAATCATGACGCCATGTATTAATCGGAATAGTCGGTCTTTAACGCTTAATAGTCCTACCGGCTGTACGAATTGTATGTCTGCTATTTAATAAACATGCTGTTGAATAGTTTGAAACTTATTTGATTGGGCGCTGTTACTACCATAGGCAGCAATAGCACACAGTTAAATTAGTTTCAAAATATTCAATAGCTTACCTGCATATTTTTATGGAAATTGAGATTCGGAGAGTCCATGGATTGGTCGATCGCAACATGGGCAACGCGTGGATGGAGCTTAGCTAGCGATTTCTCCATTGGAATAAATGCTCCACCCAGCATAATTGCTTATTCATTCATGAAAATGTATCTTCAACAGCTTACCTGCATAATTTTCTGGATAGTCAGGGTGTTTAAAGATAGATCGATCCCAACACGAGTGTGGTGTGGGTGGAGCTTAGATAGAGGATGGGCGGGGCATAGCTAAAACAGGAAAGGTCCATTTCAACAGCTGGGCAATTCCAAAGGCAGATCAACGCATTTTATACTAGCAGTCAACATTGTTGTCCGGATTATGTCCCACAAACTGACAACTGCCAATGACAGTAGCTCACCACAGATGGTCTATGTTAGCCCTGTTCTGCGAATACCACTAGCCAACAATGTTCGGAGAGACATGGAATTCGCTGAACTCGTACCCGCCACCTCCGAAACTCGTAGAGAATGCCGCTGCACAGCCGTACTGAATATGGTATCAATTTGAAGGAACAGGACTGGGTACATTGAGATCCAAGACGAACATGAGCGAGCTCAGGACTCTGGCCGAGGAGAAGTAACATAGGTCAAAAGGTAGAAGAACAGATTGTGTGTGCAAGGATGCAGGCTGCTTTCCTACAGTAGCCACAAAATACAGTGCATCGTCATCATCGTCATCGTCGTCGCCGTCGTCGTCGTCGTCGCTCACGAAATAACTACGCAGCTTAATTCCAATACATTGCATGCAGCTTCTATATATTTACAGCGGATGCCTATTTAAACTCTAGGGGTGGGGGCGGGGGAGAAGCAGCAACGAGTGAATGAAATTACATAGGTTTCCCGAAACTGGGTGAAAATCAGAACTGGGTTTGCGAACCAAAGATACTCTCGCCTTAGAAGCTCAATACGTTTTTGCTGCCCAATAACATATTTTAACTTGGCGATGATATTGGCCGAGATATTTCGCACCGTCAAAAGACGCAGCTTGAACGAGGCAGGTCACGTTTTGCCACGCAATAAAAGGACCAATTTCCACTTATGCTCCGCCAATTTCTCGCTCAATTCACCTTTCCAGAGTATCCATCTATCAATCTGACGTCATATGACGTCATGATCAGCTAAGCGGTGCGTAGGATTACGTCATAACCATTACGTCATTAATGATTCTATATGGCCGTCTTTAACTCTTAATAGTCCGACAAGTTGTACGAATTGTATTTCTCTACGATTTAATAAACATGCTGATAGGTAGCAGCAGCACCATGTCAAATTAGTTTCAAAATATTCAACAGCTTACCTGTATAGTTTGCTGGATATTGATCGATCGATCTGAACACGAGCGAGTTGTGGGTGGAGTTTAGTTAGAGATGGGCGGGGCATAGCTAAAATGTAAAGACCCATTCGCCCACCTTTACGCGTGATGAAATGGAGTTGAAACTTTGAAACACCAGAATCTAAATTTCTAGTTAACTCTGTTGAATATGTTGAACATGATTTGACTGTTTGGTGTTACTGCCTATGGCAGCAGCAGTTCCAAGTGAAATTAGTTTCAAAATATTCAACAGAATGTTTCTTAAATTGTAAATTCATCAAAGACAAGGATATACTTTCATATACTTTCGTGACGGACCTTTCGATGTACGTGACGGGCGGTATCATTATGATTGTGACGTAAGCTAGCAAGTGATGTGATTGATTATCACATACGCGAGTGACAGATCGCGTGCTTCATTGGGCGTATTTCTGAATCTGTAGCTAGTCTTAGATTTTAGAATTAGTTTTTGCAACAGCATTCAGCAACGATATTAAACAATTACCAGCACACCATCTAACTACGCCATCCTAGTGTACCGCGAAACTGCTGCCATATATCTCAAAATACGGACAAAATAAACGCTGTTCTAGGTCTACCACGCCTGATTAATTTCCTGATTTAGTCAAGCGCCACCTAGCGACGACAACGTGACGGAAATTGCTTTTTCATAGGAATTGTTCTTTGAAAATATTTCCGCTTAGAATTTACGGCATAGTAATTGTAACGGAGTAACGCCAGGGCTGGAATCGCTAAATGAAATGGACTGCGTGGACAGGTTACACGATTCGTTTAGAAACGAGATTAACTTCAACGTTATCATTCTGTTATTCTAACGCAATATATAAAATAAGAGGTAGCAATGTGAAAAATTTTGGTCGTGGGGTATGGGATACATTGGCCGAGGTCCCTGGAGGGTGTTGAACCCTCCCCCGAATGGGTGGGGTCCGGTCATCCGTAAAATTGTGAAACCTGGATTCTCTCAGATAGCTTCCGTTCCGCATTTCTGGAGGTGAATATGAACTGAAATGCAGACTAAATATTGGGGTGGTGGTATGAATATAGGCATGCCTCTCAAGGTCATGATTGGGTGGGTGTGTCTCATCCCTGTCCGCCCCTAATTCTAGCGCCTATGGCGAAAAGAAATGATTTTTGGAATAGTGTATCTTTGTTTTTAGTAGAATTCATTAAAGGATAACTAACCTCATCTCTCGATAGCTATTCAGGTGATCTAATAGGCCACACATAAACTACGCAAGCTATTTATAATGCCGCTAAAGAAAGATATTCAGACTTTAACAGCTAAATGTTGGTTATTTTTCAACCAATCGGAAAAACTCTAGCTGGCACGCCTCAGTATATACACTCGGTCATAGATGTGCCAGCTATAGTTTGGAAATTCTGTACAAAAGCAATCATACAGATAAGCGGTTGGATATTTTGATACAAATTTGACTGGAAGTTGTTGCTGCCATAGGCAGCAACAACGTCCAGTCAAATCAGTTTCAAAATATTCAACGGGATAAGAATTACATAATAAAGAATGTAATGCATTGACACTTGCATGACATCACGCATTATCGCTCGAGGAGACAAAATGATTTTGTGGCGATCACTGTTCAACTTTTACGCGATATTACAAAGCAGATAATTGTGATACAGATAAGGGAATGTGACATGATATGAATGATATGGAATCTATGAACAATAATTTATCGGTGCAATACAACATCTGAGATGAGATTAGCATTAATGCACAGAATCACGATGATAAACTGCCGTGATCATCGTGATTATGTAAAGCTAAGGAATTATACTAAAACAATGATAATTAACCATGTCTAAAATCATTACGTTTCACAGTGTCACCTCTGACTCTCTGCTGTGCCGAGTCCGCATCACTATTACTGTTATAAGTTTACACGTGTGTTAGCTGATGTAATACACTTATAGTTTTAGGAATGCCAGTATAAGATAAGAACTCACTTTAAACAGTGGCATACATTTGCCATAGCCATAAATTGAAATATATATTTTTGTCCTGATTGTAATTGGAATGTGTATTTCTTCTGTAAGATAAACTAAAGTATAATAATTTCACAGCCAAATAATTGTCCCTATATACCTCCAGAAGAACAGTACAGGATATGTCCTCTGAGAGCATCAAGATATAAAAACTCTGGGGGATGCTCCAGCCCAGCTCAAAGCCACCCACCCACACCCCTTCTCGATACACCACCCCGCACAAACAGCCAGAACAGTGACCATCCCTTCCTGACGGCGATGTGCCGTGACTATTTTTCTTATATTATATCATTCCCGCTATCACTCAAATTAGCCTCAATACATGCTGATGAAATTGACATACTTGTACTTGGTTCAGACATTAAACGGAAGTGTAATTTATCCCTGATCTATGATTTTCCGGCCTGTCTTACCACATCCAACTTCGTCCTCCCCATTAACACAGTCCGCGATATAGTTGCACCTGGATGAATGACGTATGCATCGTCCTTCCGGACAGACAAACGGATTGTTCCGGATTTCCGAGTCTGGAAAGTCTCTACATTCCTTCGAGGTGTTCCCTGAAATAACACCAAAGAATTTCTTAAAATAGTCTCCTATTTTGGTCTAATTCTGAATGAGAATGGAACTTTCCAATTTATACATCAATCATATAGCGTCATAATCAACTACGTTACGTGTAGGATGGCGCCATAAACAAGGACTAAGCGCTGCTGTACGAATTGTATGTCTTTGTTATTTAATAAACATGCGGTTAAATATTTTGAAACTAATTGGATAGGATGCTGTTCTGGATGCTGTTACTGCTATACCTAGCTAGATTAGTTTCAAAAGACTCAACAGCTTGCCTGTATAGTTTTCTGGAAATTGATAGTCAGTGAGTAATCATCAACAACGGCACGTGTAGGCTGACGTCACAATTAATTACGTCATGAATGACTGGAATTAGTCCGTCTTAAATACGTAATAGTCGGTTAGGCTGTAGGATAGGAATTGTATGTCTTTAGTATTTAATAATAACAGTGTACCTGTATAGTTTTCTAGAAATTTATAATCAGATAGTTCATGAATCTATCGATCACAACAAGGGCGAAGTGTGGGTGGAGCTTAGCTAAAAGGTAAGTTAACGATGGATGGGACATAGCTAAAACTTGATTTCTCCATTGGCATTGACTACCAATATGAACTACTATACTGACCCGGTATACGTTAGTACATATAGCAGACTCAGTGAGAGGCAATGTCAAATGCTATCACGAGTTTGATGTAGATCGGCTCATTTAGATTCAAGTACCAATAGTCCATCTAATAGGGGAGTGCGGGTTCATTTGTAAAACGGGGGGATTGTAATACGCGTGATAGCAATTATGCGTACTAATGTTATGACGTAAATAGCATTGAAACAAGCTGAGCGAAGCCGACACAGTATCAAACCACGGAACGGCCGTTTACGATCTGCATAAGCAAATAATCGAAATTTTGTATTAATGAATATTTTTTTACGTTATGTAAACGTTTCTATCACGACAAATCTCTGGAGAGAGTTGAGGAAATGCCAATGTCAATATGTTCGCTGTACATACAAAGAAACAGAGCAGCCATATCTCGCTGGCTGCATTGACGTCGCGGCCTGTGCTAAGATGAGACAATGGACCTTTCGGGGTTTAGCCATGCCTCGCCCATCTATAGCTAAGCTCCACCATATACCACTCGTGCTAGGATCGATCGATCTATGAACTCCCTGACTATCAATTTCCAAAAAACTATACAGGTAACCTGTTGAATATTTTGAAACTAATGCCTAAGGCAGCAACAGCGCCAAGTCAAATTAGTTTCAAAATATTCAACAGCATCCGTATTAAAATAGTAAATACATACAATTCGTACCACAACGCTTAGTCCGTCACAAATTATGCCTTCTTGACGTACCTATCTGCCCCATTCATGTCATCGTTGATTATGACGTACTCCTTCACGTCACGTAGTTAATTATGACGTCATACGATGAAGGGATAACCTGGAAAGGGCCATTGACCTTAATCGCTGTATCGTCCCCGTAGTAGTTTACATATATTGTGCAGGAATAAGAGGATAAAGTATGCCATACTTAATGTTTTCTAAATTAATATGAGACTGGCTATATGTTTTGAGGTAATCAATCAGTAACTAAACATGGGTTTGTGAGATAGCAATATCGTATGTGATTTGGTGATTATGTGCGGGTGTGCGTGCGTGCGTGCGTGCGAGCGTGCGTGTTAAAACCTCGTAATTGTGACGTTCATAGACCCTTCAATACATAATTATGCTAAAACTGCATGTGATGGGAGATTGAAAATATGTCATAGTAAAACCGTGGTAGAGGCAATATATCCTAATACTGTGATTGCTAGCTATGATGCTGACTTCGAAGCCCCTTAGTAACAGATAGACCTTACCTAACAGAGTCTGCTCTTAATGTTGGCATTGCCCTTTAAAATCATGCTAACTGAAATGAATCTGTATCCTTTTGTGATGTTAATGATAAATCTGGACAGCCGTTAATATCTGGTCAATCAAATGATAGAGGCCATGCCACCATTGTTAGTTCGAATCAGACTCATACGGCATCGTCATCAGGTGGGGAACTTATCATTATTGTCACCGATGACCGTCTGGATGACCTCAAGTTAATCTTAATATGATTGACCGAAATCATAGTCATGCCAGCTCTACCATTCAGGTCACCTGTGTTCAAACAGATTCTGTTGAATATTTTGAAACCAATTTGATTGGGCGCCGTTGCTGCCATAGGTAGCAACAGCACACAGTCAAATTAGTGTCAAAATAGTTAACACCTTATCTGTACAGTTTTCTGGAAATTGATAGTCAGGGAGTTCAGGGATCGATCTATCCCAACACCAGCGAGGTGTGGGTGGAGCTTAGTTATAGATGGGCGGGGCATAGTAAAAACTGAAAAGATCCATTGTCACTGAACTCGGTTCTAACTATATTATACCCACTTTTAATAGTGAAGGTGCACGTTTTACAGGCAATTCCAATTCACCAACTGCACATTACTATAACAGCTACATGTTTCACTCAAGAAATTCCCATTAAATAGGAGTCAGTCTTACATTGATGCCATTACCAGTTATTTAGTCGAGTTTCAGCCCATAAACCCGTACCCAGCGGCCAACATAATGATGGCAAAATAATGTAATCCTAGTCAAACTAAACGCATCAGATGATAAATCAAGCCAGATTATTTCCACCATGCCCACTTCACCACACCGACAACAAAGCACTTTACACGTTAAACCATTCCAGAAATATGAGTCCGTTATCTCCTGAATCAACACAGAAATTGCTAAAAACGCCACAAAGAAAGCACACAAATACTGGACGGAAACTTAGTTTACGTTTCTCACCAGGACCTTAGACTAAACACGCGCTCAGATCTGTAAAAAGCCAATTCACCTTTCCAGAGTATCCATCCATCATCTGACCTCGCATGACATCATAATCAGCTCAGCGCGTGTATGATGGCGTCACAAGCATTACATCACAAAGGGTTACATATCGACCGTCAGCAAATCTCAAAGAGTCTGACACGTTGTATGAATTGTATGTTTTTGTAATTCTTTGCTATTTAATAAACGTGCTGTTAAATATTTTGAAATTAATTTGACTGGGCGCTGTTGCTGCCTTAGGCAGCAACAGCACCCAGTCAAATTAGTTTCAAAATATTCAACAGCTTAACTGTGAAGGTTTTTTTTAAATTGATAGTCAGGGTGTTCAGAGATCGATCGATCCCAACACGAGCGAGGTGTGGGTGGAGCTTAGCTAGCGATGGGGGTGGGTGGGCTTAATGGCTAAAACCGGAAGGGTCCATTATGAGAAGTGTTAACACGATATAACGCACACGTCTTCTGCTAAACAAGTTCTTGACCAGGAATCTCTTAACCTCTCTCGAGCTAACTTAACCCTTTACTGGTCAAGACCGCCAAAACCGGACTATGTAGTGGCCTTGAGACATGTTCATTTTTTTCATTCAAGACATTACAATTTTTGAAAATTTAACACTGGAATGGCTGGCTCGGTAACCGACATGCCAGTCAACCCAGTGGTAAAATTTTAAAAATAGTCTTCTCTCAGCCAGCAAATAGAGAGGAGAAAGAAAATCTTGATTTTCTTGACAATTTTCATGGTCAAGACGGCAAAAAAACAGCATCTGTAGTGGTTTTGTGAAATGTCTATATGCACGACAACAGACAGTTATTTTTCTAAATTTTAATGTAAAAATTATTATTTCCTTGGGAAACCTTGACCATTGAAGGGTTATTTGATATACGTAGAATTGTGAGCGCTTTGAGGCGCTGAAGACATAAGAGGGGTTAAATGGCATCCCATTACCAAACGGACTACGGTTAGTGGCAAGTCTGGTCCGGTCAATGAGAAAGCAAACAATGGGATGCAGAAAAGTATTTTTTTTAAAACACCCATAGAGTTGAGAGACAATCAACCGGATATCAAAAGATAAAATTATACCGAAAATAACACTTTTAAATACGGTTGCATTTCATGAAGAAGCTTGCTATATTTGCAGTGAGCCATCTTCTATCAGCCTCCCAGTTAGTGCTTAATTTGGCAGAAATATTTTGAGTGTCTCTTGGACGGCTTGTTCCGAAATTCGAGTGTGGCATCGTGGCCTCCTACAGAAGCTCAAATAATTTGGCATCGCAGGAAATCTACTTTTATGGTTTGAAAGTTACCTTCATAATCGCTACCAGCGAGTAGTTATAAATGGTTATGAATCTACGTTGCTTCGATTACACGCTGGTGTGCCACAGGGCTCCGTTCTTGGGCCACTACTTTTCTTAGTATTTATTAATGATATGCCCAATGACATACTAAACAATATCAGACTATTTGCTGATGACACATGCCTTTATGTGATGTCGGATAACTTAGAAGACCACACACCTTCTGTCGACCATGATCTGCAAGTAATGACCCATTGGGCAAACACATGGCTAGCCGAATTTAATGCTTCCAAAACAACGTCCCTATTTATTTCTCTACGCAGAGATCCTACCGTTTTTCCAATAAATTTCAAAAATTCTGAAATAGTTCCATCCACCCATCATAAACACATTGGTATCACGTTCAACAATAACGGTCATTGGCACAACCATGTGGAAAGTATAATAGCAAATGCCCAGCTCAAGCTTTCATTACTCAAAGGACTAAGATATATCTTAGACCGCGAATGCCTTGAAATCATGTATAAGAGCTTTATTAGGCCATCGCTGGAATATGCAGATGCTGTCTGGGATAATTTACCACAATATCTTGTTAACAGACTAGAAGACGTACAAAAGGATGCTCTTAGGACAATTAGCGGGGTCACAAGTAGTGCCCACATCGAAGATTTGCATATAGAAACTGGCATAGAAAAACTTTCCCACCGACGAGAAATTCACAGATTAGTCATGATTTACAAAATTGTCAATGAGATGACGAGCGAGGTTTTGACTGATTATCTCCCTCTACTGATATTAGCACGTAATCCCTACAATATCCGACGCTCGAATTCTTTCACCACAGTTAGATGTCGAACAGATCTCTATCATGAGTCGTTTCTCCCAGCAACAGTACGTGCCTGGAACACCCTTCCAGCCCCTGTTACTGTGTCTAATACCATACCGGAATTCAAGACCAAACTAAGAGCAATGTTCCGTATTCCCAGTCCCCCTCCATGGTATTACGTCGGCTCAAGAGTGGCCAATATATGTTTAAGTAGGCTTCGTAATGGCTGTAGTGGATTAAATAGACATCTATTCGATAACTTCCTCTCTGACTCTGCCAGCTGCGCCTGCGGCCATCCTGATGAATCTGTTAAACATTACCTTTTTACTGTCCACTTTTTAATGAACAAAGAACCACCTTTGTAAATGAGCTTGCCTCCAACCAAATCTCTTCAACAACCCTAACTACACAGCAACTTCTATATGGCCGTGCTGACGTTGATGTAGAATTAAACATCACGGTTTCCACCGTTCTATGTCAATATATTACTGACACCTGTCGGTTTAAATGACCTATAGTAATTTCAAATACCACTCATGGATTGTGTCGACAAATCCATAGCCGCAGAAGTTTCTGGATGGCCATGCAGTCTGGACCAGCGCGGGTGACTACAGCACATCGAGCTCCTTTCGCCTAATACCGCCTTGTGATTCGTCAAACCATGTTTTTCTTCTCCTCCCGAAGATTTTATTCTGTCATCATTAGGCTACCTACAACATCTCTCCTCCTCCTCCTCCTCTTCTGCCTCCTCCTCCTCCTCATCCTCCCCTTCTTCTTCTTCTTCCTCTTCTTCTTCTTCTTCTTCTTCTTCTTCTTCTAATTCTTCTTCTTATTATTATTATTATTGCTATTATTAATAATGTTATTGTTGTTATTACTGTTGTGCCAGTTGGCAATACTATTATTCGCCTCTTTAATGTAATATATTTGTATGTAACGGGGAGACACGCTCATAAGACATGTCTTATTGTGCTCCCACATAGATTAAAAAATAAACCCTGTTTACATCGAATTCGGATGTCTACAATTGTTATTTAGGGGCCCAACTCGGTAAAAAGCATATAAATCTACTCAACATGTACTAATCATACACACGCATAAGTCTCCCTCGATCCATTCCATAACATGTGGTGCACGAGCTGTATTGTGTGTTATATACCCTTAAACTGACCCGTATGAGAATCACTGTTTCAAGCGAAAGTGTGGGTTATATATGTGTCATGTGATGGACGGGCATATTACAGTTGTACACATGAAGAAGAAACCTGCATTTGCTTAAATTGAAAGTAAAACAGCATTGTGAATAATGGAGGAATCCAGTTTTAGCTATGTCCTGCCCATCTTTAGCTCAACTCCACCCACACGTCGCTTGTGTTGAGATCGATCAATCCCTGATCTCCCTGACAATTACTTTCCAGAAAACTGTACAGACAAGTTGATGCATATATTGAAACTAGCTTGCCTGGGTGCTGCTGCGCCAAGTCAAATTAGATTCAAAGTATTTCACAGAATGTTTATTAAATAGTAGAGACATGCAATTCGTACAACCTGGCGGACTATTAAGCATTTACGACGGACTAAATCAAGTCATTCATGACGTAATTCATGCATGACATCAGCTTACTTGTGACGTTGCTGACTATGACGACTTATGATTTGACTGATAAACTGGAGTTCTCCATTGTCTAAAACTACATCGCAAGTATTGCATGTTCTGTAAAATAGAGTCATTGGTTGTCAGGTCATTAAATGCAAGCTACATTTATTGTTAATTGAATAGCATCTCGGGTATCAAACTATGGCTATTGAGACGACAAAACATGTTCGTAATGGATTCCATCATTTGCCAAACCTGTCTGTTCGTCATATACTGATGTGAAGAAAGTCTTTTAAAATGTTATAATAATTGTCTCCGGTCTCCTCGATTGCGCGTTATGTAATTCTGCGCAATGACTGCTTTCTGATAATACATTATAAATGTGAAAGTAACTACCGTTATTATTTTCAGATTTGTTATTAACAACAGAAAAATAGACCTATTATCGTTCGTGAGTAAAAGGATTTATGAAATTGTATTAAATCTGTTTGTTTATTCTGGCAGGTATTCAAAATGGCCGTTATGGCTTCGATTGCCTGATTGTAAATATCAGTCGAAGATTTCGAAAAGTTTGATTCCCTGCTATTTAGCCGAAAGAGCCAGCCAATCTGAATGTGTTTTTCAAATGCGTCAATATCCTCTTTTAGACCACACCTACAGTAACTTCGTAAAACATGTAAGATAGTCTGATTCACAAGAAAATAGAAAATGAATCAGTCGTGTGGTCCATTTCAAGCTATGGTCGCGTGTGGGGGTAGATTTCTATCCTTTGAAATCTGAAGTTCCAGAATCCCAATAGACCTTTCCAATTTATCCACCCACCATATGACGTCATAATTAACTGCGTATGGTGTAGGATGACGTCATTATCAAGACGGCGCCAATGATTCGAAATAGTCCGTCGTTAACGCTTTAATAGTCTCACATGTTGTACGAATTGTATGTCTTTACCATTCAATAAACAATCTGTTGAATATTTTTAAAACTAATTTGACTGGAGGCTGTTGCTGCCATAACAGCTTACCTGTATAGTCTTCTGGAAATTAATAGTCGGGGATCGATCCCAATATGAGTGAGGTGTGAGTGGAGCTTAGCTAGTGATGGGCGGGGCATAGCTAAAACTGGAATTGTAAATTGCATTGTAACAATAAAGCTAAATTGTTGAATATTTTGAAACTAATTGGACGGTGGGATGTGGTTGCATATGGCAGCAACAACCCCATGTCCAATTAGTTTCAAAATATTCAACTGAATGTTTATTAAATTGTACAGTCCTCAAAGACATATAATTCACATAGATGAAGGACCTTTCAAGCTTCATGACGGAGATATATAAAGTCATCATGATTGTGACGTCAGCATGCGTGTGATGCCATTGAGTATGACGCCGTATTGTTGAGGGACGGAGCGGACCCTCTATTCGATAGGTAGAGCGACAAGCTTCAATGCATCATATTGCTCGGAATCGATTCAAAGTGAATGCAGCGGTGGCTATTTGCACAGTCAATTTCAAGTTCAAGTTCACATTATTACACTCAGGAACTTCAAGGGCATATGAGGGTAATATGTGCATAATGAGTGTGACAGTGGCGTATTCACAGTACAGTAAAATGCATGTATATAATATCTTTAATTCTATGGCCGTAGTAGTAGTAGTAGTAGTAGTAGATGAAGTTGGTGTAGTAGTAGTAGTAGTAGTAGTAGTAGTAGTAGTAGTAGTAGTAGTAGTAGTAGTAGTAGTAGTAGTAGTAGTAGTAGTAGTAGTAGTAGTAGTAGTAGTAGTAGTAGTCGAATTAACGCCCGCGTTTATTTAGCTCTCCAATTGCTGCGCGAATTTGCTAGTTTCCAGCGCGATTTTGTAGATAAATTTTGTACATATATTTCATATTAGTATTTCCTTTCAAAACTTATCTTTAATTTGTAAATTCTGGTCTTGGTTGGAGCGGATTATGTGCCTCCATTTTCTAAAGGCACTCCGCCTAGCTGGCGGTTTCCGCCATTTAATAGGTCGTCTCTTACTGTTGTCAATGCAATACATTTCTCCCCGCGTCAGTATGCCATTTCTATAGTTCGTTGGCTAGCCCATTGCATTTAGCAAGATCGCTTGAGTGAGTAGATTTAATTCCTTTGTCATGTGTAAGAGCAAACCTAGTTCTTTGATTATATACATCTTTATAGTCAGCTGGCTGTCCCCGGTCAACTCGAAAAGACTTACTGTACTATCCATTCATATATTTGCAAGTATACATTAGGAAACAAATTTAATCGGTTGGGTGTTAGTGAACCACTTAATAAGTGGTTCAAACTAACAAATATATGACTGTACTATATATTCGTATATTTGTTGGTAGACGCCAGGGTTTCAAAAGGGGACACTATTTATTTAGTGTTTAGCTCTTTCCCTGACGTCTTGGTATTATATATTTGTATTATTCCCCAGTATATATTGTCGTAGTATGGTGTTCCAACTGTTTTAAAAACACCGTGTCAACCTCCAATAAGCGTACCATGAGTCTTAAAATCACGACAAAGGCTTGGGGTGTTTCGGCAATTGAGGTGTATCGTTGGTTGAAGGACGTAGTTGGGGCAGGCCCACAGGTCCTTCAAGGTCTCATTAACGTTTCCAAATCTGTAAGGAGTGTCACTATGTTTAATGAGAGTGTGAAGGAAAGGTTGCTCGACGTGGTCCTTGTCGTGAAGGGCGAGGTGTGTAATGTGGAGGAAATAGAATCTGATCGTCTATTAGTTAAGATGAAGGTTCCGTTAGAGATCCCAGATGAACGGGTTATCTATGAATTGATAAAGTATGGCAAAGTAGAAAAAGTAGAACACGAAACTTATCCATTTGATCGCACCTTAGAAAATTGCATCAGAGGAATTTGGTTCAAAAAGGTAGAACAACCTCTCTCAAGTAAGGCCACGTTAGATGGTCGATTTATCTTGCCATTATGGTACAGGGGTAAATCAAAGAGTGTAGAATTCTTTTAAGCACAGAACATCTTGCAACAGATTGCCCTAAGAACAAATGTTTAGTTTGTGGGACATCTGATCATTTTAAGTGGCGATGGTGCTCATAAAAGTGCAGAGCAAGTTGTTTCTAAAGGAAATGTCATAGAACCGATAGTTGCTGAGATTGTAGCTGAAGTCCATGTTAATGAGAAGCATGTTCTAAAGAAAATGTCATAGAACCGGTAGTTCCTGAGATTGTAGCGGATGTCCATGTTAATGAAAAACATGATGAAAAAACTAAGAATCCAGCGCTGTAGTTGCAGGCGATGAAATAGATATTCTAGATGAGGGGTCTTACTCCAGTAACAAGTCAATCCAAGTCTGATGTCAGAGAGATTAATTCCACACAAGTTGAGGATGATGATCAATACCCTCTGGGAGAAAATTTTAATTTAGGACAAGTAAAATTCAGGTCACAAGATACTGAAACTAACTCTGATTTTTCACTGAGTACACTCAATCTAGACGATGTAAATAATATAGAGAAAGTAATTGGTGTCTCGGATCGATTGAGTGGACCAAAGCGACAGAAAGATGGAGACAGTTCTGAATCAGAAATAGAGGGCAGTGATATAGAAGAAGATAATATGTCAGTGGCTGAATCCGATATATCCATCCAAACACAGAGTTCTAAATCACCCGATGAAATGGTCATGCACAGGTCAGAGGCAGGAGAGGTGTTAGTTCCATATGTGACGGCAAAAGGGGTTAAATATAGGCATCTGTGTCATGATTCAGATATATTAAAACATAAGCATTTGGAAAAAGTTGTGCTAAGTAGTGCATCGTTTGCGAGTAAAATAGGTAAATGATCTAAGAGAGGGTCGAAAAAACCCAAAATCTAGTTAGCTTATTAATCGCGGTTGTACATATTATTTTATTACTTTTTATACTAATTTGTATACTCAATTGTAGAGGCTTAAATAGTGACATAAAGCAGCGCCACCTACTAGAGCCTCTATAAAATGAGCATATTGACAATGCTTTGATACAGGAAACAAAGATTCAGAAGTCAGAATTATACGATAATTTGGAAAAGATTTCTGGATCCGGAAAATTCTATCCGGTTTCTCAAGATAATAGTGCTGGCGTAGCAATTCTTATACTCCCTCAATGTGCAGCCTATGTAAATATAATCTCTTCAGTATCAGATGCAAATGGTCGCTGGGTGAGAGTCACAATCGATATACAACAAACACGTTTCACGTTTCTGTGTATATATGCACCTGCATCTCATCAACTACGTCGTAATTTACTTAATGAGATGTCTACAATAGCACTAGATAACATCACTGAGAACTTAGTTTCCCTGAAATTTATATCTGCGAATTCTCAGTTAATCATTTAGGAGTTCAAAACAAGATAATTTTCCGGGGGAGCTATTGAATAGTTGCTGCCATGTAAAGAAACAGGTCCCAGATAGAGTTGTTTGAAAGCTTTCAACACAAATTCCTTACATCATAAAGAATGTATCGTTTCTTAACCCTTTCGTTGCGACGCCGGAAAAACCGCCACTGATCTTGACGCATTGCCCATTTTCAGGCCGAGCGAAGACTATCCTTAAAATGTGCGACTGGAATGACTGGCTCGATATCCGTGCCAGTAATTCTAGGTGTACATTTTCAAAAAAGGCTTTCTCTTTACCAATGCATCAGCATTCCATAAGCAAATATTTGATTCATTGACAAAATTTCGTTATTTACGGGTTACGGGTTAGAAAGTTAAAAGCAAATTTTGTCACGTATTTTCAGAACCGAAAGTTGCATTTCGGCTAAATTTTTTAAGCTAGAAATGTTTTATTGTTACAGAAAATTCATCCCACTCGCGTTGTAATGTTTAGACAACCGGGCGCAAGTGTCTGGAAATTGAAAGCTTTATAGAAAGTGAAACCTTTTAAGCACGCGCCAAATGTTTTGACATATGATGTCCTGAATACAAACCAATTCATGACAGAAGTTATTCTCAACCGAACACCAATAACTTAGTTGCTAGCTGAACACGGGTCAAGCGAAGTCCATCGGTTATTTTTTAACTTCGTTTACACAAACTTAACCCTCTAATGGTCAGGCCGGACATAAACGCACTCTTCAGCGGTCCTGTGGAATGTTCATTTCCAGGATAAAAGAAGACGATTATTTTTAATTTACCACTGGAATGGCTGACACTCTTACCGAGTCTGTCATTCCGATGTTAAAAAATAAACTAAATCTCCTTGCCTAAAAATGGACACTATCCACGAAAAAAACCTTTCTTGACAATTATCCCTTGATGGTCAAGCCAGTCAAAACGACATCTGTAGCGGTACTGAGGAATGTCCATTTACCGGACAACGGAAAGCTATTTTGGTAAATATCAAAAGTAATCTTTGAAAAAAAATCCTCTTCTCTAGACATACAACACTTCAACTCTTGTCCAGTAAAGGGTTAGTTAACTATGAGTCGGATTTTGAGCGCCTTGTGGCACAGTAGACGCAAGGGGGTTAAATCGAAAGCCTACGTATCCAGCACTAATGCTACCAGAGACATGTCTGTATTTGCACAATGTAATTATGTCAGTCCTTATTTAGAACATTCTCTAGAAAAGCCAATCTCACATTTGACAGACTTGACTTTCACGTTCGTACTTTATGCTCTATCAGGAGAATCTTCTGGTAACAATAAAACAGCCACAATAGTATTGCCACAATATACGCCTACTACTTCCACATTCTTAACCAAGTAACCTTGGAAATGTCAGTTGCTCAACAATCTTAACAGTTTAGCGCTCAAATTTGTTTATCAGGAAAAAATTTCAATTTTCTAATGGAAAATGTCCATTTGCAGACCAAGAGAAGACTTTTTTTTTTAATTTGCCCCAGGAATGACTCGCTCAGTTATCGGTTATTTTCAAAAAATTGGTTTGCAAAAGGACATTTCTCAAGTCCAGAGACGTTTTTGGCTGATATAAGTGTCAAAGGGTTAACCCTTTGATGCCGAAGCCGGCCAAAACCGGCCTCTGCAGAGGTCTTGAGGAATATCAAAATCAATTTAAAGGGCAAGAAAATACTATTTTTGCAAATTTACCACTAGAATGACTGGCTCGATAACCGAGCCAGTCTTTTCAGTGGCAAATGTGCAAACATATTCTTCTCTTGGCATGCAAATGGACACACAGTACAAAGCAAATATTTAGACTTTCTTGAACAAATTCAGCCAAACTAATTTGACTGGGAGCAGTTGCATCCTGTTTACCGCTATAGTTATTTTGAAATGTAACTACTGGGAAGTCAGCCTTCAAAGTTTCAAATTGTTTCCTTCACGCGTAAAAAGTCGGAGCATCTTAACGCGAAAGAAGCTGTGAGATAATGTACTCCACAGATTGTTTATTGACGAAACTTGGTAAAGAAAATTGAAAAATGTGTTTATTGAATATTCATTTGCAGTATAAGAGAAGACTATTTTTCGAGCCAGTCATTCCAGTGGTAAATTTTCAAAAAAAGTTTTCTTGGGGCTTGCAAATGTACACTCACCGAAGACAACAGCAGCTGCTGGTTTTGGCCGAGCTCGCCATAAAAGGGTTAATAATCTTATAGATCCGTGTCACTTAATCTATAGACTTACAGCAGAAGTACTCGTCGCCGCCCACCACTGTGTTCCGGCAGTCATTATATCCATCGCAGACAAACTCTTCCGGAATACATCGTCTTGTCTCCAAACCTGTCTTCGGACAGAGGTACTTCTGGTTGATCGGACATTCTAGAGATTCTAGGGAGAAAAATATTGATCTCGTTAACTCTGCATGTTAAAATAGTGATAGTTGCAGAGTCAGAAGAGTGATTGGTGTGATATTTTTTTAGAAACATTGTTGCTAAAAAGCTGTTGCTGTTGTTGTAAGCATCAACAGCCTATGTCATCTTTGTTTACAAAAATTAAACCCATCATTTGAAAATGTATAGAATATCGGAATTGGAATTATCAGTGGGTTAAAGGAATCGGCGATACCTTAGCTGTAGGCCTATTATGGCAATATGAGACTATGAAATTGGAGACATGATCTGTTTTTATTGTACTTATACGCAGAATGATAAACGGATGCTCTTGTCTAGGGTACCAATGACTTTAAACTTCTGGGAACCATGACTTGTATGAACATAAAACGGTCGACAACTTGTATTGCATCAATGCGATTATGTGTGCGCGTTGATCACACTACGAAGGTCTCCCGAGGGCATGCACACGTGTGGGCGTGATTACGCTTACATGCACTGCCTAATATATAATCAATATGTAGTCTGGACGGTATATTTTAGCTAACCTGTGAGGCCAAATGTGAACTTATGTCATGACAACCGCCTGTCGTCTGTCCGTTCGTTGTCCATCGCCCGCCCGTCTGGCGTCCATCCTTCCACCACCTCCACCCCCTCCCTGTCTGTTGGCCGTCCGGCATCCATCATCCATCCGCCAACTTATGCTTTAAATGACGACTCCTCATTAACCGCTGAGCCGATGGCAACGAAATCTATCTGGATTGATTCTATTGCAATAGACATCCAAACTTGCATTGAGAAATTTGATTTGTCCTTTTTCATGGTCACCATCTTCGATTTTCAAAAATTTCCGCAAATCATTTAAATTGCACCTCCTCCTAAAGCAATATTCCGATTTCCATAACACATGGATGGGAGAAGGCTACTTTTGGTAAGCTTCAAGACTTCAAACGGGAAATTTGATTTATCAATCTTTTCTGGTGGCCATATTGGATGTTTCAACAATGTCTGGAACATCGGTAAAAGTACTTCTCATTAAATGCTGGGCCGCATAGAACCAAATTTGGTTGTAATGACTCAATAGCGGTATCCTCCAAACCTAGTCAATCTTTTCGGCAGCCATCTTAGATTTCCGAAAGATGTTCGAAAAGTCAATTAAAAGACTACTGCTCATTAACTGTTAGCCTGGTTTCAGCCAAACTTGGCGAAAGGACCCTATGGTCGTAGGTTCTCGGTACCCCCCTTGCATTTTGCAAAACATCAACGTTTCATATTCAAACCCCATGTATATATACATGGGGTTTGAAAATGAAACGTTGAGGTTTTGCAAAATGCAAGGGGGGTTACCGAGAACCTACGACCATAGGGTCCTTTCGCCAAGTTAATAAGGTTTGGACAATAGGTGAGTGGAAGAGAGTATTATGGACAGATGACACGATTTTCATGGACAAAGGTGAGTGGAAGAGAGTATTATGGACAGATTAGTCTAAGTTTGAGGTGTTTGGATCAAACAGAAGAACATATGTGAGACGAAGAACCAATGAAAGGATGCTGGATGAGTGCTTGACACCATCTGTGACGCATGGTGGAGGAAATGTAAAGATATGGGGCTGCTTTGGTGCTGGCACAGTTGGATTTTTACACAGAGTGCAAGGTATACTGAACCAGAAAGGTTATCATTCTATTTTACAACGACATGCCATCCCCTGTGGACAACACTTGATTGGTGCCAATTTCGTCATGCAGCAGGACAATGACCCAAAGCACACTTCAAAGCTGTGTAAAAGCTATTTGCAGAAGAAGCAGGCAGCAGGAGTACTGTCACTGATGGACTGGCCAGCTCAATCACCTGACCTAAACCCCATTGAGCTTCTCTGGGAACAGCCTGATCGCAAGGTCCGTGCAAAGTTTCCTACAAGTCAGACACACCTTTGGGAAGTGTTACAAGAAGCATGGCACGAAATTACACCTGATTATCTAGAAAAACTGACTGCTAGAATGCCTATGATATGCAAAGCTGTCATTGCTGCACATAGGGGATTTTTGGAAGAAGAGAAAATTTGAAGTATAGAACTTATTTTAAACAGAAATGTTAATAATGATGCTTTGTTGATGTATTGACTACATTTTATATTAATTTTATGATACACTGATAAATAAAATTATCAATTTGTTTATGGGACTTACACATTTCTTAGTGATTCCAAACTTTTGAACACTAGTATATATATATCCAATCTCATATACAGACATTTGAGTGGTCTATTTCTCCGTGGGCCGTCTTGAATGTTCAGGAGAAAAAATTTCATAATGGGATTCAGTAAGCAGTAACAAGTTCTCAAGCTGTTGTCGCCAGCTCTCGTGCCATCCATTGCAAAATTCAGTTGCGTACCGTACTTTAGAATATTTGATTATATCCACTACATTATAATAACATCCAGACATTCTCCTCCTGATTATACAAGTTCACAGGCTAAAGCCATTATATATACGTACTACAAAATTGTTCATCCTCGCATGTATTTAGACAATCGCAATGACCATCGCATACATTGGCCATGCTTATGCAGCGACTGTTTACGCATTGGTAGTGGCGAGGAGCGCAGGGACCACCTAATAATAATAATAATAATAATAATAATAATAATAATAATAATAATAATAATAATAATAATAATAATAATAATAATAATAATAATACTACTACTACTACTACTACTACTACTAATAATAATAATAGTAGTAGTAGTTGTTGTTGTTGTTGTTGTTGTTGTTGTTGTTGTTGTTGCCGTTGCCGTTGCTGTTGCCATTGATGATGCTTTTGATGTTGTTGTTATTGTTGTTGTTGTTGTTGTGGTTGCTGCTGCTGTTGTTGTTGTTGTTGTTGTTGTTGTTGTTGTTGTTGTTGTTGTTGCTGCTGCTGATGCTGTTGCTGCTGATGTTTTTGGGGGTTTTCTCCGGGCTCCTCCTTCCCTACACCGGATCCATTATTTAATATTCTTAACAAGCAAGGTCGTGCCACTACTTTTTCTTGATTCTTTTGTTTTCTCTCATTGTTTTTATTCTTAACTTGCTTGTTAACAGAAGTTGTATTTTACACCGTATATAAACATCAACCCACAGTAGATGGAAACCTATTGCAATACATTATATCCATATAATTTCTCCATTTATAATATTGCACAAAACATAATTTATTGTTCAGCTTATTTCAAAACGCTGTAATTTATGGGAAAATATCGACCATTTCCAATCTTGTATGATACGACAACATTTGAGACGGTTTTTGCCTAACTCTTTGATGATGAAGCCAGCCAAAGCCGGACTCTGCAGTGGTCGTGAGGAATGTCTATTTGCAGGACAAGAGAAGGAAGGCTCATTTTGAGATTTTATCACAGGAATGACTGGCTCGATAATCGAGCCAGTCATTCCAGTGGTACATTTTCAAAAATAGTCTTTTCTTGGCCTGCAAATGGACATTCAATAAGGAATTGTTTTAATATTCTTCAACAAATTACTGCATTTACTAAGCACTGTTCTAAATTATCTTCAAGGTGACAGAAATTACAAAATGGGTCATTTCTTTGTTACATTTTCCAAAGTAATTTGTTAATAGCAATGCTATGATTAAATATATGAAATTCCATTCACTATATTCATTTACTACCTGTTCAATAAAATGTTTTATAAAGAAACTTTGAAAACTAACTTCTAAATCTTTAAACTAGTTTGACAACCACACACATATTCATTGTTCTGACGTGTGCTATTATATTCTCGTAAAAACTGTAAAAACTTTTGTTTTCAAACAACTTATTTGCTTATTGTTGTTGTTGTTGTTGTTGTTGTTTGTGTTGTTGTTGTTGTTGTTGTTGTTGTTATTATTATTATTGTTGTTGTTGTTGTTGTTGTTGTTGTTATTGTAGCTTTTTATCTTGGTGTCTTTGAAGAAAGATATTCAGGCTTAGTTATTCATTTATGTTGCTTCATGTCTACGGTCAATAAGGACAGTTATTTCAACGAATCAGGCAAAACGTAGGTTGACTGCGTCGGAAGCAGTGTTGGGAACGAATATACGAATATTCATTCAAATAGAATGACTACTCTATATAGCATACACATATTCGAATATTTAGGAAAAATTACAAGATTGTCTTAAATTTGATTGAAAACTAAATTTTTTTTTCAAAACGGCTGCCAAAATATTGCTTGGTCTGATCAATGTAAAACTTGGTAAATTCTAACGTCCTATATAGACTTAACTAACTTGGTTTGCCATTAATTTTACATTGGATCCATCCAATGATTTTGGGATAGCCATAACAGTACTGGTATACGAATCTGCATTATGTATATTTCAACAATCTGTATGGGACCACCACTAGGTGGTTTGGATATTACCCGTGGATTGGAAGATGTCTTCTGATTTGGGGGACAAAGGTAAAATGTCAAGGATACCTTAAAATCAAAGATACACGTTTTGGGTGTTTTTTGCCAGAACGAATGCATGTTGTCCTGAACAGTTCACTGGCCATATTAGAAGTTATCCCATGACACCAAAGGCTATGCCTTTAAGAAAAGTGTTCGAATTGTGACTACGCCCATGTGTGATCTATCCTAAATAAGCAGGTCGAATTTTGAGTCCAAGGTCAATATGATATGTCTTAATATCACGATAACCATTTATGTCATCAATATTAGAATTATCGATTTTAGAAGAAATAACCAAGGGTTAGAGCTAGGGTTAGTGTTAATCGTATAACTAATATTGGTACCGAGACATAATTGCACATCTTACATGGAGGGGTTGTGCACAAAAATGTTTCTTTTCAAAATGTCCGCCAAAAATTTGTTTTTCGTCCAATCGACCAGAACCCTGATAAACTCCCAATTGCTATAATTTCTTGACGACGTATAGATTCTATAATGGGTCCCTGATATTGTTTTCCAGAATCTGTTTTTTCTTCGCAAAAAGGTGTCTCCCATAGGAAATATAGCAATTTTTAAACTGCAATATCCCCTTAGCTTTGAAACCGAATGACTTGAAACTTGGCATATAGCTAGCGCATATTGGACTCTACCATGACGGTGTGTCAATCGTGGGTTTCCCCAACAAAACATTCCATATGTTTTAGACGATTGTCGACGATATTTTGTTTCTAGTTAGCTTTCACCTGAAATACATGAGTAATTTGAATAGTCATTCATAAAATTATACGAATATTCGAATAACGATTTTTATACGAATACCGAACACTAGAACCTATATACGCTCAACCATAGAGCTGTCATCTATAGTTTGGTTTGCTGGTCTGATGTAGAAGCAACCATATACAGCCGAAGTTGTTGAATATTTTGGAACTAATCTAACAGCAAACTGCTGCTGCCTTTGGGCAGCAACAGCGTCCAGTCAAATTGTTTTCAAAATAGTCTACATGATAAGTATTAAATACTAAAGAATGTGCATTGGCACTTCCAGCACATCGCACAATATAGCTTGACCAAACAAAATGTCGGAGACGACAACTCAAAGTTACCTAGATATTTAAAAGCATATGATTGTAATACAGATTAAGGAATCATCCGGGATGCGAATGATTTGTAATCGAGATACCATAATCTCTCCGGACAATACAAGATTTGAATAGATTTTTATAGAATCCCTTTAATGCAAGATATTATGAGATATAATTAATCCAATCAATGAATGCAAGTGAGTCTTACAATTGAGTTCATCAGCGTGGTCATCCTCACAGTCCACCCATCCATCACACACCAGCTCACGACGGACGTACAAACCGTTCTCACAGATCACATGCTGATCTGGTTAAAGAAAGATACAAGGGCTAATAAGTCATTTACGCACGCGCGTATGATGTGTGATCAAGCACATTACAACGATAAAAAGTAGGGATTATAGAAGGGCTTCGATTAATAACAAAGATGGATTTCCTTATTTGTCAGATTGTTACAAACACGACTATCAATGGAGGTATCGATTCCTATCTATGCCACACACATTTCTATCTATGCCGCGCCCATTTCTAGCCAAGCTACGCCCATTTTGCTAGTGTTGAAATCGATTTAAAACATTGACGCATGAATTCACATAGGCTCTTTATCAAACTGTTGAATATTTGAAAATGAATGTGACTGGGGCTGTTGTTGCCTATGACAACCGCAACGCCAAGGCAAATTAGTATACAAATACTCAACAGAAAGTTAAGCAAGTGGTAAGCTTATCAAAACAAGCTAGACACAGTTCGTATACTTGTGACGGACTTTTTCGATGCGCATGGCGGAGCTTTACGTCATTATTATTGTGATATCATCTAACTAGTGGCGTAATTGATCATGAAGCCAGATACGTAACTAAATGCTCAGATTCCCCGTTTCCACATGAGTACTAATTTAAAGAGCAAAATGTCGAATATAATCCTGGAAAGTATCTAACATTTATCTAAGTGTATCTATTTATGGATGATTACCCATATATGGTCAGGTATTTCTAGCCACTTACCGCAGTCAATTTCGTCCGACCCATCCTTGCACTGAGGCTCCTCGTCACACAGATATACATTGCCTATGCATTCTGAATTGTTACATTTGAACTCTGTGCTGTAGCAATCACGGTACTCTGCCGGCCGAACGTGAATAGATGAATGATGGACATGAATTGCGATGGTTGGTGGTGGCAGTTGAGGGGGTGGGGGGAATAATACATAAGACATACGTTAATAATGCACATTAGGCCTTTCATGAGGAAGCCGGCCAAAATCGGCCTCTGCAGTGCCCTTAACCCTTTAACCCTCCAATTTGTTCAAGAAAAATTAAATTTTCTCATATAAAATGTACATTTGTAGACCGAGAGAATAGTATTTTTGAAAATTTACCACTGAAATGACTGGCTCGGTTATCGAGCCAGTCATTGCAGTGGTAAATTCTCAAAAATATTCTTCTCTCGGTCTGTAAATGGGCATTTGCCAAGAGCACTGCAGAAGTCGTTTTGGGCTGATATGAGTGGTAAACGGTTAAGGAATTCCCATTTACTGTTCAAGAGTAGATGATTCTTGACAATGTACTGCTGGAATATCTGCCTCGTGAACCGAGCCATGCATTCCAGTGTTAAATGTGTCAAAAATATTCTTCTCTTGGCGTGCAAATGGACAATCAATAGACAAATATTAAATGGTTATTAAAGCAGTGTAGGATAGATTGCCCTAAGTCGACCCCCACCACGAAATGATAAAGGCATGCATGTTGTTAACTACACACTTTAGGACAGTGACAACATGTCGGCAAGAGATGGAGGTTTCGTGCGATGTGCATAGCACACAGCTATGGTACCGCCTTGTAACCATGTTCAGATGCAATCATGACAACAAAAAATATAAGTAGGTAAATGAGGCTACTGACATATCTGTTTTCTTCTCGTCTCAGTATTAAGTACAGCAGCGTCTGAATCGTAATATGTATTCATTTTATGAAGGCTACTGCGCTACTGCCCTCTCTCCATCCTCCCCAATGCTTTTGTTTACTTTCTTGGGCTGTGATAAAATTGGCTTGGCCCAATTGCTTAGAATGTATGCCCTGGATGATGGCACACCTGTCTGGAGTTGCATTGAGGAAAAGGGGATATTCCTACATTGACTACCTGACATGCAATATACTGGCGTGTTTCGTGGTTTGGCTAGGTTGTATAGCCACTTGTTCCATATTTTGTAACAGAATGGGCATCACATGTCTATACTCATCTGAGAGTACTTCAATCAGCTCGCCAGGTTGTTTCCCAAGATTTTTCATAACGGTAATAACAGCGAGTGTATAGCTCATATGAGAATGAGCGTGCAGAAGGGAGGCGCCTCTAATTAAGGCCGCGTTCTCACACAGCCACAATTTCGGTAAATACCAGGTATATCGGCTAGTGTTCTCATTGGACTGCCTCTTGTCCAGGAATAAATACGTCACTTATTTCTGAAACTAAAGTCGTGTTCTCACTAGAGTCCAGAGACATAACCGGCGCGCGTTATTCCCGATATATACACTTCCCTAAACCGGATGCTAGCGTCACGCGGGCGAGCGTCACGCATTAAGGTGCCTGCACACTAACGCGATTTTGAACGCGAGAGCGAAAGCGAAAATAATTAAACCCTATTTAATTAGTAATGCAATACACACTAGCGCGAACTCAATAGCGCGTTGAGCACGAAGTGACAGAACTAAACTAATCTTTATTTTTATTTTTCGCGCTCGTAATCGCTCTGACATTCGCGTCGCGTTAGTGTGCAGGCACCGTTAAGAAATTATTTTACGCTTCCATTATAGTCTATGATAACCGCTAGACTGCACGCGTGCGCGACAATCGGGAAGCGTAAATCGCTGACGCGCCGATCTAAATTAGAAATCAATTCTAAAATGTACGCCGTACGCGATCGACAAATCGCATGTGGCCAATCATTTGACTGGACAGACAGACAGACATACATACAGACAGGTCGGCAGGCAGGCATAAAATCATGAAAATATTTTGCTTAGAATATGATAGAAAGGATGGGTACGTATTTATATTAATTTAAATTTTCTGTTGTCACAGTAACACAATATTGTAGCTATGTGGCGATTGACTAGTAGAAGCACATGGCTCATTAATACCAAAAGCAATTAAATGAATTTATCAATTTCATCGTACTGATTACTGAAAATTGTTTCCCAGAACATCACATTTTCAAAGATTTTATAGAGAGAACCGCACAGGTCCACTCCCCCACCTCCACCTTGAACTCCCATTCACTGATCCACCCTTGTTAACTGCATATTATTAATTATTTGATTAATTCATTATTATTAAGTAACTATTCGTTACTTACAGTCAAGACAATGGACATTCATTTGCCTGGCAATTTTCTTCCAGGTGTTTACTGCGACCGCCTTGTTCCGATGATCAATAGATGTAGGATCGTACAAAAGAGGATTTCCTTGTACCAGGTCTATAGGCATCTCCTGTTGCGGCGTGCTTAACTTCATGATGGTTGTACTCTTTGTGGACATATTAAAGAATTACAAAATCAAAGACACTGACAACTATCTAACGACAAATGATAAAAATGCGCTACAAGGCCTAGTAAACAGTCATCGACCGGGTAGATGATGCACGCGTGTCACGAGAACGCGTGCAATAACGCGTGCAATGCAAATGCACATGCACGCTGTCTGACTCGCCCGCGTTTATACACGATATTGCGTACATGGAAAGCGGGCCTAAGTCCTGAGGTATGATGTTATTCCTGATTAATTCTCCAGTGAGAACACCGCCTTAATTCCACAAAATCGGCGGTGTATCTTCCGATATATCGGTATTGCTTCTTTGTGAGAACACAACCTATTTCCTCAAAATGTGTCAGGTAGCGTTACCGTCAACATTTCTCACACTCTCTGCCAGCTCGCTCTACGGTCATCACTTTTTCTCACTCTCCACCAGGTATCTCTATCGTGCAGTCCAGGATTATCTTTCGCCCGTATGAATGCATGCCACCCGATATATCGGCTATATATTAACCAAGGGCCGTATTCTCACTAGAGACTTAAAGGGAAATTCCGGGATGATAAAAAGTGTGCTTTACTTGAAAGATTATTACATGTTTAATGAAATTGCGCCAGAATAATAACCAGATATAAATAGCGTAACCAACTATCGCTAGATAAAGTCGGTAAAATTGACCATTTTTCGCACATCTGGGCGCTGTCATTTTATCGCGTCTAGCGACGTCGGCCCCGCACCACCCTCTCGCTATGACTGGAGGAGCGAGGCCAATAGATGCGGGTATATATTTTAAGGACGTATTCGTAAATGATAATAGCAAACGAACCGCTGAAGCGATTCCAATGATTCTAGGATCTCTAAATAGGTGCCGACCTCGGGATTAATATGATATAATGGATGTTAATATCGGACAAGAGGTTCAAAAGACTGGAATATATTTTAAAAAAAAAAGTATTCATCTTAGATACGATCTGAGAATATGATATCCTTTTTTGGTAAAATATGAGATATTTTTTGTCTCGCATACTCTATTTTTGCGCATTGTCATTAAATTGGAGCGCGCTTAAAGTTGAAAGAAATGGCGATTTGCCTTGCCAATTATAATTTTGCTCACGTAAATATTGCCAGAGATATCACCAAATGAATTAACATTTTGACATAAAATCTGGGAATTTTCATATTGCCCAGCAAGCTGTGGTAATTTCAATAATTAAGATATTTTGATGGAATCTTCCCTTTATGTGATAACATTGTAAAACTTTGGCACAGTAAATTCTGTCATTGTAGCTGTAATACTCATTCTGATATGGGATGATGGATAGAGCGCATCCTAAAAGTTTTGTTTGAAATTTTGCTGGCTTAGTTTTTCCCACAGAGTGTATCTTTTGATACATTAGGCCGATTCTAACATCCCTAGCATTGGATAAATCATCGAATTTGCAGCTACAGGTAGGTATCAGAATTATTACAATCGGTTCTGTGGTTCTAGCAATATTATCATATCATATGTTTTCTTGGAATATATATTTACATTGCCTGCGACACACTCTATAACAGTATCTTGAGTCGGCTGAGTAATTTGACAATACGCACGTGTCAAGTATGCCACTTCATTTAACCCTTATCACATGGTGAAAAATGCGTTATAGCCTACTTACAGAGATAGTGTCGTGGTACATTTTGAAAAAAAAATGTAGCTGAAACATGTCGCTGTCGTGCACAACAATGACTTACAACAGCATTGTTATAAAAAATGGACACATTCTGATAGGATAGAGAAAATGGAATCTATGCTTCAGCGGTCTAGGGGTTAACGATTCCCCACCGACTGAGGATACTAGAATTACTTGAAAAACTTACTAGCTTAACTGGACAGTGTCCTAACGATTACAAATTAGCACATGTTAGGCCTCTATGCATAGACATATTTACTGTACAGCCTTCTGCTCGGCAAAGATAGCGTTGGTGCGGGATGACGTCAGGATCTCGTGAAATCTCGCTCTCGTTGTAAGAAATTGGCGTCGCCCGGAAGATAAATAATCCCATGTTTACGATAGTATAATTGCTCGTATTATTTGTCTATTGTTTTTATTTAGGATCCAATATGTTAGTCATATAATAGTCTTTCAAATAAAGTACACTTTTACCAATCCCGGAATTGCCCTTTAACCTGTGCAGCGCAATACTGTGGTAAGGCGGTATTCCTGATGAACTCTTCAGTGAGAACACGGCCCTAGATAGTATACGGAATAGTTCAACAGAATCAGGCAATGAGAGAGGCCTTAGCTTCAAACAATCTATTTCTCATACACAGAGCCAGTGAGAGTGAGAGGATGTTGTGCTGCCGACTTATTCCCATTGAGCTTCACTTCCTCAATGGAGAGATCTGATCTCTTACCCAAGTATATGGCGTCATGGTTAATTACGTCACAGGTAGGATTACGTCACAATCATGATGCGTAATGAATGGCGTATCTAGCTCCGTTATGGACAATAAATAGACCGTCACGTGTAAGAAGTGTATGCCTTTGATGGATTTACCGGTTAATCAACATCGAGTCCGATAGGTTGAAACTAATTTAATTGGGAACCGCTGCTGACATATGCGTCAACAACCCCAAGCCAAATTAGTTTCAAAATATTCAACAGCTTAGCTTGAAATTGGGGCTCTTGGAATTCTCGGTTCACAGTATATACATTGGTTAAAACACGCGCTAAATGTGGGCGGGGCTTAGCGAGAAATTGGCGGGGCATATCCAAAATGGATCCATCTATTACATACAATGCCATAGCTACGTGAATGCGACTAGCTGGTGCTGTCGATATGAGGATATCATACGCATGGTGCGATGCATGAGTCTGTCATAGGTATGTCATTTGTGTATCTTTAACCCTTTCATGACAAAACCGGCCCAAACCGGCTTCTGCAGTGATCTGGAGGAATGTCCAGTTGTCTCGTAAAGTGATGTCTATTTTTGAAAATTTACCACTGGAATGACTGGCTCGGTAACCGATCCAGCCATTTCAGTGCCTTTTCTAAGGCAGGGCCTAAAATACGGAACAGTCTTCCATCAGAAATCAGGGGCTGTAACAAAATTGAACCATCCTTACTTAAAACACATTTTTTTAGAAGAGCATATATGTCATCATTGTGAAGCGCCTTTGAGCAGTTAAGTCTGGAAAGGGCACTATATAAATCTATACATGCATACATACATACAGTAGTAAATTGTCAAAAAGAGTCTCCAATTGGCCTGCAAACGGACTTTCTATAAGCAAATATTTAGATTTTTTGAGAAAATTTAGTCATTAAAGGGTTAACGAAGATGATGGTGAGGGTGGAGCGATAACTCCTTGTTGAATACATTGCCGATTGGGGTGTCAATGGACATTTCCAGTTTATAAATATATGTAGCTGACGTCATATGACTATAATCAACTACGTGAGGTGTAAGGTGCCGTTGTCATCAATTACGGCATGAATGACTCGATTTAGTCAGTCTTATACGCTTAACAGTCCGACACGTTGTACGAATTACATGTCTTTACTATTTAATAAAGATTCCGTCGAATATTTTGAAACTAATTTGGCTGGGCGCTGATGCATCTAGTCAATTATTTTCAAAATATTTGTCAGCATACCTGTACAGTTTTCTAGAAATTAATAGTCACGGAGTTCAGAGATTGATCGATCCCCACGCGAGCGAGGTGCGGGTGGAGTTTAGCTAGAGATGGGCTAGAGATGGGCTGGACCTAGCTAAAACTGGAACGGTCCATTGTTATCATTAGGCTGATGAAGGTGATGAGCAGATTCTCTTTCTTTTGGAAAAACATTCTCATTATCCTCAGTGAGATATGCGAGCGACCTGATTCTGTCTTTTCTGAATACTGGCGTATACACTTATCTCTGAGGTGAATCACTTCAGGATTTGTAATGAGTTGTTACCATTCCAATTTACATTTTGCCAAATACAGTCTGAGGTTAGACGTCTTGTACCTTTTCATAAGGTATCCCACCCGCCACTCCAGTATCTGATGTCAGAATCAAATACGCCACGTGTTAACTAGCTATCGTCAAAATCAAAGGTACGTCAGAACAAGCGAAATATCACGAAGTGTACGAACTGAATGTCGTTGATGAATCTACATGTGAATAAACATTCTTTTAGCTATTTTGAATCTAATTCAACTGACGCTGTTGCCAGGAAAGGGGTGCTCGACATCCATCTAAATAGTTTTCAAAATATTTACCAATTCTGAAATCTTTGGATTTCAAAATTAAACAAATGTTATTTCTATATGAATAGATAGATTCAGATTCGGCTCTAAGAAATAAATGTTGGCATTTAAAATGCATAGTCTCTTTATTCCTATAATAAACATTGCGCAATGCCACAAATAACAGTATCATCCTCCATCAATCCATCCCAAATTTTCCGGGTACATAAAACACATTAGTCGGGTAATCGATTACCCAACATTCTCGCGTATTTGGCACAACATCTGAGCGCAAGCTTATCCCGTGCACTCATTAATCTGGGGTCCTTGCGACAGGCAAGGAAGACTTATTTATTTGCTAATTACACGGTTACTTGAGAAACCCTGACTTTATTGCAGCAATCTGTCAATCAGTCGTCAGCGTTACTGCTTTGTAATGATCGAAAACACTGAGGATAATTCATCCAATCACAGAATTTGCCATTTTATGTTTATCAATTAGTGAAGCGGATGAGTGTCCGCAATTTGCGAGTTGACGTTAAGTGTAATTCACCTTTCCACAGTATCCATCCATCATCAGACCTCGTACGACGTCATAATCAGCTCAGCGGGTGTATGATAACGTCATAATCATTACGTCGCAAAGGGTTCCATAGAAACCGTTATCAAATCTCAGATGGTCAGACACGTTGTATGAATTGTGTCTTTGTAATTTTTTGCTATTTAATAAACATGCTGTTGAATATTTTGAAACTAATTTGACTGGGCGCTGTTGCTGCCTTAGGCAGCAACAGCACCCAGTCAAATTAGTTTCAAAATATTCAACAGCTTACATGTGTATTTTTGGGGAAATTGAGGGTGTTCAGATCGATCGATCCCAACGCCAGCGAGGTGTGGGTGGAGCTTAGCTAGAGATAGACGGGGCATGGCTAACACCGGAAAGGGTCTTTGTACAATATGCGGCGAGGTTGTTTCCAACTGTTTTAAATTATCGATGTTGTAATGAGAATGGTGTTATTTCAGCAGAAGTAATATCAGTAATTTGCTAGTCAGTGTAAGTTGGGGTGTACTTTCGATCAACTGTTGTGCAACATTTCGCCCGAAATGTATCCCATAAAACGATTGAACACTGAAAACTCAGTATATTTCATCTAATTTTTACCCAGAAGTAGGCCCTTACATATTTTGAATCTAAGTTGACTAGAAACGGTTGCTGACACAGACAGCAACAGCTTTCGGACGAATTAGTTTCACCAAATTCCGCCAAAGCATTAATAAATGTAAATGAATATTTGCATTTCGTCTTACGGATTTAAATGGCTAACGCCACCTATAGAAGTAGACCAACCTTGTGAGCATCTGAAAGCGCTTTGGAATTTTACTGTATAATTCTGACACTGTCTAAAGCTATTATCCTCTAGGCGTACCCGCGCCCGGTCGACTCTACAAATCTATAACTATCATCATATTAGAATTCTTCGGAAGCAGTTCAACAGCATTGGTGCTCTCTGGTTGGAAAGCGATCCGAATGGTTTCTTATAGGTATTTAAGATTAGTGTATCTTCTCCCACAGCTGTTGTTCAATTTGTGTCGTGATGGTATTATCTGTATTTACATGGAGTTCACCATCAATGCCGCCAGGCTCACGTGCACTGCCGTTCGTTAGACATACCATCAAGAAACCACAGAGTCTTAAATTTCTCCATCAACCTGGCTGCCATGATGACGAACTACGCCTGACGAGACTCTTATTGAGAAAAAATAAAACTAATTGAACGCGTCAAATCCACGCTTTCAGCGCAGTTTGAAACATCAATAGGATCAGCACATCTCCGTGAATGAGGCCAAAGCAGAGTGCACTCGAGCATACGACGGAATGAAATGATGACACTCCAACCCCCATCGGTGTTTGGGAGTGGTGGTGGAAGATCAGAATCTTGGATTTCCTCCTCTGCAGCTCCAGCGACATTGGGATTCGTTGTATAACAGGAAATAATGCCTATGCGATGCCGCATGTGTTCCCATAATGCTCTGCAATTATAACAGCTGGGTAGCTCCAAAAGCTCTCTTAACCAAAGGCGATGCATGTCACCCGCACACGTATGTAAACCATTACAAATTATAGCTGGCTACACAATCTACAAACTATGTAACACAGAACCATCATCATCATCATCATCATCATCACCACCACCACCAACAACACTACTACCACCACCACTGTCGCCGCCGTCGTCGCCGCTACCGCCGCCACCGCCAACACCGCCGTCGTTGTCGTCGTCGTCGTCGTCGTCGTCGTCGTCGTCATCGTCGTCGTCGTCGTCGTCGTCATCATCATCATTATTATCATCAACATCATCATTACGTCACGAAAATCAATAGGTCCGTCACGAAGTTGTACGAAGTGTATGTCTGTGGTGAATTTACAATTTAATAACCATTATTTTGAATTTATTGAAGCTAATCCGATCATATGCAGCAACAGTCCCCAACAGCCCCAGTCAAATTAGTTTCAAAATATGCAGCAGCTTGCCTGTATAATGGACCTTTTCAGTTTTAGATATGCCCTCCAATCTCTAGCTAAGCTCCACCCCCACCTCGCTCATGCTGGGATAGATCGATCCCTGAGCTCCCTGATTATCAATTTCCAGAAAACTATACAGAGAAGCTGTTGAATATTTTGAAACGAATTTGACTTGGTGCTATTGCTGCCTATAGCAGCATCAGCGCTCAGTCAAATTAGTTTAAAATATTTAACATAATCTTTATTAAATGGTAAATACATACAATTCGTACAACGTGTCGGACTATTAAGCGTTAAAGACCGGCTATATCGAGTTATTCATACCATAATTAATCATGGCGTCATCCTACATGTCACTCAGTTTATTATGACGTCATTTGATTGATGGAAAAACTTAAAATGTCCATTATCACGTAGCTTATCTTCCCGGGAATTCCGGTTTCAAATTTCAAATTGAGTCCAACCCGTTAAGAATGTGAGCGAAGCTTTGGTAGAAATGGGTGAGTACGGATAGAAATGTATCCATCTCTTCGTTTTCAGTTTGGAGGTATCTTTACATTAACGCAATCATGCCTTCCTAGACCACGCCCTTTTTGTCAGCCTCACACCTGTATCCACCTGTATCATTTGACATTTGCCTTATTCTTCTTAGTATTTGGCCAACGTAATGATTTTGTCTTTAACCGTTTCATGTCGAAGCCGGTCAAAACCGGCCTCTCGAGTGGTCTTAAGGAATATCATTTGCAGACAAGAGAGGACCATCTTTGAAAATTTACCACTGGAGTGACTGGCTCGGTTACCGAGCGAGTCATTCCAGTGGTACATTTTCAATAATATTTTTCTCTTGACCTGCAAATGGAGATTTCAAAAAGCAAAGATTTGTATTTTCTTGACAAAATCTGGACAATAAAAATTTTAATCTCTCACTGAATATCATATAATTCGGTTGCCTTACTTACTGCAATTCTCCTCGTCCGAATTATCACCGCATTCATTGACAAAGTTACAACGGGCGTCACGGGGTACGCAGAAGTGGTTGTTGCATTTTACGTGCGTTATCGGGCAAATAAATGTTTCTGTAAAAGAGATAGAAAAGATTTCCAACAATTAGTTCTATAACATAGAAACATAGCATTTTTTAAATTTATTTCAATCAATGGATGTTTTTTGTTATTCAAACTTTTGTTGGTGAAGTTTAATAAATAATGATACTATTCCATAATGGCATTGACAGCAACATACTCGGTGACTGTGGCAATGATAACGACAACAATTTTGAAAATGATAACGAGAATTGTAACGGCACTGGTAATGGCAATGGGAATGACAAGGATAACGATACTAATAATAATGATTACGAACAACACACTGGCAATAATAGTGACTATGACAATACTAATGATAACGACAAATATACTGATAATGACAATGACAATAACCATGGCAATTATGTTGAGCATGATAATGACAATGGCGAAGATGGTAATTATAATAATCATGACACTGATTGATAGTAATAATAATAATATTTCGAATTGACAGAATTAAATGCGGATTCCGAAATGTGTGTAGTTTGATGGCAAAATTAAAATACTCAGAGATGAGCGATATCCTATGTATAACCGAAACAATGTTAGATACATATGACACCCTGGAGATACATAGCTACACAGCAATCCGAAAGAATAGGACGATTGTGCGTAGAAAATCCGGAGAAATATCCTGGCTCATAAACAATAAGCTCTCTATGTATGTAAAAGAAATTAAATTAATCAGTGAATATTCCCTATGGGTAATCTTATCTCATGAATTTACTAAATTAGAGAGCGAAATAATACTAGGGTAGTAGTATATATATACCACCAGAAGGATCTAACTACTCATCTATAGAGGCATTCGATGAAGTAGAAAGTGTAATTATCGAAATGATAGGTAAATACGATTATGTTTTGATAGGAGGAGACTGCAATGCCAAAAACTGCCGAGAGACGATTTGTGAGAAGTGGCACTAGGTGGTAGGCCAAACATTGCCAAGAGAATCTCAGAAGATAAGGATCAACCAAATAAATATGGACTTAAATTGATAGAGCTATGTACACACAATAACATGTGCATAGTTAACGGACGAAATCGAAGCGATGCCAGTATCGGGAAATTAGCATGTTATAATACGGCCGTTGTTGACTACGCAATCTCGACTCTGCCATTCTATAAATATATAACAGACTTTGAAGTGGAAGAATGCTGTCCCATATTATCCGATAAGCACTATCCACTTACTCTAATGTTAAACTGTCACGATAATATAATAAGTAGAGAAAATCGTATTAACGACAAATAAAACAAGAACGAAAATGCCCATGCAAAGTGGAAAAATGTCAAACGAGTTTTACTATAATGGTACAGGAGCACCCTAAATTATCTGCACTAAATGTACAAATCTCTGATTGTACCTTAAATAACGTGCCATTGAACGAAATTATACAACATTTTTATCATTCAGCACAGACAACATTCGGGGCAGCCGCTCAATATCGATCAAACAGATATAAAACAACACTAAGCCCTGGTTCAATTTGGAAAGCCAGCAGGCTAGAATCGTTATTCTAAACCTAGGAAAGAAAATGCACTAAATAGATCGGATGAGAACAGACAGACAACTATTGACGCGAGCAAAACATATAAGAGAACTATCATAAAAGCAAACAACCGATATAACCACAATTCTAGAATAAAAATGAGAGAAATGAGTAATAAGAACCCAAAAGCATCCTTGAATTTAATTAACCACAACCGTAATAACATATACCAAGTATATATAAACGACACGTGTGACTATTTTTAAAATATGAATAGAAATGATAATACCGAAGAGGGTACATTTGAATCACCAAGCACAAATAGCGAAAGCTCAGATCTGGATATCCCAATTCCAGAAAGTGAGATAGATAAAGCCATTAAAAATCCCAAATCTAACAAAGCAGCAGGCGCTGATGGGATTGCAAATGAATACATACAAGTAACAACACATATAATGAGAAATATTTATACATATTTTAAAAATACAATCGTAGACAGTGGCGAAATACCAGATACATGGACAATATATAAGAAATATTGTGACAATAAGGAACCCCAAAACTATAGGCCTATAACAATATTAAGCTGCCTGGGGAAGCTCTTTACTTTAATCATTTCAAGCCGAATTGCAAAATTGCTGCAAATAATCCAAAGCTTATGTGATAATCAGACAGGTGTTCGTCAAAACTACTCTACAACCGATCATATCTAGACTTTATCATCGTTATATAGAAATCTTCAAAAAAGAAAGAATAGACTATCCTGTGCGTGTGTAGAGTTCGATGAAGATTTTGAAAAGGTATGGCGAAAAGGGCTATGAGAAAAACTAAGGAAACATAATATAGAATGGAAACTATTCTGGCTTAAACACAATATTTATATTAATATCAAGTCCATGTTTAAAGTAAATGGCGACCTATCCGAAATATGCATGTGCAATTCCGGTGTCAGACAGGGTGAGACCCTATCACCGATTTTGTACTCTATATATTTAAATGATTTAGAGAACTGCGTGACGTGCAACGCCGTGAATCCAATCAAACTCGATTCCGTACAAAATGATGTAGACATGTATTTCAAAACATTATTACTAGTATATGCTGGTGATACAATCCTTATGAGCGATAAACACATTGAATTTCAGAAAATGCTTACTGCCTTTGGAATGTATGCTGATAAATGGAAGCTTAAAGTAAATTTTGATAAAACTAAAATATTTATTTTTGGAAGTACACGACGATACTATGAAAGATTAAATTTCTATATTTACAGAAATGAAGTAGAAATTCATGATGAATAAAAGTACCTTGGAATTATCATGTCCATCAATGGTAAGTTTGCAAAAGCGTGCAAGCACATATGCGAACAATTACATAAAGCAGTATACTCCTTCCAACACAACTGCCGGAGATTAGATGTGCCAATAGAGTGTCAATTAGAATTGTTCCACGAACTAATAGACCCGATCATTATTTATTGCTCAGAGATATCAGGAATTGAATGCTGCTATCGACTGGACCCGGTTAAAACATATTTCATCAGACATATTTTAAAGGTTAGGCGGAGCACACCCAAATACATGTAGTTATGGAAAACAGGTGTTCTACCAATATCTATACAAGTTACACATCGTATAATAGAATGTTGGTAAAAACTTCTTAGCGGTAAAGAAGCAAAGCTGTTAATAATACTTCCCAGATATATGTTTGCAGATTACACTCAAAACGGGACGCAATGTAAGTAGTTTACTAAGGTCAATTTCAATCAAGTTCTCAAGGACCAATATATTCAAGGATGGGAAGCCAACATAATGCTAAGCAGGCTCAGAAATGGTTGTAGTCCTTTAAACCGACATCTATTTGACAACTTTCTGTCGGAATCTGCCAGTTGTTCTTGTGGGCACAGTGATGAATCTACAAACCACTACGTCTTACATTGTGCCCTTTTTAACAAGCAAAGAGTCGTTTTCCAAAATCAGCTTTCCTTGAACGATATTTCTCTTGCTAATCTTACGGTCAACCAGCTTCTATACGGGACTTACACTGCCAACTTGGAAATGAGCAAACTGATCTGTAATACGGTATGTCAATACATAATTAACACCAACCGCTTTCAGTAGCTTTCCGTTCGCGAACTTATAGTGTAAGGGATAAATGGACAGCAGCCCAACACGTACAGGTCGGGGCGAAGGCAGCCTAGAGCTCACCTCTGCTATTCTTCCATTTGATCTTATTCATCGCTCTCTCTATCTCTCACCATCTCTCCCCCCTTTCCCCCTCTCTCTCTATCTCGGTCTTTCTTCCTACTCTCCCCCACCTGACACTCAACATCCACACACGTATGCACACTAATAGACTACAATTAATTAAACTATTATGATTTTCCGCCATTTTGTTGTAAACAAGTTTTGTGTAATCTGTATGTGTACGGGAGACACGGGCATAATACTCTAAGTCTTATCGTGCTTCCATCTGAACAAAATAAATCACGTGTAAACCAAGGATGGGAAGGGGAAATGACGAAGTCGGGAAAAGGGAAAACATATTACGCATTCAAAACCCGGTTTGAACAGGAATATTACATATGCCATCTAACAGATTACCAGAGAATTACTCTTAACCACTTCCGAACATCAAACCACTACTTACCTATTGAAACAGGGCGTTGGGAGGGGATACCAAGAGAACAACGGCTTAGTAAATTATGTACCCAGAATGAAATAGGTGATGAATACCACTACATATTCACCTGTGAGTATACGCATAATATAAAGTTGCTAGTGAAACTATCTAGATTCATCAAGGTGATCACACACCAATTCCCAGCTCGTAGAAAGATAATGAATTAAAACATACAATGACGACAATGGCATGCTATACACCCGACAGCAACAGTACTGATGTTCCTGAATACTATAATAGTAGCAATGACGGCTAAAATAACAGAAAATACGAGAACATTGAACATGACAACAATGGTATCGATAACAATATCAGTGATCACTAGGAACAATAACGACAACGAAGATGATGATGAGGAGGACAATGACGATGATGACGACAAGGTCAATGATGACGACGAAGACAAAGATAACGACGTTAATCGACAATGGCAATATCAACGACTACGAAAAGAACACCAACAGTAACATCAAGAACACCACCAACAAGGACAGCAACAACAACAACAACCACAACAACAACAACAACAACAACGCCAACAATAAGGAAGACAATAACAGCTCACGACCCACAACTCAACGTAGCAACTTTGGCGCCAATAGGTTTATTTGAGATAAGCCTTAAGACAAGGTTTATTCACACACAAAATTTCTAATATTTCTACATTGTATGTACATCCAAAATGGCAGCCACGAGTTACTAGTTTTGAAACTATTTGTTATGGTACATTTCTTTCCGATGTACTAGTCACGATGAATCATATATACATCGCGGTTCCCATAGTTCACATTGCCATTTCCGTAAATCTAATATGGTGGTTATTTTCATAGTTTACCCGCTTGTGTCAACTTGTCGCTATCATGGTAACACCGCCTCTGTAGTAGCCATGAGGTTTGTCTATTTGCAGGTTAAGTGAAAACTACTTTTGAAAATTTACCACTAGAATGACGGGCTTGTTTACCGATTTTCAAAAATAGTCTTCTCTTGACCCGCAAATGGACACTTACTATGCGAATATTTAGATTTCCTAAACTATAATCGCCAAGCCGGTCAAAAGCCCAACTGTTTAAAAAATATTTTCCTAAATTCCAGTGGTAAATTTAAAAAAAACAATTCTCTTGGCCAGCAAATGGTCATTCACTGAGCAAATATTTTAATTTTCTTTTAGAATCTTGACAAAATGAAAGGGTAATTGATTTTAAAAATAGCATTTTGAGCACTTTGAGGCGCTGATGACACAAGGGGGGGTTAAATATAAATACGTCACGGTGTATATGTTAAGTCTGCTGAACCGTTTCATAAAAAAGCATCGGCAATGTGGACAGAGCCAACATGCAAAAGAGGCATGAAGCAGAGACCGTCGCCACAGCAACCGAAAAGAAGCGACAACTATGCATAGTTCATAACAAATAAGAAGATTCGAAATCTTTCACATTCTTATCAGCCGCAAAAGATATAATAGAATCCCTAGTTAATAAGAAAAGCAACCATCACGATGATGTGAATCCGTCTCCAACGCCGAAAAGTCAGTCACGAAATTGTATTAAATATACCTTTTTTCTAAATTTACAATTTAATCAACACCATTTTGAATATATTCTAAAATTAAGTTGACTGCAAGCAACAGCCCGAATCAAATTAATTTGAACATATTCAATTACGTATCTGTACAACTAGCTTGAAATAGAGATACTGGGAATTCAGTGTTCAGATTATATAAATCGATTCCAACACGCGCATAAAGTCGATCAAGTTTAATTATACATGGGCGGTGTATAGCTTGAAATGGGCGGTGCATAGCTTGAAATGGGCGGAGCATAGCTAGAAATGGGTGGGCATAGCTTGAAATTGTCGCCTATATTCACGGTCTGTTGGAATACTTGAGTTTCCAATCGAACACAATGCTGCTAAATATTTCCGTCAAACAAGACCATATTTTCAGCACTGCGAGTAAGGCGATGGGACCTTTCTACTTTCGGCAGACGTACATCTTTACTTTTGGCATTGGCAGGTAATATAATTGGAAATCTATAGGAATACTTAGTTCCAAAACACGCTGTTTAAAATGTATTATGTTTTCGTGATAGTAAAATGTGTGTTTGTTCTCCTTCAAGTTTAAGTTTTATTTCAAATGTAACATGCATTTCACACGGAAATGTGACATTACATGCGATCGATAGACATCTGAACACCCTGAGTATCAATTTCCAAAAGACTATACAGGTAATCTGTTGAATATATTGAGACTAATTTGACTGGGTGCTGTAGCAAAAAATTACAAAGACCTACACTTTGTACAACGTGTCGGACTCTTTGAGATTTGATGACGGTAACCCTTTGTGACGTAATGATTGTGACGTCATCATGCACGCGCTGAGCTGATCATGACGTCATACGAGGTCAGATGATGGATGGATACTCTGGAATGGTGAATTGTTGCACATTGGAAACGTCCATAGTAAGGCTTCACAAAATCATTTGGTCCCGGCTCTTTTCGTATATAATTATATTGTAATTGACATTTCCAGGTTTAGGTATGCCCCGTCAATCTCTAGCTAAGCTCCGCCCACATCGTATTGGGATCGATCGATCTCTGAGCTCCCTGACTATCAATTCCCAGAAAACTATGCGGGTAAACTGTTGAATAGCGCCCAGTCAAATTACTTTCAATAAATTAAACAGTATATTTATTAAATAGAAAAGACATATAACTCGTACAGCATGTCGATCTATTAAGCCATTAAGACGGACTAAACCAATTAATTCATGACGTAATGATTATGACATCAGACTACACGTCACGTAGTTGATTATGACGTCATATGATGGCCGGATGGATAAATTGGAAAGGTCCATTGTAAAGATGCTTTGTTTTCTCGCATTAATTTTTTCGGGTATAATTTAACATGATCCTTATATTGTCCATATTCTCAGCGTTAAAGTCCAGATAAACTAATTGAACAACACTAATTTGATTTTGAGTCAGTTTTTTTTAACTAGCACGGCAGCTGAGACCATGTTACATAACCCCAAATCAATACTGTCTATAAATCAAATGAGAAATGTAACGGTGATCGCCATGTATATATGCACAGCTATGCCAAATGGCTAACACGTGGCTGAATACGGCAACAAAAATACATAAATACTCCGTCAAGAAATATTAAAAATCAGATCGTAAACCTGTTGTCAGGTGATTATTCGGGAAACTGGCCAAACGACTGATAAGGGAGTGTACATCGTAGTTAATCAGTTTGCCTACAGAATTTCTGAAGACTGCATTTTCCATGGGTTTAGCTCTAGATATGCTACTGTTTTAAAAAACAATTTGATTGAAAGTTGTTGATGGCTAAGCCACAAACAACTTTCAGTGAAATTGTGTTCAAAATATTCAGTATGTCCAGAGTTATTACCCATTGAAATACTCGTCTTGTGGCTTTCAGTGGACAGACAGTTAATCGGTTTTATTACACGCAGGACGGCATAGTTTTATTACGCAGACAAAATAATAACCGTAGATATTAGACATGAAATGGCAAAAATAACATTGGTCATGCTCGCCTGATGAATATCTGAGAGAGTTATTGACGGCATTAGACGCAGAGTTAATGGTTGGCTCACGTCAGTCACATGTCTCGGGTCAACACCCTTAGCTTTAAACAGTGGATCATTGTTCGTCGTTTGAATCATGCGGACAGATACACGCATATTAAATAAATTGTTCATCTTTTCAATCATGCGGACAGATACACGCATAAGAATATATTGTTCGTCCTTTCAATCAGGCATGAGAAATATATTGTTTATCTTTTAGATATGGTGACCTAGGTGTAAATAAACTTGAACTTGAACTTGAACAATCATACGGACAAAGACTTGCATAAGAAATATAATCTGGACTCTTTTGAACGACGACGACGACGACGACAACGACGACGACGACGATGACGACGACGACGACGACGACGACGACGACGACGACGACGACGACGACGACGACGACAACAACAAAAACAGCAATAATACCAATAATAGCCGCGACAATAATGACGACAACAACAAGAACAACAACAACCACCAACACAAAAAGTTACAACAACAACAACAACAACAACAACAACAACAACAGAAAACAACAACAACAGAAAACAACGACAGAAAACAACAGAAAACAACAACAACAACAACAACAACAACAACAACAACAACAATCGCAAGAACAACAACGATAACAATCCAAATACTAATGGCAGCAACGACAATAATATCATCTGTATAAATATATTTACTAATTAAGCTATAAATTAAGTTATTGCCATTAATTAAGTGAACTCTGATCGCTCTGTGCATACATATCAAACATTACACTACACAGCAATACAGAATGTTGGCAAAAAGCATCTGTGCGCCTATAGACTGCAGCAACCCAAAGTATGCTCCCAAAGGGAGTTGAGATTGTGTGGGAATGAAATAGGCCCAAATGACCAGAGGGTAAAATTGTACATAAATGAATGAATTTATTCTCAAGAACTACAGAGCTATTAGAGTTATGCAATATGTACACAGTTTACAACATTATTATTATTATTATTATTATTATTATTATTATTATTATTATTATTATTATTATTATTATTATTATTATTAGTATTATTATTATCATCGTCATCATCACCACTATTATACTCATCATCAGATAAGATAAGATTGTACAGCGCTTAGAGCATGCAATAGAATGTAGTTCAGTGCAATATAAATGTACTTTCTATCTATCTATCTATCTATCTATCTATCCATCCATCCATCCATCCATCCATCCATCCATCCATCCATCCATCCATCCATCCAGCCATCCATCCATCCATCCATCCATCCATCCATCCATCCGTCCGTCCGTCCGTCCGTCCGTCCGTCCGTCCGTCTTTACATAGAAAAAACCGCATTGGCACAGGAATTTAATTAAAGATTTCTTTACCTAAATTTGTCCTATCGAGACCAAGTTTAGATTTACTTAGAGTGGTCCCCCCTTGAGATTAGTTGGGGTAAAATGAACTTATCAGTAGGTCGCTTTAACAGGTAAAGGCTGGGATTGATCCTACATTATAGAGAAATCACACACACACGAATGCACACGCACGCACATGCACGCACGCACGCACTCACTCACTCACTCACGCACGCACGTACGTACGTACGTACGTACGTACGCACGCACGCACGCACGCACGCACGCACGTACGCACGCACGCACGCACGCACGCATCTGAACGAATGCATGCAATAATACATGCGCACAGTAATACATGCACGAATGCACGCAACAATGCATGCATGAACGCATGCACGAACGGACGCACGAATGCATGCACGCACACACCCACGCACTAATGTACTCACGAATTAATGCACCCACACCCACATACACACACGCACACATACACCCACGCAAGTATAGATGCACACACGTACGGATGTACGAGCACACACCCACACACATACACACATACGAACAAACGCCCTGACGGACGAACGAACGAACGAAGGCACGAACGAACGAACGAACGAACGAACGAACGCACGCACGCACGCACGCACGCACGCACGCACGCACGCACGCACGCACGCACACATTTGCAGACACAAAATTAAAAGATGTCCTACGGATATGATTTCATGTTGCCCCACCATTGATTTTGGTTGGGATTAGATTTATTTAAGAATAGGTAGGGAGCGATGAAACCTTGTCATTGTTATCAGGAACTATAAGGTCTAACTTTCATCTTACTAGCCAATCTTTCAGGTTTGGATTTCTATTGTAAGCTATTACTGGTCGTGCTTTGATCGGTTCCTCTAATTTAGATTGCAACTGTGAATATTCGTCTTTCATGGTTTTCGCTAATTCAACATTACGTCTATTGTATATGAGTTGAAATGGGATAATTTTGTTCTTTTGTGATATTCCCGAATCTACATTTATTCTAAATGGTGCTTTTGTTTGGAGTGTTCTAATCCAATGGCCTTCTCGGATTTTGCGAAACGAACTCGTTTCTTCCTCACTATCGAAGGTCGGAATCTGTTCTATTGGCATGATTTCAAAATGATGTTCAACTGAATGATCAGGAAGTTGGAAATGTTGAGCAATTGGCGTATCTGCTGAGGTGTTAATATCAGAAACGTGGCGTCTAGCACGCACTCTAAATGCATTTTTTGTTTCACCAACATACTGTTTCTGGTAAAGGGCACAATTCTCAGAATCACAATGCATATTTGTTCGGATATGATATTCATTTTTAGTTTGAAAACTCAGGAATGTTTGTTGGTTTACAATATAGTTGTTTACTTTGCATCTATTTTTGTCGCATTTAGAAACTGATGCATCGCACATGATTGGTTTATTGTGTTTAATTTGGACAGGCTCAAACTCGGGTCCGCTATGAGGTTTTAGATTTTCAAGCTCATTGATGGTGTCTGCTTTAATTTTTCGAAGGAAACGGGCTGAATAGCCTCGTGCTTTCAAAGCATCAAACAGAGTAGAGCATGCACTATTCAGATTTTGCCTGTTGCTAGAGTTTCGAAAAAAGCTTATGATTTGCGATTTGATCAAACCTTTAAATGTGTGTGGAGGATGAAATGACTTTTTGTGAAGCAGCTGATGTGAGTCTGTTGGCTTAAAGAATACTTTATATTCTAATTGTCCAGAGGAATCAAATTGAGGACCCTTATAGATTGTGCCATCTAAAAAGTCAACTGATATTCCACTAATAGTAGCTTTTAGCTCGATGTTTGAATCTTTGTTATTTAAAATGCGAAAAAATTCCCAAAAGTCTTCTTCTGAATGTTGCCAAACTATGAAGATGTCATCTAGATATATGAGGTAAAGAAGAGGCTTTTTGGTTGATTTGTTCAGTGCCTCCTCTTCCCACTCCGCAACATAAATCGTGGCAAAATTTGGGCTGAATCGTTTACCCATTGCGCATCCACAGATTTGAAGGTAATTTTCACCATTAAATTGGAAATCGTTTCCTTTAAGACTTAGCTCTAATAATTTTAGAATTTCCGTGTCTGGTCGATCTGGATCAGGAAATTTGACAAAAGAATTCTTAATAGCATTGACTCCAGCATCAATGTCTATATTGGTATACATAGCATCTATGTCTAATGTGACTAAATATGCATCTTTCGGAACTGACAATTTGGATAACTTTGAAAGAAAGTGTTCTGTGTTCTTGAGAAAGCTCTTGTGTCTATTAGCAATGGGCTTTAAATAGAAATCAATATATTCTGAAATGCCATAAGACTCACTGCTACAGTCTGAAATGATGGGTCGTTCAGGTGGTGTCAATGGATCTAACCAGGTGTTGATAGGTTTATGGATTTTAGGCAAGATATAAAATGTCCGATTTTGTGGATTATTCTCACCTAGCAGATACTTTATGCAATGAATTAAGTATTTCAATGAAATTTTGTCGGTTTTGAGGCCAAATTAAATTATCAAGTTTTCTGTAATGCCTGGTGTTAGTTAACTGCCTTTCGGCCTCACGGATGTAGTTTTCTCTAGACATAATCACAGTTGCTGAACCTTTATCGGCTGGTTTTATAATAATATTCTGATTTCTACGTAATTTGTTGATGGCCTGTCGCTCGAGAAATGAAAGGTTTTGCTTATTGTTTATAACTGACAATGATCTGGCTATACCAGCAACCGTTTTTATGGTTGCTTTAATATTGTCATCAACTAGCCTATCTGGAGGGTCCCAACCAGATTTTCCAGTGAATGGGTTTGACTCTCCATTTAAATTTCGAAAATGATCGGCTATTTTTACTGAATGACCAAAATTAGCTACTTCAATAAGACCTGTGTCTAAAAGCAAATCTAATCCTGTTTTTGGTTTTGGAGTTGGTACAAAAGTAAGACCACGATCGAGAATTGATTTTTCAGATGGTGAGAGATCATAGTCAGCTGCTAAATTGACAAGGTTTGTTCCTAATCCTATGTTAGGGGAGCTATTGCCTTGACCCACATTTAGTTTAGACTAAGTACCGTCAACCAATGGTTATAAATACAATTAGCTGTTTCTTTCGTCCAATGGATTCCATCCTTCTCAACATGAAAATTGGCATCAGAAATTTTGGGGATGGCCTTATCAACGTGGCAGTTGGACCTTGCTGATTCGTTGATACGCTTGAGACAGTACCTTTGCCTGTCTGACAAGCTATCAGAGAAGTTAATCTCAGCAAAGTGCAACTCCGCATCAGGGAAGCTATTCTTAAATTCACGAGCCATGAACTGTAAATGGCTTGAGGCTTTGGTTGGATGCTCATTTTTGGAGTTGATGCCAATATTCAGGATGATCTTCTCCGGGCTATGGCCATCCTGGTGTCGCATAGCCATTGTTCTGAAATGTGATAATGCGGCACCAGGATAGCACTCAACCTGGATGTCAGGATGGACGTCTAAATCAATTCGGGCTAGATTAGAGGACCCTATCATCAGAATCTTTTTGGTGATTCTGGGGATCCTCCACAGGCCCTTGCTATGCGATTGATGACGGTACTTAGCAAACTTCCTATCAGACAGGTTACTATTATTCTCCATAGGAGGGAGAGGAGGCGGAGACAGAGGAAGTGGAGCAGAAGAAGGTGCGTGAGGAGAAGAGAGATGAAGAGTAGGAGGAAGAGCAGGAGGAGGGATGGAGAGAGGAGATGCAAGAGGAGAAGATTGAGGATGAGGAGCAAGAGGCGGGATTGAGAGAGGAGATGCATGAAGAGAAGAAGTTTTAGGAGGAAGAGGAGGAGGCGGGATTGAGAGAGAAGGAGGAAGAGGAGACGATCGAGTCAGAAGGTGGCGAGGAGAAGATAGTGGAAGAGATGAGGAAGAGTTGCTAGGTGATAGATTGGGGGAACAATGAGTAACAACCCGACAACGGCGCACAGGAGGAGAATTTGTCTTTGGGAGAGCCGGCCATGACTCTGTTACATCATCAACACCAGGTGCTGGTGTTGGTGATGTATACAGATTCGTCCGCTTGGAAGTGGTAGGCGAGGGTGTGAAGGTGGTTGGTGACCGTTGTCGTGTGTTAGTCAGTGTTGAATGTGAATCTGAACCTGTACTCGGTGTGGCCGCCGGTGTTGGTAGAAACATCACTCTATTTTGCTTATCACTAGCTATTTCTGCCAAAAATTTCCAAAAATTTGTGATTGTCGTTGTGGCCAATTTATTTCCAAAATTGTGCCTACCCCATTTCAATGCTATGCCTTTGGCTCTGTGTAGATCAAGAATTACATTAGATTCGGCCACTTTTACCTCTGCCTTTAATTTGTCCGATTTGCTTCGATAATGTTGATTAAATTTTCTAAGCAGCTAAGAGCCCAAATTTGGTTTATCATGCTGGTCGATTTAAAAAATTCGTCATCTCGTAAGGCAGGGCAGAAAAACGAGTGCATCTCCTTCATTTTCCTGCTGAGAGATTTCGGGAGAGAGTATGATGCCAAATGCTCTCGTAAAAGACCATAGTGATGCAAGCATTGCAACACATGGAAGTACATCTTAACCAGTCTCTGAAAGGCCTGAACAGACTTGTTAGGAGCACTTTTGGTTAATGAAAGGTTGTACGCTGGGTTGCCAGATTTGCGTCCTTTACCCACTGGGCCATTGGAATTCTTGGCCATTTTCGAACGTGATCAAATTTCTACAGATTTATGTCAAATTTAGTCAGAAATTTAAAAAAAAGTTAAATACCAAATATTAACTAGAGCGATATGCGTTGAAACAATTTAGAAACTGAAAATTAAGAACAATTAATACAAGATTATTATATATATATAAAATTAAAGCTTACACTGTCAGTTGCTGGGGCGCTTTCGACGTAATGGTCTTCGTCATGCAGCGAAAAAACTGGTCTAATGGCAACTGATAATTCTTACATATTTATAGGAGAATTACTGCAATGGTGACTACTGATTAACTATTAATTCAGTCTCTCCACAAAAGATCAAACTAAACCCAAAGAGCTGCTTTAGATCAATGTGCGCCTTGGGCGCTACTGAAGTTAAACAGCTAAACATCCGTCCGTCCGTCCGTCCATCCATCCATCCATCCATCCATCCATCCATCCATCCATCCATCCATCTATCTATCAGCTGCACATAAATCAATATCAATGAATAGTTTCAAAATATGCAGCATCTGACCTCCATGATTATCGGGAAATTCGGAGGTCCTGGCCGGTACTTCATGATTAAAAAAACTTAAAATAACTTTTTTTGAAAAACAATATAAATAAGCCTATGTTCGAATTCCATAAGGCATGAAATACTTTCTTCGCACCTTAAAATGTAAACGGTTTCTTTGTTCTTTGAAGTTGGGAGAACCCATATATCCGAGTTTTATGGGATGGGCCTCATATTCCAAAACGCCTCTATGGGTCACCCCCCCCCCTAAAGAATGAATGGATCTAATCTGGCACCCAAGTATATGATATAGATATTTATTTGCCACAATAGGCCATAGGCCCTTGAGGGTAACAACTCAAATATATATCTATATAAATGGATCCCGACAAGTGCAAAACATAGGCTGAGCTTAGCTAAAGATGGGTGGGGCATAGCTAAAATTGGATTCGTATATTCCGGATCCCGCCACCACCAACGCCCCCCCCCACCCACCCCCATTAATAAGGCTTATAGAAATTCTAAAAGACAGACACCATATTAAGGAGTAGAATTGTTATGATGTGGATTCACTAAAACACAAGTTTGCGCTACAGTGATAGCTTAACATGTTTCTAAAATAAAATAAAACGTTTGCCTTCCAATCCAATTATGTTTAAAATTTTCAGCATAATATTTCTTGCTAACTTGTTCCTGATTTTGTTTTGGAAATTATTCCTGTGCCGCACTGTATTGGTGGGTATTAGCGTTTCTACAAAATCTGTCGCATTATGCCTGCTGAGATATGTAAATATAATTACCGCATCCTTGTTCGTCGCTTCCGTTTTCGCAGTCTTGGTGTGTATCACATCTTTTGAAAGCATCTATGCAGGTTGTATTGCTGCACTGAAACTCATTCGCCAGACAACCTTTGGCGATAAAATGTAAAACTGTGTAAGGATATGACACAATAATGGACCTTTCTAGTTTATCCACACATCACATGACGTCATAATCAACTACGTGACATGTAGGGTGACGTCATAATCAATTACAGCGTGACTGACTCTATTTAGTCCATCTTAAAATAATAATACTCCGACAGGTTGTACGAATGGTATGGCTTTGCTATTTAATAACCATGACGTTGAATATTTTGAAACTAATTTGACTGGGCGCTGTTGCTGGCAAGTGTTGCTAGAGATGGGCGGGCATAGCTAAAACTGGAAAGGGTCCAGAGTTAACCATTTCATGACGAATCTGGCCAAATCCGGCACCAGGAGTGGTCTTGAGGAATGTACAATTGTTGGCCACGAGAAGGCTATTGTTGAAAATTTAGCATTTCAGTGGACAATTTCCAAAAAGTGTTCTCTTAGCCTGCATATGGACATTCAATAAGCAAGTATCCTGAATATCCTGACCAGATTTAGCCATTAAAAGGTTCAGAATTACATATTCACTGAGATTAGAACGGATCACCGTGCTTAAATTCATGTCTAATTTACTTCCATTCCCAGTATGGGAATTTTTCTATCAGTCAGTCTCTCTCTCCCTTCCTACACTTCTCTCCCCCCCCCCTCCCCACCCTCCTTCCCTCCCTGCCTACCTCCGACCACACCTCTCTCTCTCCCCTCCCCTTCCTCTGCCCCTCCCGCCTTCCCCCTCTCTCTCTCTCTCTCTCCTCTCTCTCTCTCTCTCTTTATCTCTCTCTCTCTCTCTCTCTCCTCCCCCTCCTATTTCTCTCTCTGTCTCTCTCTCTCTCTCTCTCTCTCTCTCTCTCTCTCTCTCTCTCTCTCGCTCTCTCTCTCTCTCTCTCTCTATCTCTCTCTCTCTCTCTCTCTCTCTCTCTCTGTCTCTCTCTCTCTCTCTCTCTCCTCTCTCTCTCTCTCTCTCTCTCTCTCTGCCTCTCTCTCTCTCTCTCTCTCTCACTCTCTCTCGTGTGTTTAGTTCTAACTTACCACAAACAGGTACGCTCTCGTCCCTTCCAGTGCTGCACTCACTGACCCCATTGCACTTCTGGTCCAATGGTATACACTCGGTAAAGTCACCTTTACATTGGAACATTCGGTCGCGCGCCTTGTGACAGGGTAAGGGATCGCGCCTGGCTGATCCACCAGAATTTCGGACAGCTGCAAGAATAAGCAAATTGAGTTATATAGCAATTGACCGTTCCACGTTTATCCAGCTATCATATGACGTCATATGACGTTATAATCATCTACAAGACGTGTAGAATGACGTCATATCATAACGTCATAAATAACTCGATATAGTCCCTCTTTAACGCGTAATAGTCCGACACAGTGTACGAATTGTATGTCTTTGCTATTTAATAAACATGCTGTTAAATATTTTGAAACTAATTTGACGTACTGGGCGCTGTTGCTGCCATAGGCAGCAGCAGCGCCCAGCCTAGTTAGTATAAAAATATTCAACAGCTTACTTGTATCTGTTTTTTCGGGAAATTAATAGCCAGGGACTTCAGAAATCGATCGATCCCAAAACGAGAGCGGCGTGGGTGGAGCCTAGCTGGAGATGGACGAGGAATAGCTAAAACCGGAAAGGTCCATTGCCAGCTGGTAGAGGAACGTCATGTTGCCTATTTCAGAAGCAATTTAATACAGGTAAATTGATAAGAGGGTATGCTTATATCTACTGATGCTCGACAACAAATCTTGGTGCAAATGTATAAATAAATAGAAGATTAGTATCCTTTTCCAATTTAAATTCATAGATCTGGCTACTCACAATAATGGGATGTCTCCGCAATATATCGATGTATTGACATGCTTCACGGGAAGCTGGTGCACATTCATAATATCAACATAGTAATAGTGTATACAGTTGAGAATTGAATCATAGAAACACCTGCCACAAATGTATTTCCCATAGGATCCAATTCTTCTTAACCTTTTCATGACATAGCCGGCCAAAACTTACCCATTCAGTAGTCTTTAAGAATGGCCATCTGCAAGCCAAGAGAATGGTGGGGTTTTTTTTAATGTACCACTTAACGGTAACCGAGCCAGTCATTCATGTGGTAAAATTTCAAAAATTGTCTTCTTGGCCTGCAAATAACTATTCAATAAGAACATATTTAGATTTTCTTGACAAAACTTAGCCACTACAGTGACAAACTTCTCATATGTTTCAATACACTGACACTGTCAGGGGACATAACTCGTTTTCAGCCCCTAATAAATATTCACCACTGGAACACATTTACCAAACTTGATTTTAGATCATCTGCAACTGGTTAGACTTGATACTATTTAGGACGGACGATCACGGATTATCGCGGATTGCTTTCTACCCACAAATGACTAGCAGTCAGACAAATATATCTTACGGCCGAATAACCTTTATAATCCAAGTAGCGTTGATGACATATTGTAGCTAAAGAGTGTCTGTCAAAGGTCCATGTTTGCATTCTGGTAATTTGCTATAACAGTTCATTTACAGCGAACAGGTATTTCCTTTCCCAAACAGAAAACTGCAATATAGGAATAGAGGAAGGGGGTGGGGGGGGGGGGGCGGGGGTGGGGGTGGGGGGGTGCTTGATGAAGATATTCGCTGTCTAGCTGCTGCAAGCCACCAGCCAATAATGTCAATGTGTAGGGGAGATGGGGGCACATTGAGCCACTGGGTAGGTTGATCCAGGCGCCATATAAGGAAAATAAAAAGGGGAATCCCAATATCGTTACGTCATGCATAGCTAATTAGGGTATCCCCTGTTATAATGTCACTAAATCGCAAGAGGAACGTCGCATTCAAACAACAGAGTGAGAAAACCAAATTAGGTAAGTTTATGTAAATTTTTCACCGCCTCAGTCGAGCCCATGTATTATACCATTAATGTGCTAGAAATAGACATAACTCTGGTTTTATAATTATGCTTGTAGTGGCCATACGCTGGTATAAAATTAACGTTCTGCCACGTGCACTTTTAGCACGGCGGGAATTATCACGTGGGAGGGTAGTGTGGGGTACATTGAGCCATTGCTGACGGGGCACATTGTGCATGTGGCTCAATGTACCCCACAGAAACTGTCAGATTACAGACAACCGCATCCATCATACCGACACTACCAACAACACTACCACCACCACCACCACCATCGCCACTACTACTACTTCATCGTCGTCGTCGCCATCAGCTGCTGCTGCTGCTGCTGTTGTTGTTGTTATTGTTGTTGTAGCTGCTGCAACTACCACCGCTAGTAGTTCTACTACTGTTGCTGCTACCACCACCACCACCACGACAGTAACTACTACTACTACTACTACTACTACTACTACTACTACTACTACTACTACTACTACTACTACTACTACTACTACTACTACTACTACTACTACTACTACTACTACTACACTACTACTACTACTACTACTACTACTGCTGCTGCTGCTGCTGCTGCTGCTGCTGCTGCTGCTGCTGCTACTGCTACTACTACTACTACTACTACTGCTGCCGCTGCCACTGCCACTACTACTACTACTACTACTACTACTACTGCTGCTGCTGCTGCGGCTGCTGCTGCTGCTGCTGCTGCTGCTGCTGCTGCTGCTACTGCTGCTACTGCTACTACTACTACTACTGCTGTCGCTGCCACTGCCGCTACTACTACTACTACTGCTGCTGCTGCTGTTGCTGCTGCTGCTGCTCCTGCTGCTACTGCTGCTGCAACTGCTACTACTACTACTGCTGCCGCTGCCGCTGCCGCTACTACTACTACTACTACTACTACTACTACTACTACTACTACTACTATCAAAACATTTAGTAAACATCTTTATTTCCCATTTGGTTCAGAAGATTGTCATGGCCCGTCACAGAGTGAGAAAGAAAGACCGAGGCTTGGTGGACCCAGATCTCATGAAACGCGCTGCTAAATCCGTAGTAGAGAATGGACTGAAAATTCGTGCTAGTGCTAAGCAGTTTAATGTTGATCGAATGACACTTACCAGATATATTGCGAAGTATAGTGAAGGTAGTAGTGCATCATATGTGGCAAACTATAACACGCGTCAAGTATTCTCTTCTGAACAAGAACTACTGATAGTAAACTATTTAACACAATCAGCCAAGATGAACTATGGACTGTCAAAAAAATCAGCACGATCACTTGCATACGAATTTGCATCTGTAAACGACATCAGTATCCCCAAATCCTGGACTGAAAATAAATGTGCTGGTGAGGACTGGTTCCAAGGTTTCATGAATCGCCACACATCCTTTCACTTAGAACTCCTGAAGCAACAAGTTTGTCTCGGTCAACATCGTTCAACAAAAAGAATGTGTCTGACTTCTTTGACAATCTCCAAAGCGTCTTATCGCGCAATGCATATGGTTCTGAGAGTATCTACAATGTAGACGAGACTGGAGTGACCACTGTTCAAAAACCTGTGAAAGTCATTGCCATGAAAGGGGTGAAGCAAGTTGGAAGAGTGACTTCAGCAGAACGTGGTACGTTAGTCACAGTGTGTTGCTCAGTAAATGCGCTTGGAAACTCAATCCCACCATTTATGATATTTCCACGCGTGCATTTCAAGGATCACATGCTCAAGGGAGCACCACCTGGAACAATTGGGGTATCTCACAATAGTGGATGGATGACTTCAGACAACTTTGTTGCGTGGATGAACCATTTTATAATACATTCAAAGTGCTCAAAGGATAACCCCGTGATTTTGTTATTAGATAACCATGACAGTCACATTTCAATCAATTTATTGAACCTTGCAAAGGACAATGGTGTAACATTACTCACATTTCCACCACATTGTAGCCATAAGCTACAGCCATTAGACCTGTCGGTATATGGACCCTTTAAGCGACACTACAATGCGGCATGTGACATGTGGATGGTCAACAACCCAGGTGTTCCAATGACAATCTATGGCATTGCAGAGATTGTAGGCGTGGCATACCCAATGACATTTACACCCAAGAACATCCAGTCCGGGTTTGCTGCTTCTGGGATCAAGCCGTTCAATCGTGATGTGTTTGGAGAGGATGAATTCTTATCAGCATATGTAACAGATCGCCCTAATCCTGCTCAGAACCCAGAGAATATTGTCACTCCACCTATTAATGAGTCAGATGCCACGCCATCGACAAGTAACGCCAGAGAACCGGTAGAAGAACATGTAGCCAGTGACAGTACTGTACCTATATCTGCCCCAGTACCAGATGTTGCTGTTCCCGGTACATCGACGAGCACAGCAAGCGAGTCGAACAACATCAATCACCCACTCGTGCTACTCCATCTACGCCAGAACATACATTGTCTGTTCCAAACATACCAATCAGAACACCAGAGGATATCATGCCATATCCAAAAGCGGCACCTAGAAAACGTGTGAATGTAGGTGGAAGAAAAATGTACACCCGGGTGCTAACTGACACGCCTGAAAAAGCAGCGATAGAGGCGGCCCTCGCTGCTCGTAGTGCTCGTAGTGCAAAGGGCCGAGGAACGAAGGGTAAATCGACAAAACAGCCATCGTCGCAAGCCAAGAAGCAAATACCAAAGATACAAGGAAAGAAAAAGTTGACCTATCAAGAGCTAGAAAGCAGTTCAGATGATGACGATCAATGCATCTGTCTAGTATGCTGTGAAAGCTACGGAAATAACCGTCCTGGTGAACAGTGGATTCAGTGCTTGCAGTGCAAGGATTGGTCTCACGAGGCGTGTACCTCTAGGGATACGCAATACTATGTGTGCGACAACTGTGACTCAGATTAACATTCATTGATTTTGTCACTTGACAGAACATTCTTGTTTATCGGTTAATTGTTCATTAGTTTTTTGTCAGTTTTAATTTTGATAGCTTGATAAATAGCTAACAATGCTATTGAGAGTATTTGGTTTGGCCTTGTTTATACATTTGCAAACAAGTATGGCATGGATTTCAGAAGGCGGCGATTGGAGTTCAAACAGACGTCCCCAGTCACCTATACCATTGGTCTTTATATATTATTATGTGCGGAACATCAGTTACTACAACTCATTGCTAAGGAAAAGCCACCATTTTCAAATTCATTCTAATGAGCATGCCTTTATCCTCTTCTATGCAGTCAATTATCATTTGGCACAATGTGCCCCGGCCTCTGTCACAACGTACCCCATGCCGGGGCACATTGTGACACAAAAAAACCGACACATAAATCTCGCTATAACTTCTTACTCCTACAGACGACCTATATAATCTGCATTTAGTTGCATATAGTGCATGTTAACCTGCTGCTAATGCAAAGACAAATTGATAGTATGTCGTAAATTCGATAGTTATTTGACATAAAGCATTTTTTGCCTCAACGTGCCCCCATCTCCCCTATAAATGAACCTGCTAAATATTTTGAAAACAATTTCACTGAAAGTTGTTGGTGGCTTGACCACCAACAACTTTCAGTCAAATTGTTTCCATTGTATTTAGCAGGACCAGAGATAAAACAGCTGGAATATGTTGTCTGCAAAAACTCAGCAGGCAAATTCATAAAATCAACCAGATATATTCAGATTTATTCTGGCCTTTTACGCAAATGATCAAGTCCCGTGAGTGCATTGGAAACTGTGTACGTGATAGTAAGCAATGGATGTTAAATAATGTGATGCAGCTAAGTGACAAGAAAACAGAAATTCTCTTGGTAACTTCGCGCCAACTCAGACAAAAGGTTGGCATGCAAAGTCTGCACGTTAGAGATGCTGAAGTCTTCTTCAGCTCAAATGCTCGCAACATCGGTGTAATTTTTGACAACGTTATGTCCATGGAAGCACATGTCATCTCTGTCTCTCGTTAGGTATACATTAACATAAGAAACATCAGAAAGCTGCTCGATGACAGTGCAGTGCATCTGTTACTCCACGCCACAATAACATATCGACTAGATTATGGGAACTCTGTGTTGACAAGAATAACATCTCGTCGGTTAATTCGCCTGCAACGAGCTCAAACACAGCAGTCAGAATGATCTCTCGTACAAAGCTACACAACCACATCACACCTGTCCTCAGAAAATTACCATGGCTGCCGGTCAGGGAATAAGCTATAACCTCCATTCTTGAAATCATCAATTGTTCAAAGAGCAGCACCTAGAGCCCTTAGGTCGAGTGCAGAGCTGCTGTGTCATACCGCCTTCCAACTCAACCAGCGGAGATTGTATCAGTTCAAGAGCTGGACCCAAATCTTGGATCAGCCTTCCACCTCATATAAGAAACTGTTCAAAATATAACCGTTTAAATCATTGTTAAAACCCCACTTGTTTCAAACAGGATATTGTTGCTCCTGTAAAGCACATTTGAGCGGTTTAGTCCGGGATTTGGTGATACGCAAATCTGTACATACATACATGCATGCATGCAGCGTCACCTTGTCCTATCCCCAAATTACTATCCGCATTCATAGCTTTTCTGAGCTCATCCGTTTGTTGTTTTAAGATGAATTGAGAGGAACTATTTACCCGTTAACTATATTTTCATACACAAATTTATGTACTTTATATCATCTCATTATCGGTTAAATAAAGCTGTCTGCTAGAAATAGGGTAGATCTCATGTCCTGTGAAAATTCATTTTGCTTTCTACCCCCCCCCAATTCAGAGGGTGGGTTGGTGAGATTACTACGCTATTGGTCACTCATTACCCACGAGAACCCTTCCTCGATCTCACATCGATGGAGATCTTGCAAGAAACGAGTGGGAAAACTGTTCACGTCTGTTTTCTACTGAGGGGCCAGTTATTCAGGCGTTTGCAGCAACAGATATTTAGTGAGGCGAACAGACACACCGTCTATCTATAAAGGGAAGTGTGCGAATCACTAGGTGGGGAGGTGGGCAGTACAGACCCAATGTCCGTTGATATGCGTCCTATGTCCCAACGTTGGTGGTTCAATTTTGTCGTCAAAGCAAGTGTCCGCTATAGACGGGTTTATTGTTTGGAGAGGGGACTTGATTTAACGTTGAAAATCGAACACGTTCATTGAAGTAATTGCATGCATGAGTGTAGGCTTATACATGTGTATTTATTTAAAAGGAAGAGCGTGTTAGTTTGGTCTGCCGGTCTGTCACTGTGCGCTTATGCTTACGCGCGTACGTGCGTGCGTTCGTGCATGAGTGAGTGAGGGGGGTTGCGTTTGTACGTGCGCCCAAGCGTGTGTCGTTGGGTCTGTGCATTTGTACGCGCGTTTATGTTTGTGTACGTGCGTGTGTTTTCGCGTGAGTGCGTGCGCGCGTGCCCGCGTGCGCGCGCGCGCGCGTGCGCGCGTGCGTATTTGCTTGCATGCGTGCGTGTGTGCGGCCGGGTGTGCGTGCGTGCGAGCGTGCGTGCGAGCGTGCGTGCGTGCGTGCGTGCGTGCGTGCGGCCGGGTGTGCGTGCGTGCGTGCGTGCGTGCGTGCGTGCGGCCGGGTGTTCGTGCGTGCGTGCGTGCGTGCGTGCGTGCGTGCGTGCGTGCGTGCGTGCGTGCGTGCGTGCGTGCGTGCGTGCGTGCGTGCGTGCGTGTGTGTGTATGTGTGTCCGGAGTTGTATCTAAAACTACTGATCCATTTTGGCCAACATTTTAACACAACAAATGATCTAACGACGATGAATACGATTCCCAGAATTCGCCCGTGATCCGGATAAACACACTGATCCGGATCGGAACAAATTCTTGCTATATGGATATCTCGGAAACTGCTGGTTAGATTTGACTAACATGTGATCACAAGATAGAGTGTGAAAACGTGTGACCGCACATTAGGATTCCACAAAATTGGCCATGATTCGAAAAATCCAAAAATTTCGAAAACCTTAAAAATTCGGAAAGTCAAAAACATCTTTAGAATGAGAGGCAAACCGGGAGCGTTTACACTCCCTGCAGATGCCCAGCTTGTTCCATGTCTGTTTGCGCATCGCTTGTAAAACATCTCTACTACTTTAAGATTACTAAATTTCGTTCGTGCGTGCGCGCGCGCGTTTGTGTGCGTGCATGCGTATGTGCGTGTGTGTGTGTGTTTGGTGTGTATGTTTGTGCGCGTGAATGGTTGTGGCTATTTTGTATATTTGTTTTATTGATTGAGGAAGCATGTTATGATAATGTTCAGGTACCAGGTTTCCGGATACAGTTACATCAACATATGCCAACTTGAGTCAATAGTTTATCTTAACCCTTTGTATCTGTATGACCAAATACAAATGTCATATACAATTTCGTAAATTTTATGCGGAATATATTGTTGCTGCCATGTCAAATTATGTTTAACCCTTTCATGACGAAGTCGGCCAAAAACGGCCTGTGCATCGGTCTTCACGAATGCCAATTTACAGGCCAAGTGAATACTATTTTATGAAAATGTATCACTGTAGTGAGTGACTCGGTAACCGAGCCAGTCATTAAGTGGTACATTTTCAAAAATAATCTTCTCTTGGGCCGTGATTGGATACCAGTATTGAAGAAGAAAATATGTTAATTGTCTTGACCAAACATAGGTATTATAGGGTTTTATTGCGCAACAGTCGACTTATGTATGATCATCCCGAAAGCGAGATTAGACCTATATGGCTTCGGTGTTCGCAGGGTTAAATATACATTGCCTCTTGATATTATTTGCAAATATAGTAGCATGTATTCTTCGCAATGAAATTAGCTCATTCATAATATTTGTATAGGTGTTGCCCAGGACTGTGCTGCACTCAAGGAACTAAACTATTTCCAGGTTTTGCTTTCCTGTTGGGAAGAAGTGGTTTATGTTACCAAGAAAAACGCCATTGTTTTTGGTAATTATTTTTATAAATAACATTTGAGCGTGTTTCCCATGTTAGATCGTCATCGACCTATACCTCGCCCATGTAAGTACTCTCATCTGACAGGGAAAATAGCGAAATGCCTACCTCTATGCCTGCCTGCCTGCCTGCCTGCCTGCCTGCCTGCCTGCCTGCCTGCCTGCCTGCCTGCCTGCCTGCCTGCCTGCCTGCCTGCCTGCCTGCCTGCCTGCCTGCCTGCCTGCCTGCCTGCCTGCCTTCTGCCTAGCTACCGGCCAGCCCGCCACACTGTCTTACTTCATTACCGCCCGCCCGCCCGCCCGCCCGCCCGCCCGCCCGCCCGACCGCCCGCCCGCCCGCCCGCCCGACCGCCCGCCCGCCAGTGTACCCGCCCGCCCGCCTACCCACCCACTTTCCTGTCATGACTCTTTCGCGGGTATTATCCAACTTTGTGTGCACTTCGAAGACTCAGAAAAAAATTAACCGTCCTTGATCTGCAATCTTTGATTGTTCTGGTTAATTAGTATTTGTGTAAGGAATACAAGTACGCCGTTGTTCAATAGCTCATCCCCATAGTTTGTTAATGAATCTATATAGACGTCTTAGGGGAATTACTCGCCGGGATTGAAGCATAATAACAATGTTTCCCTATTCGCTACAATTAATATTCGATGTTCAATGTTTGAACCATTTCATCCCACGTGTATAATTTGTATTCTTCTCCAATTCATACGAACACTAGGTTTGGTTTATGAAGGCCAACTGGAAAATATGAACCAATGGCCTTGTCCAGTTTAAGCTATGCCCAGCTCCATCTCTAGCTAAGCTCCACCCACACCTCACTCGTGTTGGGATCGATCGATCCCTGAACTCAATCACTATTTTCATTATGATGTCAAATATTTAAGTGCAGATCTTACCCACCTTCACTACCACCAACTACCCATTGTGATGCCATTTGGAGTGACTTCATTTGGATAATAACCTCGCTTGATTGACAGCTAAGAACTATACCATCTGATGAACAGTACAAGGTGAAACAAGGACAAACTTGTCCAATACCCGCGGCGTTGATATATCTTTTTCAATCTGGCAACCGTAAGGTCAAATGTGTGTATTTTGGAAACAATGTTGCTGAAACCTGTTGCTGTTAGGGTTAGAGTTAGGTTAACCATAACCCTAACCATAGCTTTTGCCCATAAAATCGGCATACGTCTTCGGAGCCACACAGAAACACATCGACCCAAATTCGGAAAGGATTGCTCTATTAGAGTTATTAAAATGCATCAAAAATGTATATTCTAAAACAATGTTGCTGAAAGCTGTTGCTGCAACGTTTCAGCATTTGGCCATAACATAGGCGTATGCGCTCAGAACCTCATAGCCAAGCTCCTACCCGAGTTTCGAGGAAGTTGCACTGGTAGAACTAGAGTTATTGAAGAACGAGTACACATGCCTATTTTGAAAACTGTTTCTAAATGTTGTTGCTGTTGCGTTCTAGACCACAAAATGGAGATATCTGCTTATGGCCCCACGTGTATAGTTTCCTCCAAATTTGTAGACGATCCCTCCAGTAGGACTAGAGTTATTAAAAATGTCTTAAGAAGACGGAAAAAGAAGATGCAGAAAAAGAAGAAGAAGAAGAAGAAGCACCGCCTGATCGCATATACGCGTGTGTCTATCGACGCAGGTAATAATCAGACGCCAGTCCCAGTAGTAGAACAATCAATGATTTTGTTCTCTGATAGAATGCATGTATAACGCATGGAAAGAATCATCACGTGCTATCTTCGAGTAGGGAACACTATTCACCTCCACGACTATTTGCCCGTCGAACTCGACATCCTTTGAGTACCTAGTAGGAGAATTGACAATTCCTATTTTAGCTATGACCCACCCATCTCTGGCTAAGTTCCACTCACGCATCACCTCCCTGACCATAAATTTCCAGAATACATTTCCAGAATTTCCAGAATGGCTTATACAGCAAAGCTGTTAAATATTTTGTAACACAACAGCGCTCAGTCAAATTAGTTTCAAAATATTCAACTAGCATGTTTATTACGTAGTGAAATCATACAGTTCGTACAGCAACGTATACTTATCTACGCATTCGTTACGGCATTCATCATGACATCATCCTACACGTCATATAATGGATGTTTAAAACGAAAAGGCCCATTGTGACTCGATCAGCAAATAATCACCTATCTTTCAGCAAGTCAATCTATCCGATCTCATTTGTTCGGGCTTCGTTGCCGGTTAGTATTTTCGAAAGACGTATTACTATGACAACCATGACATCACTAGTAACGCTCAGCCAATGTTGTGAAACACAACAGATTCATAACGACTGTTCGTGTTTGATTAGCTAATGTCTTTCTAGGTGGAATATTATTGACAAAGCACTCGGAAAACCCGTTATGTTTTAGCGTAACGTAGCCTGTAGCATTTGGAAAGAACCTCCTGGAGACTCTTCACAATTACACCAGCGGAAAATGTGATCCACAAAAGGATGGCGTTAGGTAGACGTAGGGCTGGCATAGCCAAAACTGCGTCCATCTTTTAGACGATGTCAATGAGAAACGTCACCCACGTTACAGTCAAATCTGTATTAACTTGGTCTTTCTTCATCCCTCCCAGCTCCCTCTCTCTCTCTCCCTCTCTCTCCCCACCCCCTCTCTCTCTCTCCCTCCCTCCCTCCATCCCCCCTCCCCCTCCCCTCCATCCCTCCCTCCCTCATTCTCCCCCTCTCTCTCTCTCTCCCTTCCTCCCTCTCTCCCTCCCTCCCACTCTCTCTCTCTCTCTCTCTCTCTCTCTCTCTCTCTCTCTCTCTCTCTCTCTCTCATTAGATTTATATAACTAGAGTGCACTCAAGAGGGTGATAACTGCTGCTTTCATTCTCTATTTATATTGTTCACACTATAACTGAGATATTTGACCTTTTAACTTCAATATCGAAATTGAGATACCAATGTCCAATATGTGTCAAATTGCCAATATATCAGCTTTTGGTGATTATATACGCATGGCTTCTGCGGTGGCTGTGTGTAACAATTTAAATGTAAGCCCACTTCTATGGCTTGGGTATAACTAATATATGTGTACTCCAATAATAACATACTACTTCTGCACAAAACTGTACAATATGCATACTGGAAAATAAAAGATTAAACATATGTTATGTAATCATGTTTACCAAAGGCTAGATTACATGTACATTTAAAATGGTTTTCTTGTTCATAATTATCTCAGCATGTCTTTTAGCTAAAGACGTGTTGGACTAGGTGTCTTCGAGCCACACATCCTGGTAAATCAACATCGCGAATACTTTCAGTTACATTTGAATTTTGTTCCACAATTTGATCCTCTGGTCCTCTGGTCCACAGCGCATTAACGCAAATATTATACAAGACAATAGCCGCATGTTGTATCACGTCACGTGCACGTTCTGGCGTCATTCTTATCTTGTTGAGACACGCACACATCCGCTTGAGCACACCATTGCATCTTTCGATTACATTTCTTGTTGACATATGAGCAGTATTCTATCTAGGTTCTGCCTTACCAACGGGATTGAGTAGTGGTACAGTCAGCCACTGCATTAAGGCATATCCGCTGTCTCGCAAAGCATACCATATCTTGTGATGCTGTTAGAAATGCCTGTAAATTGCACTCTCTGTCTGCATCCGTGAGTCACGGGTTGATCCCGACCGGCCAACGGACAACACAGTTAATTATGTTCAGCTCATGGTCACGCATAAGTTGTACATTGATGGAGTGTGTGCCTTTCCTGTTCACGTATTGCCATCATTGTATGTTGGAGCCTGTATGGGTATATGAGTTCCCTCAACACACAGCGTTTGCATTTCAACAGACACTGACAATACACTTCGGGTAGGCCCTTGCAAATCACGCCTGAGTTCATATATTAATGTCAGCAGCTTATTTGTCGGTAACCGAAATCGATTATATAACTCCACATCGCCATATATGTCAAACGGGTTGCTTCTGTCACGAAAAGGTCGGCTGTATGGTATTTCATATCATCAAACCAATGTTCGATTCCACCCATTATTCTCGCTGTTAATAATAGCGAAGTATACGCTACGCCTATGGTACACTAGAGAGGAGAGTGCTGGGCCCTAAGCAGCCAACCACTTCGACTTGAGGGGGCAGTTAAATGCTACTGGCCAAGCTCTAACATCAAACCAAAGTCACTTAAACTATGCCAGTGGAATGCTGAAGGATCAAGGAAGAAGAAAACAGATACTGCATGGATATTTGAAACTAATTTAATTGGTCTAGTTTTTTTAATTGTTTCTAAATATCCAACACAGGCTTTGTTAAACTGTAACTTCAACAGCCATGTACACTTCAAAGACTTTCATGAAGGACGAATGACACTTTTGTGATGGGCATGCACCATTTCTATTGTAAAGTTAGCTAACTCGTGACATGTTTGAATATGACGTTATATATTTGAGTATAATCATGTGCCCATTTCACTAAAATACAATAGAATGTGAGCTAGAAACTGTTATTGTAATTTTGATTCGATGTTAATTCCGGTTCAATTTACTTTTCATAGCGCGCTTAAAAAAGAATAATGCAATTTCATTTGCCTTAAAGCAATATAGAAAAGGATATTTAGTTTGCTACTGCGTCAACAGTAGTACGCACAACGACATCGAATGCTGGCTGGTTTCTAGTCGGCGCGTGATATTTGTACGGTTATATTACACGAATATGTCACGTCAAGATATCTATAAATTAATAAGAGCTTTACCAGCTGGCTTGTAAATACATGACATCATAATTCCGATATATCTTGGGATGGGAACGATTACTCGGATCCCTCGAACAATGATCTGACAATAGACCTTTCCATTTTATCCATCCATCAGATTACGTCATACTCAAATATGTGACGTGTAGGATGCCGTCAAACTCAACGGCGTCATGAATGACGTAGATAAGTGCGTCACGAACGCATCATAGGTGACGGATTATGCGTTGTCGTACGAATTGTATGTTTTTACTATTTAATAAACATACCATCGGCAGCCACAGCACCCAGTCAATTTATTTTCAAAATATTCAACAGCTTACCTGTATAGTTTTATGGCAATTGATAGTCAAGGAGTTCAGAGATCGATCGATCCCTACACGGGCGAATGTTAAGTGGTGTTTAGCTAGAGATGTGCGAGGCATAGCTAAAACTGGAAAGGTTCATTAGATTCAAAAGATGGCGGTCCTCTATGAAGTGATCGCCAGTTTTAAACAACATCCAGAGTATGCTCAAACGTCATATGGGGGGCGGGGGGGGGGGGCTACTATATATAAGAAGTGGCTTGTTTGGGTTGTATTAAGAAACCGCCTCTCTTTTGTGTCTGGTTGTAATAATGTATGCTCCCCATAAATAGGTCGTATAAGACAGGTGTGCGTCTATTAACACGTATCCAACATGCAGAGTGCGCCATAACATATACTTGTTAAATGTTTTGCAAGCAGACCTCAAGCAATCTAATGCAGAACCTCTACAAGACGGAAAGACTAAAGTAGACGGCAGTTTTTCGTATTTTCTTCTCAAAATTGGTACAGTTACACTTGTCCGATTGGCTGCCTTACCCCTTTCATGACAAAACCGTCCCAAACCTCTACAGTGCTCTCGAGGAATGTCCATTTGTAGGCCAAGAGAAGACTATTTTAAAAAAATTATGCCACTGGAATGACTGGCTCGATAACCGAGCCAGTCATTCCAGTGGTAAATTTTCAAAAATAGTTTTCTCTTGGCCTGCAAATGGACTTTTACTACGCAAAATGCTGTAATTTTCTTGACAAAATTTAGACATTAAAGGGCTAAATACGCCCCACGCTCAGCGCCGCAAGAGCTGGATAACGCGTTCCTGTTCACGTTGTAATCGCCCAGGATTTACAAATGACCAGTTGCACGTGCTTACTGGTAGCTGATACTGCCATAGGCAGTAAAAGCACCAAGCAAAATTAGTTTCAAAATATTCAATAGGCTATGTTTGTATTGCATAGTAGAGAATTTGTAAAACAGAATAAGTTCGCAGACACAAATTTTACACATTTTACATATTTTACCGTTAAGTGCAGGAAATGCATTTAGATTTCATACAATTTTTGGCCCTCCACCGACTCCCCAACCATACCGATGAACAGTGATATCCCCTGAAGTAAACACTATGTACAGTAATCATGCTCTTTTTTATTTTATACTCTATGTATCTGGCATTGCCGCGAGGAAACATAAAAACGAAAGCTAGTTATGACTAACCACAGGGCCACATGCACAATTGCAATACCATTTGGTTCGTCAGAATGGGAGCTACGCTAATGACTACAGAAAAAACTAGTAATGAAGATTACGCATCGTCATAGCACACTGGTGCCTGTACTCCACTCGTTTACCATTCCACCAGGGCATTTCTATCAAAAATGTATTATACAGCTGATGGGCACGTAGCTATCACCGGCCTCTTATCAACGTAATGATAATAGACGGGTACGGGTCCCGCCCACGTCTAACCAATCCCCCGCACGTTTTTAAAGCGTGATTGAATCGATTTGAAACTTTGAATCCTGAATTTCCAGAATCTAAATTTCAATGTAGTTACATATGTCAGAACTAATTTCACTGGGGACTGTTCTGCCTGTTCATTTCAAGATATTTAACAGAATGTTTATTAGATTATAAGTTCATCAAAGCCATACAATTAGTACATATTAGTAACGGAAGTTTAAATTTTCCTAATGGAGCTAAGTAACTTTGATTGTAATATCAGCCAATAAATGCTGCATTTGATTATGACGTCACATACTTGAGTGACAGATCAGGTACCTTCATTAGTGTTCATTTAGATGGGAAAGGCACGCGCATATATATAGTACAGTACATCTATAAACGGTCTTTAAAAGAGCCATTTAAAGACGGTTGGGGTATACATGTGATGGTTACCGTACATAATTGTATATGGCCTATATAAGATGGATGATATTTTAAATGACCCCCATAGAGAGATGACAGCAATGGACGCATCCCTCTATAGCCACTCCCATTTCTAGCTACTCTCCGCCCACTTTGTATAATTCTTAGAATCGATGTATATACATTGAACTCTAAATGACAAGGAAGCGAATTTCAATGTAATTATATAGATAAGATGTTAACCATTTTGAAACTAATTTGACTGAGGTAGTTACTTCTCTATGTACAGTATGGTGCTGGTTCTTTAAGATGGGTGGTTGTACAATCAGCACACTGCCTGCCCTTGCCCATGGACAGTATGGTGGTTGTTCTTTAAGATAGGTGGTTGGACACTCAGCACACTGCCTACACTTGAATAAAAGAACCACCTTACTACTTCATATGGTAGACAGGTCTTACATTTACTCGTCTCGAACTTATAGATATGAAATGTGACAGTGTGTTGGTGGGAAATGTGGTTAATCTAGTTACGGTTATATTATGTGGAAAATCCCAGAATTGTAACAAGGAAACTACAGATTGGCATAATACACCAGAGCTACGCGTAAATGGAAACACATAGTATAATATGCATTCAGAAACCACAGCTGATGTACGGTATTCCATTGCCATCATAGACACCGGCGGTTTACAGTGGCGCCCAAGGACCACCAACAGCTACACCACACACGTGATTTGAATGGCACAAGCCAATCCATCGAAGGTATGTCTGACGATTTTGCTCATGTGTTCTATCAAATAAACGTGCGGAACTGATATCTCAAACAGACCTGGAAAGGCATCCTATTGTGAGGGTACTGCCCTAAATCTGGATCAACACGGCCCAGTATTAGTCCCCTACCGACCCAGTAATCTGCTTTATCAGGGATATAATAGCATTACTGTTTACTTTCTATCATTAAATCAGATCAAGTAAACTATCTGACTGCTGCAAGTCACACGGCAATAATTTCAATGAGGAATAACTCTAACCCTGATGAACATTTTGAAAATAATTTGACTGAAAGTTGTTGGTTGCTTAGCCATCAACAACTTTCAGTCAAATTATGTTCAAACTATTCAGCATATTCAGAGGTAACGCCCATGGAAAATATAGTCTGCAGAAATTCACCAGGCAAACAGTTAAACACGCAGATGACGCAGTCAACCCAATAATCACTATCGACAACTGTTTGGTTCCTGAAGGCGGAATTGCTGGGTTTCTTTTCCGGAGGGCTGTAAGGATAATAGAATTGACCAGTTGAGTATAGCATCCATCCCTCTGTATGATGACATTTGTGGACGATATTACTGTGGCACTTCTACAGCTGTGATTGTTAGAAGATTGGCGATGTCTGACACGATCACAAGAAACCTCTGGTCTCTTTGGGTGATTTCAAAAGAGGAATCAAATTTGTCAGTCAAATATATGACGTCATAATGAATTACCACACATGTCGGTTGACGTCACAATCAATTATGCGAAGAATGGCGTATCTAAGTCCGTCATAAATGCTTAATAGTCTATCAAGTTATACGAGTTGTGTATGTCTTTACTATTTAATAACCATTCTACTAAGGTTTTTTTTTAACTAATCTGTTTGGGTGCTTTTGTTGCTGAATGATTTTCTGGAAACTGATCGACCACAATATGGACAATGCGTGGACGGTGCTTGGCGAGAGATCGGTGGTGCATAGCTAAACGTGGAGTCATCCTTTGGGCGAGTGTGATGATGAACTAACGTATGGAGTAGAGGGATCCACGCTGTCACTCAAGTATCTGACATCACTACTCAAATCCCTCATATGTTAGGTGACATCAGAATCAAGGCTACGATAAACGAGCCAGTTATTCCAGTCGTAAATTTTCGTGATGTTATCCCTTGGCTTGCAAACTGATATCCACTGAGCAAACATGTCAACTCATTTGAAAATCTTGACAGTATATATGATTAGAGTATTCTGCAGCTGTAGTAGTAGAATCATCCTACATCTGGAATCAGTCCATCTTAGGGTTTGACCACTGCGCCTTTTCCTCAGCCAAAGGTTTTAGCTTCCTCAGGTCCATCCATGATCCGAGATCCTGCTTTCTTGAGTTTACCTCGCAGCTCGATTAACAGATTAATGCAATGAGGCAAGCACATGGTTCATGGTTGTTAAGGGATTAATTGATATAAATAGCACTTTGAGCTTATTAAGACGATGTTTACAAACGATGTGTTAATAAACACTGATGCAAAAAGTAGGCATAGATTATGGACGTCTTATAAGAAGAAAAGAAATAACAATAATGGTGTCGCTATTTTAATTGGCTACATGCTGCGTTAAACAGAAATTAATTTAGGAGACAGTAGCAATTTGGAGGAATGAATGAATCAAGTTTAGCTATTCCCCGCCCATCTCTAGCTAAGCTCCATCAATGCTTTCCGTGCGTTGGGATCTATTTATATACTTTCATTCCTTGATTCCCCGACCCCCATTTTATGGTAGCTATACAGCTAACCTGCTGACTATTTGAAAGTAATTTAACTGGCTGCTGTTGCTGCCTATGGAAGCATTAGCGCCTATTCAAATTAGTTTCATAATATTCAAGAATGTGTATTAAATAGAAACGACATACAATTCGTACACTTGACAGTTTATTAACCGTTCATTTTGTTCATTTAAACATATTTTTATTGTTTCAAAAATGACAATGGACCTTTCCAGTTTTTGCTAAGTCCCGCCCACCTCTAGCTCAGCATCACCCACACCTCAATCGTGTTGGGGTGGATCGATCCATGACCTCCCTGCCGATCAATTTCCAGAAAATTATACAGATAAGCTGTTAAATATTTTAAAACTAATTTGACTGGGTGATGTTGCTGCCTATAGCAGCAACAGCACCGAGTCAAATTAGTTTCAAAATGTTCAACAGAATATTAATTAAATAGTACAGACATACAATTCGTACAACAACGCATAGTCCGTCTTCAATTATGCGTTCATGACGTCCTTATCTACATCATGCATGCCGTCATTGATTATGATGGCATTCTACATGTCACGTAGTTAATTATAATGGATGGATACAGTGGAATAGTCTATTGGGACTGAGTCACATGTTGTCATCAACCTAGTTATGACTCTCTATACACAATTTGAAATACCCAATGGCGCACAATTGCACCAAAACGCGTGAAAGCAAATCGTTGAAACCCTATGTCCATAGAGGCTCGGGCCGTGTAACCTAAAGCAATGAAACAACGCAAATTATATCACGTGACGGCTTCACTCCGCACAAATCAATGCAATTTTCCAGTTGTGAAGTGGAATTAGGGAATAATGCTACACATTTAATTCCACAAATCCACTAATCATCATGCAATGAACTTATCACATGCCATGACCGACCGCCTCACTACATAATCCAAGCCGCCAAATGCACGCACATTTAGGATATCCAATGCCATGCCCCAATTGCGAGAATGTGAGCCCTTAAATAATGACGTAAATAATATTTCTCTTATAAACTTAGCCTATATTACATAAAGTTTTATCTGCAACAGATACTCCGTCACCTATCAATTTGATCAGTACAGTCTGTCAGTGGTCATACAGAATCCTCTGTTATAAGATGTTGCTCTTGGGGCTCGATGATGGGGCTCTCTAGGATGTGGGTCTTACGACCGACCGCCATTTCTATAGGACCAACAGCAGCAACCCCCAAGAACTGGCGTCCATTACAGACATGTTTGGCATTCAGTATACATCCTTCTGGCATAGGTCAATTATCATATGTGTACATGTACGCCACGTACTATGACAGCGTTAAGAGACAAAGCCATGTATGAAAGCGATCATTTATAACCATCTTCGTGATATGGTAATACGTTAAATATTCTGTACAACAATATGATCAAATCGTGTATGGGACAGTTGAAAGACTCACTGCGTATATTGGATAAGTGCCTCGTTTCACAATTGTGTCCACAAAATAATTAAAGTCGTTGCAATAAAAGGTGCATGCTTATACACTACCAATATTGTTATGTTTATAAAGTAATTACCAATTAACTGTCATATCGTTGTCTTCGCTTGTATTAATTCACTATCAGTGCCGCCACCATAGATACCGATAAAGACAGAAAGCATAAATGTCTGGCAAGAATCCATTCTGTATTCGGAACAACGAACGACGTGTGCGTTTCATTAAAAGACGACAATACATTTGCTTAGTCTAGAATAACTAATCTGTTTCATCCTCTTTAGGGTACATATTCCGTTAGAGTATATTGGCCTGAGTTAATTGATGGAGGAAAGCCATATTTTCAAATGAAGACGAAGTTGCTGAAAGTGGTTGCTGTCAACACCACATACTGCTCTCGAGCTGAATATTAATTCAAGCGAACAATTCCACGCTGGCATCCGTATTTGTTATTTGCTATCTGCATGCCTTAATGTGGATCCCATGTCTGGGACGTAATGGTAACACGCCATACTTCAAAAATGATATCTCTCTGATATGTCACGCTTTGACTCCATAATCTCTAACATCTGATCCTGATAACCCAGGTACGGTCAGGTGTTTGCCCAGTATAGGCACAGTAACCCGTGGTACCACGGTATTCCAATGACGCTTCACTGTCTATTTATCTGGTTATTACCATGTTTAAATTAAATCTCTTTAAAATATAGGTCCACTCCCCTCCCTGAACACTGGTTTTGGCGCCATCTTGATGCATATAATGAGAGACTATTTTCAGACAAATACTGAGAAATCAATAAGGTGTTAATATATATATACCACCTCTCGAGGAATTTTCTACCCAGCGGGGTAAACAGCTATAGCTATCGGAACAATGATTGGAACTTTTATTAGGAACTTTTGAAATGGGATATATTATGAGAAAGAGCGAATTAAAATTAGCGTCGCAAACACATTGCTTGGTGAAAACAGGTTATAAATATGTTTAATCTATAGAGCATTCAATTCAGAACATATTAGAGCCTGAGATGTCTTTATGATATTTCTACGAAATCATTCAATTCTCAAGCTCTATTTGGCACCGTAAATCATTGCAACTACTTAGTGTTATCCCCAACAATATGTCTATCGCCGAATTTCGCCGGGCCTTAGATGTGACAGGTTCGCCTGCCATGAGCCCGCTTTCCCCTAATGGCAGGGGTCTGTTACATGCCACTTCTTGGGAGACTGATGTCACGCTCATATCGTTCCGAGAGTGCCACTGCTCTGTGTAATTTAATTGGCGATTTCTCTTGATAGATCACCTATGGTTACTTCGGATCGTTGGCAACGGATTGACGGGGTGGAAATAATGGATGGTGACAAGGTCTCGGACTATGATGAAGTTTTACCCACGCTTGTATCAACTAAACCATGTAACTGTTCTGCCGGTCGGCCGAAACGCAGGAAACTAATACTGGCGAATGTTCACACCGGGGTCAAGTGAAGACTATTTTTTTTAATTTACCAATGGAATGACTGGCTTGGTAACCGAGCCAGTCGTTTCAGTAGTAGAATATCAGAAGACAGTTTTATCTGTGTCATACAGCTGTAAATTAACTACGCAAAGATTGAGATTTTCCTGATCATTATCTCTGTAGCGGTCAGCAGAGGTCACAAGAAATATCCCTTTGCATGACAACAGAAAGGGATATTTTGCAAATTCGAGTGTCATATTTAAAGGGTTAATAGAGCTTTCCATTTTTATCTATGCCCCGCCCATCACTAGCTAAGCTCCACCCACACATCGCCGTGTTTGGATTGATCGATCACCGAATGCCCTAGCTATCAACTTCCTGAAAACTATACAGGGAAGCTGTTGAATAGTTTGTAACTATTTTGAGTGGGTGCTGTTGCTGCCTATCGCAGCAACAGCGCCCAGTCAAATTAGTTTCAAACTATTCAATAGAATATTTATTAAATAGTAAAGACATAGAATTTCTACAACAACGCATAGCCCGTCTTTAAATATGCATTCGTGACGTACTTATCGACGCCTTTCATGACGTCATTCATTATGATGTCATTCTAAACACCACGTAGTTGATTATGGCGTCATGTGATGGGTAGATACTCTGGAAAGGTCAATTGCTATATTAAGTACTGTGGATGATTTCAGGCGCTGTTGAGACAAGACTGGCTAAGTATTGTGGGTGAGAAGAAGCAATCCAATGTGCCAATCACATCAAGCCTGAATTGTATACCTTACTGTATCTCTCAAATAAATTAATACTTGTAGTCTATGTTTTGGCTAACGGTAGACTGTTTTCCAATTTGAGTGGGGTGTTATAAAGCTGTTGCTATTATTGACCTAACAACTGTTAGCAAACGCGGCCTTCGTATTTAAAAACAATACATATGCAGTAAAACTGATCTTAATTGACCACTCTGTGGACCGCAAACCATTTATTGCACGATCTGTTAACCCGTCTAATGTCAACAGCGCATCCAAATGCTCAAAATTATATTTCATACCAATATATAAATTAAACTTTTAATGGTCCCGATAAATCATGAAAATTAAAATTTGTGTTGAATAAATCCCGTTATAGAAGACAATTGTTTGCTAACTTACTACATGAATGACTGTTATCCTACAAACGAATACTGGCACGCGGATAATGGTTTTTGCTTAGTCAGTTTCCATTTGCACGTCAAGAGAAGACTATTTCTAAATTTACAATTGGAATGACTGACATGGTTTTCGAGCCAGTCATTCCAGTGGTAACTTTAAAAATTCAGATCGTATATTATGAAGAAGAGCGCAGACATGCAGAGTGCAAACTAGAGATGGACCTCTTTCTCGCATGGAATTAAGTATGTCTCTGATGAGCCTAATATGCATTATATGAGGCTGTCCCTGGCAGTGCGTAGTCTAATTACCGGCTCTACTCTAAAAAGGTTTACTGGATATCATCATTTTTAGAGAATAGTTCTGTTGGGGGTTTTCTCCCTTCACACTTCTTGATATGAAGTTAGGGAGTTGTTTAATAGGGTTTCCTTCACAATCTTGTCAGTATTCGCATTCACTTGGAAATTACGGGAAACAGCTTCCCATTACAAATTATCGTGTGTTCTTTATAATGATTACAGTTCTCTCTTTAAAATTGATTTTGAGCGATAGATGTATGATACGTTCGGCGTAATGTGTCTGTTTACCAAATCATAATATGTTTAAAAGAATTTATAATCGTCTCAATTTACCTCTTCACAATCTTTTAAATCGTTGCTTTTCAAATACAAACTTATCCGCGTGATAAGTGCTGATATTTATCTAATTTACTCCTTGTGTAAATCTTAATTTCTCGATTGGCTCTAACATACAGGCAATGCTTCTACTGCCTGTTTGTCAAAGGCCATAGATACATCACATCAAGCCTGAACTGTGTACCTTACAGTATCATTTTCTTGTAGCTCCGTCTAGTGGACAATCAATATTGTCCTCATTTTTCATTAATTCCCAAAACAGATTAACTTATTTTGTGATAACCAGGTGTCAGATTCAATAGCTCCAGCACTCGCATGATGGTATTTACTGCTCGCATCTGACATCTTATCGATCTTCATTTCATGGAAGCATCTGACGTTCAAAATCAAAACCCTTAAGTCATTTATTCATTGTTTTAGACACCTTTTCTAGTTCTAGGCTATGACCACGATGTCATAGAAACGGAATTCTGTTCATCTTGCTCCCAATCCATCTGCTCCTCTTGACTATCAAGAATGCAGAAGATCCAATTGAATGGGGGTGGGGGATCAAAGATCATGATCGCCTTTTCATATAACCAGCACTATTGGTGTCAATTTTACAAAGTATATTGGGAAAATAATTATTAAGCAATTCCTGGTCAATTTGAGGGGATATTTCAAAACTCAGGTCCTAAAACATGCATTAGAGAATTATTTCCTTATGAGTTTCTGTTACATCTGGAATTCACCAAAAACGCGACAGAATATCTATTCATCACACCATCTAAGAACACCATGATGCCAAGTCATGGAAAGGTATAGCCAAACATTGCAAACACTTAGGGATAGGGTAAATGAAGCATGGCTCGCTCCATCCCATCCACCCCAATGCCACCCACACACACCAAAATGGGTGGATTGGCTTAATAAGGAAACCATTCATCATTATTTCCAATATTATGAAAAAGTCAAGGAAATTGTCGTCCCCAAATCTTTGATTATTCATTTCACAACCGGCCTCGGCAGTGGTCTTGGGGAATGCCCATTTTCAGGCCAAACGAATACTATTTTGAAAAATTGCCACTGGAAATGTCTGGCTCAGTAACAAACAGGGCAAGTCATCCAAGTGGTAAAATTAAAAAACAGTCTTCTCTTGGCACGAAAATGCAGATTCAGTAAGCAGATAGTTCGATTTTCGTGCCAGAATTTAACCCTTAAAGTGGTACTAATCACGTTGCACTCTTATCTTCACTTGCAGCGATGATATATGGCTTCAAGAAATATAAGGTCGGTCTCCTTAATTGGAGAAATTCAAAGCATATTGCTCACAATCCATAGCACTTCTAACTATTGAATTTCTATCTGGAACTATAACGGGAGTATGACATGTTGACAGGTGAGACAATCACTAACTCAATACTTTTGAACCACTCATTGGTTGGTTCATTTATGCATTCAATTATTACTTCCTCCATTCCTTCCTTCCTTCCGTCCTTCCTTTCTTCCTTCTTTCACTCCCTCCCTCCCTCCCTCCCTCCATCCCTCCCTCCCTCCCCTTCCTTCCTTCCTTCCTTCCTTCCTTCCTTCCTTCATTCATTCATTCATTCATTCATTCATTCATTCATTCATTCATTCATTCATTCATTCATTCAGTCAATCATTCATTCATCCATCCATATGTCCGTCCGTCCGTCCAGGCAATGATCCATCCATCCATTCATCCATATATCCAACCATCCATCCATCCAGCCATCCACCCACACAACCACCCATCCATTCATCCATCCACCCATCCACTCATCCATCCATCCATTCTTTTATTCATGTGTGATGCGTAAATATAACAGTTGTGTGAACGATAGCTTAACTGTTTAAATGAATTGCGTTCAGATAGATCTTTGATTATGTTTGCTAGCTTACGCCAGATGATGCCAACATGAAAGCGTTCTTACATAGGGTTAATAATAGATGAGCCTACATATACACAAACGATTCTTGAATTGATGAATCCAGTTTATCGATCAATCATATGACGTCCTAATCAACTACGTCACAGGCTCACATCATACTCAATTACGCCACGACTGATGCGATTTAGTCCGTCATAAATGCTTTATTGTCCACCAAGTTGTATCAATTGTATGTTCTACTATTTAATGAACAGACCGTTGAATATTTTGACACTGATTTGACTGGGCGCTGCTATTGCCATAGCAACCAGTCAAATTAGTTTCAAAATAGTCAGCCTCTATAGTCTTCGAGAAACTGAGATTCCGTGAATTCAGGGTTCGATCGATCCCAACATGGGCAAAGCATTGTGGAGCTTAGCTAGAGATGGGTGGGAACTGGATTCATCCATTCTACAAACATACTTGTTTATTACGGGTTTGTTTTACCGTGTTTACAAGGGAAATCGACCTTAATTTCTCGAGGATGTGGAGTAGGGGAGAGAATAGTGAGTGGGATTAGAGGGCAGTCAGTTGTTCAGACGGCCTTCCAGTTGGGTTTCATGAAGAAATTGAAGCGAATCATGTGTTGACGGAGGATGTGGCTGGGTGCCATGGGGAACCAGAACTAAATCTAATTTACAGCAAATCACAAATTTATTCATAGAAGTTTTATCGGAAAACTTTGATGACTGACGCTAGACGCATGGCGTGGTATTTGTTTAAGGTAGAGAAAAGTGAATACAAATCCTCTGCAACATGATAATTATTATGCTGATTATTTTGAAAGTAATTTGATTGGAACATGTTGCTGCTTATTTCAGCAACAGGTTCCTTTCAACTTAGTTTTAAAATATTCAGCAATTTAGATGTGTGGTTGCTGGGAAATTGCGATTCTTGGTTATGTACTTCAGCTTTCAAATGATTAGCACGCATTAAAAAATACACACTGATGATTCAAAGGTAAATGCGTTAATTTGTTCCCTTATTCATCTGACTAGCGCTGAATCAATACTATAATGTGATTATCATACGATTACTGGAAATGTTCGCTATCTAAAGTCAATTATGTTAAGCATAAGGGCTCAGTACAGAACATAAATTGATCAGTACACGACACACATCGAGCGAGTAATTATCAATGGCTACCAATTCCCTCAGGGATTAATTACCCGATTTCGTGTCCCTCATCTTGTAAAATAGCAAGAATATAAATGCTGATGTAGATGATGGGCAGACAAATGAAATGGACGAGACGGTCATATGGTCAATTTTTGATGAAACGGATGATGAAATAATGGTATTGATATGGTGGATATAGGCAATGATGAATGTAACATTATGACAGAAGGGATACCACTAAGCTTGATACATGGTGCAATGACTATACTTATATTTTTCATTGTCATGCCAATTAGAATCTTCCGTAGAAGATGCTTGACAATAGAACGTGAGGTACCATATGATAAATATGACAATAATTGCAAGGATGCATTTCTAGCTCGCCTCCTGTACATTGTGAACATGTCTAGATACGCCCCGCCCACTTTATACGTGTGTTGGAATCGAATTGAAACTCTAAAGTCTGAATACACTAATTTCTATTATTGCGTCACACGATGGCATAATCAAAATACTGAATGCATGGCATTGACTAGTCTGCCAAGTGTACGCATTCCATTCCACTACTAGTTAATAAACATTCTTCCATAAGCAGCAGCATCATCCAGTCAAATTAATTTCAAAATATTCAAGGGGTTGCCTTTATAGTTACCTTCAATTTTGAGTTTCTGGGATTTTAGTATTCAAAGTATATAAATCGATCACAACACGTGCAAAAGACTGGGCATGACTTGGCTAAAATGGGCTGCGCATAGGCAGAACTAATTCGCTCATAACCGTATCTGCCAACGATGCGAGGAAACACACAAACACCGTCATTTCCTGGCTCCTAGGGAATTGTAAAAGAATTGTAGACAGGCCTTGGTATGGCAGTAACCCTGATTTAACATCTGAAATCCTGTACATATTACAGCTCCCATAAGGTGGTCTTGCCGCGTTTAGTAGTTAGAATAATTAACACTGTTACTACTGAAACGCATTTACATCACCTTCCGGCAATTAATACGGATGTGCATGAGTCGGTCAGAACGATCATAATACTTGCAAAGCAAGTACATACAGGAGTTCATTATTGATTTGATAAGATCGTATCGAGACCTCATTTTAATAGGTTACGGCCCAGCAACACACAACACAACCAGAAAATGTTTTTCCGCAGGAATATGCTTAGTGAGCCAGGCCCGTCACCGAATCTTAGTGAAAAATCGTTATATGTAACCCAACTTTATTTAGGACTTGTAAGACTACATGAAATGCATTACTTCAAATGACCTCTCTAGAGATGGCAGCCTTGAATTGACCAAGTTTTAGCTACGCCCATTTCTAGCTAAGCTCTGGTCCCTTTGGACGCCTCTTGGAATAGATTTATTTACATTGTATCCTAAATTACCAGAATACCAATTAAATTTAATTATGCAGATACGCTGTTAACTATTTTGAAACTAATGTGATTGGCAGATTTTGCTCTCTATGGCAGCAAAAGCTTGCATCGACGTAGTTTTAAGATATTAAACAGAATGTTTATTTCATTGTAAATTCACCAACGATATACACTAGTACGCATTCTTGAAAGACTTTTCGAACTTAATGATGAGATACGTTATTTTGAGAGAGAGAGGTCAGCTAAATAGTTGCATACATCATTATGGCATCAGATACTTGAGTCACAGATCGGATCCCTCCATAGATCGGATAGTTACTTCTCTACATACATTATTGTGGTGTTTCTGTAAGATGGGTGGGTGTACAATCATCACACAGCCTGCACTTCTCTATGTACAGTATTGTGGTGTTTTTTTAAAGATGGGTGGTTGTACAATGAGCACACTGCCTGCACTTCTCTATGTACAGTAGGTGGTGGTTCTTTAAGATGGGTGGTTGTACAATCAGCACACTGCCTGCACTTCTCTATGTACAGTAGGTGGTGGTTCTTTAAGATTGGTGGTTGTACAATCAGCACACAGCCTGCACTTCTCTATGTACAGTATGACGGTGGTTCTGTAAGATGGGTGGTTGTACAATCAACACACAGCCTGCACTTCTCTATGTGCAGTATGGCTGTGTTTCTGTAAGATGGGTGGTTGTGCAATTAGCACACTGCCTAACGTGAATAAAAGAACCACCTTACTACTTCATATCGTAGACAGGTCTTACATTTATTCGACTCGAATTTATGGATGTGGAATGGGACAGTGTGGAAGGGAAATGTGGTTAATTTAGTTAAGCCTACATTCTGTGGAAACCGCCTGAATTGTGTCAAGGAAACTAAAGATTGGCATCATAGACCAGCGCTAGGCGTAAATGGGAACTAATCGTATAAAATGCATTTAGACACCATGGTCGGTGTCTGGTATTCCATTGCCATTATAGATACTGGCGGTTTACGGTTGCGCCCAAGGCCAAACCAGTTACTTAAAACACGTGATTTGAACAGCACAGGTCAATGCTTCGAAGGCGAGTTGTGTGTTCTATGTGTTCTATCAAATAAAAACTCTGAAACCTGCTGAATATTTTGAAAACAGTTTGAATGAAAGATGCTGATCGCACAGCCACCAACAACTTTCAGTCAAATTACATTCAAAATATTCAGCATATCCAGAATTAAACCCTATTGAAAATATAGGTTGCAAAAATACATCAGGCACACAAGTATACACGCAGTCAACCGAATAATTAGTATCAACAACTGTTTGATCCGTGAAGGTCAAATTTCTGGGTTTCCTTTCCAGGGGACTGTAAGGATAATAGAATTGATCATTTGAGTAAAACATCCACCCCTCTGTCTGATAACATTAGTGGATGATATTATTGTTGCACACTTGGGCTTCTAGAGCTGTGATTGTTTGAAAATTGGCGATGTCTGACACGATCACAAATAAACTCTCTGCTTCTTTCCGATCATATCAATAGAGGAATACATGGATAGAGGAATCTGTCAGTCAACTATATGACGTCATACTGAAGTACGACACATGTAGATTGACGTCACAATCAATTATGTCACGAATGGCGTATGGATCTAAGTCCGTCTCAAGCGCATAATAGTCCGTCAAGCTGTACAAATCGTATGTCTTTACTATTTAATTAACATTCCGCTAAATATTTTGAAACTAATTTACCTGGTCGCTATTTCCGCCATCGATCGATCGCAACATGGGCAAAGCGTGGCCGGAGAAGCGGCTTAGCTAGAAATGGGTGTGGTATAACTTAACGTGCATACATCTATTGTATATGTATGGCATAGTAGATGACGGATCCACATAAGGAGTAGAGCGATCCAATATGCCACTCATCTATCCGACGTCACTACACAAACCCGCCATATTCTATCTGACGTCACAACCAAAATGACTATAATCGAGTCAGTCATTCCAGTGGTAAATCTTTAAAAATAGACGTCTCCAAGCCTGTGAAGTCTCATTCACTGAACAAACATTTCAATTCATTAAAAAAATATGAACGGTCCATGGTTTAAGTAGCACTTTGAGCACATTGAGGCATGCGTTGTTGACACAAAATGTGTTGATAAGAACAGATACGCAACAAGTAGGGAGAGCATGTGGACTTCTTATAAGAAGTACGGTAATTCACTAATACCGTTGGCATTCTAATGGGTGGCATACTGTGTTAAACAGAAATGAATTTAGGAGATACACGCAATTCGAAAGAATGGATCTTTCCAGTGTATCCATCAATTATATGACGTCATATGACATCATACTCTACTACGCGATCGGTAGGATGACGTCATAATCAATTGTAGCATGAATGACTCGAGTTAGCGCGTCTTAAACGCTTAATAGTCATACACGTTGAACGAATTGTATGTGTTTACTATTTAATAAACATTCTATCGAATATTTTGCAACTAATTTGACTGGACGCTATTGCCATAGGAAACAACAGCACCCAGTCAAATTAGGTTCAAAATATTCAACAGTTTACCTGTATGGTTCTCTGGAAATTGATAGTCTCGGAGTTCAGTGATCGATTGATCCCAACACGGGCAAAGTGGGGGTGGGGGAGGTTAACTAGAGATGAATGGTCCTAAATTTGGAAAAGTCCACTGTAACATCTATTTCTTTATTTAACAGATTAGTGACTGGAGCGGACAGAAGCAGTCAGTAAATAATATGACATCAGCATTTTGCCTGAAGGAATATGGATTTGGATTTGCCAAGATATTTAGCGTGTTTGCTAACACGTCCATATTAAGGCAGATAACGTCATAGTGCTAAATAAGCTAGAACACTACCCTGATATTAAATTGCCCTGTCCCGTAACTAGTAGTGTTGTCAACATTTGAAGCAAAACGGTGTGGTCAAGCATAAAACGAGACCCATTCTTCGCAAGTTAATACAAGCATATACGTTACTTGGCCCTGGCTTGACGCATGTGGGCGTATACACTATGTTTCATGACAGTGACAAGAGGCATGGCATATGTGAAAGCTGTCATTATACTAAACCTTTTGAGATCAGTGTCACAGGACTTATTAAATAATTGTACAGTTTCAGCTTTTCTGTCCAGAATTAAAAATCATTACAAAATAAAAGATTATACTATTATTCTCAGCATACAATGTTAAATATATTCTACCATCAGTGCAATGCTTTGGAATTAATTAGCAATTAGCTTGCATTTAGTTTGTTCACGTGTATAATTCACTATGATCACAACTTCCCTAAACACATATTAAAAACAGATAACGTAAATGGCAGGCATGAGTCCATTCTATATTCGGAACTACGAACGACGTGTGCGTTTCATTGAAATACCACTATAAATATACTTAGTCAACACTAACACATCTGTCATGTACCACTTTATGTTACATATTCCAGTAGATAGCATTGCAATGAATTACTGGACGGAAGCCTGCTTTCCAAATGTAGAGGACATTGCAGAAAGTGGTTGCTGTCAGTACAATTCTCTTCAAATGAATATTAATTTTCTCAGAATGGAATGGTATCTAGCAAGTGAACAATTCTGCACTGCCATCCTTATTTGCTATTTGCTATCCGCATGGTTCAGTGTGGATTCAATGGCTAAGATGTAATGGTAACACGCCATATTAAAAAAATGTATATCTCTGTTATGTGACGCTGTGACGCATATACGACATTTTATCCTGATTCCCCATGTTACTGGGCCGGTACTATACCAAGATAGGCACAGGAACATGCACTACCACGGTATGATAATGTCACCTCGTTGTCTGTTTATCTGTTTATCACCATGTCTTATATTGACCTTCTTCAAAATGTACCCGCACACCCCCACCCTCTAGAACACTGGTTTTGGCGCCATTTTGCTTCATATAATGAGAGACTATCTTCTGGTAAATACTTAGATATCAATAAGGTGTTAATACATACCACCTCTCGAGGAAATATTCTATCCAGGTTACTTCTGAGGCGTAAGCAGCTACAGCCATCGGAACAATGATTGGACCCTGTATTATGAGTTTTTGAAATGGGATATATTGAGAGAAAGTGTGAACTTCAATTTGCGTTTCAAACACTTTGCTTGGTGAAAACAGGTTATAAATATGCTTAATCGATAGAGCATTCAAATCAGAACATATTAGAACCTAAGATTTCTCTATGATATTTCTGTGAAATCACTCATTTCTCAAGCTCTATTTGGCACAGTAAATCATTGAGACTACTTAGTGTTACTACAACAATATGTCTGTCATCGAACTCCGTCGTGCATTAGATGTGACAGATTCTCCTGCCGTAGACCTGCATTTCCTCTAATGAGAGGGGGTATGTTATATGTCACTTCTTGGGAGACTGATGTCACGCTCATATCGTTCCGAGAGTGCCACTGCCCGGTGTAATTTAATTGACGATTTCTCATGATAGATCGCCAATGGTTACTTCGGATCGTTGGCAACGGATTGACGGGATGGAAATAACGGATGGTGACAAGGTTTTGATCTGTAATGCAGATTTACGACTCTTGTATCAACTGAACCCTGTAATTGCCTAAACGCAGGCAACCAATTTTGGCGAATGCCAATTTAAATGCCAAGTGAAGACTATCTTTTGGAACATTTACAAATGGAATAACTGGGTTCGTAACCGAGCCAGTCACTCCAGTAGTAAACTTTCAAAAGACATTTTTTGTCATACAGTTGTACATTGTCTACGCAAACATTTGAATTTTTTTATCATTAACTCTGCAGAGGTCACAAGAAATATCCATTTGCATGACAACTGAAGGGAATTTTTTTGTAAATCCGTGTGGCATATTTACAACAATTGATAGTAATTCTATTGACCTGAAATGGACATTTACTTTTAAAAAAATGCAATTCTCTTGAAAATCCTGACTATTAACCCTTTGAACACTGAATTCCGAGAATCGCAATTTTAAAATGGGAATACAGATATATGGTGTTGAATATTTAAAAAATCATTTGACAGGAACCTGTTGCATAAACCTGTTGCTGATATTGACCTAACAACTATTAGCAACATGGCCTTTGAGCTAACATCAGTACATATATAGCAGAACCTATCTTAATTGACCACTCTCTTGACCACAAGCAATTTGTCACGTGATCTGTTACCACATCTAACGTCAACAGCGCATCCACATACTCAAAATTATATGTCATATATAAATACATCAACTAAACCTTTAATGGTCCCGATAATTCATGAAAATTTAAATCATTTAGATCCATTTTTAGAAAACATTCTTTTTGTAAACTTACCACTGGAATGTGTGTTGTCCTACATATGAATAGTTCTCACGATAATGCAAAGGTCGTGTTTGGCGGGCTTAACCATTACAGGGCTAATATTTCATGAAATCTGATTTTTTGCTTAGTCAGTTTCCAATTTGCCGCCAAGAAACTAATATTTTGTAATTTACCACCGAAATGAGCCAGTCATTCCAGTCGTAACTCTAACATATACTTTCCTCTTTTCTCATTTCTCAAGAACACATGCCGCTTTGGCCAGATGGGCCAATAAAGGGGTGCGTTGCCTCAACGCACACATTTAATGTCCAAGTTGACCCAAACGGCATGTGTAGTGATCTTGAAAGATGTCTAGTCAGTTATGTGATATAGAATATGTCATTAGAATTTATTTTTGATACAGTGCTTGGGGCATTGGCTGCCTGTCTATTTAGATGCTGAATTACGTATATAGCTCCTGACTGATTACAGACAGGCGATACATTGAAAGCTGTCTATATGATATATGGATAAATGAGTGATTGCTACCATATGTTCCCTGCAGTTCAGTTACATCGGTTTGCCAGATACATTTTAAATAGCTTGATTATTAGATTTTAATGAATATATAATAATTTGCTTCTTATATGTTCCTTAAGTGACCTTGCTTACGAGCCGGAGCTTGTTCAGTTCCTCAGCATGACTATATAGTTTTATTTCAAAAGTTTCTTCTGACGTCCATATTTCTGATCATATATTATGAAAAAGAGACCAGACGTATAGAATGTAAAGTACAGATGGGCTTCTTTCCCACATGGAAAGAAAACTGTCTATATGAAATCCGGATAAATGTGTTCTGATGGGCCTATCACGTATATTAAATATATATGTATTGAATTACCATTCTTTTAATCGCTCAATATCAAGGTGATGAATTGTTTAATACATTTTCCTTCACAATCTGTTTAGTATTCGTATTCCCTTGGATTTGACGCGAAGCGGGGTTTCACTGCAAATTATTGTGGTGTATTGTATAATTATTGCATTTTCTCTTTAAAATTGATTTGGAACGATCGATATAAGATACGTTCGGCGCGATGTGTTTATTTATCATAATATGCTTGGAAGAATTTAAATTCGTCCTAATTTACATCTTCACAATCTTTTTAATTGTTTATCTTTTCAAATACAAACATATCCACGAAGTGTTGATATTTGTCTAATTTACTCCTTGTGTAAATTTTAATTTCTCGATTGTCTTTGTCACACAGGCAATGCGTCCACTGCATGTATGCGTTCCTGTATGTCGAAGGCAATCAAAAAATCAGAATTTTCTCTGTAGTTCCTTCGAGAGCGAACAGTCAATATTGTCCTCACTTTTCATTAATTCCCAAAACAGATTAACTTATTCTGTGGTAACCAGGTGTCCGATGCACTAGCTTGAGAACTGGCATGATGGTATTTACTGCTCACATCTGACATCATATCGAGATTCATTTTAAGGAATCATCTGACGTCAAAAATAAAAACCCTTATGTCATACATTATGTTTTTAGACAACTTTTCTAGCATTAGGCCAATACATATGATGCCATTGAAACACTCTTCATATTGCCACCAATCCATTTGTTCATCACTCTGTCAATTTGTCGATATATCTGTGTGTTCAAATCGCATTTAATGTTTCTGTCCCAGCACAATAACTTACATTCCTGTACTCTTCATCAGAACACTTTTTGACCACGAAGCTTCAGAAGAGCCCATTAAATGAGGGGCCCAATAATCAAAGTTCACGATCGCCTTTCATATAATCAGCACTATTGTTGTCGAGTATCCAAGTTACTTGTGTGAAAGTACCTATTGAGCAATTCTTGTTCTATTCAGACCGGACTATTTCAAAGCTCAAGTTCATAGAGCTACACTAGAGAATTCTTTCATTATGATTTTCTGTTCCATCTGGAGTTCACCAAAACAAGACAGAGGCTCTATTCATCACGCCATCTTATAACATCTCATTGTTATGTCACAGCACGATATCCGCAAACCTTCAACAAATAATTAGTCTAAGGGAAATGATGTAGATCGCACCAACTCTTCCACTCAGCCAACCATCAAAATACGTTGCATTGACTCAATAAGAAAATGATTCATTATTATGTGACAAAATATTTAAGTAAATCGTCTGCACAGATTTCATTAATCGTTTCAAAACCGGCCCAAGCATTGGTCTTAATAACATAGCCAGTCATTCAAGTGCTAAACTTTCAAAAATAATCTACTGCTGGCCTGCAAATGGATATTCATTAAGCAGAAATTTCGATTTTCTTTAGCCATTAAATGGTTAATAGTCACGCTGTGGTTTTATCTTCAATTGCAGTGATGGCCAATGGCTTCAAGAGATACGAGATCGATCCCGTTAATGGACGTCAAACACATACATCACAACCCTTAGTCCTTCTAACTTTGAATTTCTATCTGGAACTATGAACTCCCAATTTGGGAGTATGGCATGTTGACAAATGACCCTCACTATATTAATCCTTTTGAATCATGCATCCCCAGAATTTCAATCTCAAGGTACCTATACAGGTAAGCTGTACATGCATTCATTTATTGATACATTGATTGATTGATTTATTGCTTGATTGATTCATTGAGTCATTGATTCATTGATTCAATCCATCCATCCTTTCACCACCCATACACACGCACGCACGCACGCACGCACGCACGCACGCACACACGCACGCACATACATACACACACATACGCACGTACGTACGCACGCACGCACACGCCGCGCGCGCCCACTCCTCAATCTATCCATCCATCCATCCACCAATCCACCAATCCACCTCTCTCCAACCTTGATTCATTGATTCAATCCATCCATCCTTTCACCATCCACACACCCACACCCACACACACCCATACAATCATGCACCGACACACCCGAGCATCCATCCACCCAAACAGTCAACCACCCATCCACACACACACACACCTGCCCTTCCGCCATCCCACATCCATCACCCTCCCAATCACTCACTCCCTCCGTCCAACCCCACCTCCTCAATCTATCCATCCATCCATCCACCAATCCACCACTCTTCTACCCACCCACACGCACGCACGCACGCACGCACGCACGCACGCGCGCACGCACATGCACACGCACGCACGCACACGCGCACGCACGCACGCACGCACGCACGCGCGCACGCACGCACGCACGCACGCACGCACGCACGCACGCACGCACGCACGCACGCACGCACACGCACGCACACACCATACCACACACACCAACCTACCGACCCACCCATCCCATCAATCGATCCATCCATTCATGTATTTGTTGATAGGTAGATATAACAGTTATCTGAATAAGTGTTTGAATGAACCAGACATAGATGCATCTTGGATTATAATTGTTAGCGCACGATGTACGGGTATAAAACGTACATATTTACATAGGATGAGACTGGGGAGCGCAACCATTGCATACGCAAAACAATAATGAATTCCACAATCATCTTCTTCTTTTCGTTCGCTGATCATACCGCCAGTCCTGTAAGTGACTATCGACATGATCATAAGCGTTATGTGCGTGGATCCATGGTTTATTAGAGTGCGCCGTGCGGCCTGGAACCTCCGTCTTCAGCACTCGAGGTTTCTGTCAGGGTTACCTCACCCTTACCTCCTTTAGTCGCCTCTTACGACACGCAGAGGATACGGAAGGTGTATTCTAAGCCCCACCTACAGGGCAATGAATTCCACAATCAAACCCATTTATTAAATTTTTTTCTTTAGTTTGCAAGAGAAATGGAGTTAATTTCGCGAGGGTGTGAGGTAGGCGAGAGAATGGTGGGTGAGATACGAGGGACTTCAGTTTTTAAGATGAAAGGACAGTCGGCCGTCACGTTCTTTAGTTGATTTCTTTTCATGAAGAAATTAAAGCGAATCACGTGTTGGTGGACGGGGTGCCTTGATGCGGTAGAGGACTGGAGGCAAATCTAATTTACAGCAGATCACAAATTTATTCATAGAAGTATTATCGGAAAATGTTCATGACTGACGCTAGACGCATGGCATGGTATTTGTTTAAGGTAGAGAAAAGTGAATACAAATAATTTTGTTTGATTTTTCCCAATGTTCTAGCAGGAACCTGGTGCTGTTCTACGCCATCCATACACGCCATTTTCAGAACTAACACCGTGCACCCGAAATACCAAAAACACCCTACTCTTTTGCATCATAATAAGTATTATGTTGATTATTTTGAAAGTTATTTGACTGGAACATGTTGCTGCTTATTTCAGCAACAGGTTCCTTTCAATTTGGTTTAAAAATAATTAACAGCTTAGATGGGGTATTGCTTTGAAATTGGGATTCTTGGTATGTAATTCAGCTTTCAAAGGATAAGCGCACCTTAACTGATACACACTGATGATTCAGAGGTAAATGGGTTAATTTGTAGATTTATTCTTCTGACGAGAGCTGAATCAATATTATAAAATGATTATAATATGATTACTGGCAATGCTCACTCTATGAAGTCGATTATGTTATGCACAAGGTCTCAGGACAGGACATAAATTCGTCAGTACATAACACACATCACGCAAATAATTATCAACAGCTACTAGTTCCCTCAGGGATTGGCTACCCGATTCCGTGTCTCTTGTCTTGTAAATAGCAGGAATGTAAATGCTGATGTAGATGATGAGCAGACCAATGGAAGAGACGAAATGGCCATAGAGCCAATAATTGAAGAATCGGAAGACGAAATAATGGTGGTGATATGGTGCGTGATAAAGGTAATGATAAATGTAGCATTATGACAGATGGGATAGCATAGACCGTAATATATGCAGCAATGACTATGCTTATGTTCAGGGTTAGCATGTCAATGATAACTTTATGTAGAAGATACTTGACAAAAGAATGCGAGGTCCCATATGATAAATATGATAATCAACTGATGGGTTCATTTCTAGCGAACATTTCTAGACAAGCCCCGCCCACGTTATAATTGTGTTGGAATCGAATTGAAACTTTAAAATCGGAATACACTAATCTCCATTTTAGTTCATTTGAACCATCTTGACTGTTAATTGAGTATTTGATATACGTAGGCATCACTTTGAGCACATTGTGGCATTGTTGACACAAAACTCGTTCATAAGAACAGATACGTAACACGCATGCATTGATTATGGACATTTTTTAAGAATGAAAGTAATTTACTAATACCGTCGTTAGTTTGATTGGCTAGATGATGTGTTAAACAGATATTAATTTAGGACTCGCTAGCAATTCGAAAGAATGTTCCTTTTCAGTTTATCCATCCATCATATCATAATCTACCACGCGACGTGTGGCATGACGTAATCATCAAATACAGCTTGAATGACTCAATTCAGTCTGTCATAAACTCTTAATAGTCCGGCACTTTGTAAGAATTGTATGGCTTTACTATTTAATACACATTCTGTCGAATATTTTGAAACTAATTAGGCAGCAACAACACCAAGTCAAATTAATTTCAAAATATTCAACGTGTATAGTTTTCTGGAAATTGATAGTCAGCGTGTCCAGGGATCGATCGATCTCAACATAGGCGAAGTGTTCGTGGAGCTTAGCTAGAGATGGCCGTGGCATAGCTAAAATTGGAAAGGTCCGTTGTAACATAGCCTATGTTTCTTTATTCTTTTTCTTTCTTTAGTTAACAGATTAGTGACTGACGCGGTCAGAATTTTGACTGAAGGAATATGCCTTTCTATTTTCCCAGATATTTAGCACTTCTAAACTTCCTGTATTAGGGCAGATCAGGCCATAATGTGAATTAAGCTACAACACCAACCTGATATTAAACTCCACTGTCCTGTAACCAGTAGTGTTTTCTACGTACGAAGTAAAATAGGGTGGCCGATCCATAAAACTAGACACATCCTTCGCAATTTAATACAAGCATATGCGTTAGCTGGCCCTGGCTCGACACGTGTGGGTGTGTACACTACATGTCATGACATTGACAAGAGACATAGTATGTGTGAAAGCTGTCGTTATACTCATCCTTTTGAGATCTTAATGTGTCAGATATTCTTTACAACAAACCGATCCAATCGTGTTGGGAGCTGTTAAATGTCTCACCAGTGTCACTGGACATATTGAATATTTGGCCAGTTTCGCCACTCCTGTCCATAAAAGAATGTAATATCATTGCAATAAAAGACTCTGCGATTATCTGCTAAATACAAATTTAAATGTATTCTACCGACAGTGTTATGTTTTGGAATTAATTACCAATTCGCTTGTATATAGCTTTTTCACGTGCATAATTCATTATGATCTCAACTTCCCTAGACACAAATAAAAACAGATAAAGAAAATGTGTGGCAGGAATCCATTCTACTATATTTGGAACTACGAACGACGTGTGTGCTTCGTTGAAAGACGACTATAAATATACTTATGCGTTCCGTCTGTTCTTCTTTAGGTTGCATCTCCCAGTAGATATCTTCACGATGAGTTATTGGAAGGAAACTTGATTCGCAAATATAGAGGACGTTGCAGAAAGTGGTTGCTGTTAGCACCATTATCTTCAATTGAATATTAATTTTCGCAGAATGGCACACTACGTTGCAAGTCACCAATTTTGCGCTGACGTCCTCATTTGTTATTTGCTATCTGCATGTCTCAGTGTAGATTAGAAACGTAATAGTAACCCGCCATACTTCGAAAATGATATCTCTCTGCTATGTGATGCTTGGAATCCACCATATATAATCAATGTGTTATTCTGAAAGCCCATGTTACTGGGCCAGCACTGGACCAATACCAGGCCGCTATGGGCATGTATTGGCCCATTACCGGTACAGTAACATGCGCTACCACGGTATGCCAATGAAGTTATTGGTTTGGTTTGTGTCTATCGAGTCCCTCATTTCAGGTCCCATTCTTGCCATATCTAAACTAGTCTTTTTTCAGTCTATTATTGGTAACTTCCCCTATTTTTTACACTAGTACCCATTTATATCCTGGATGGAGAGAGGCAATAAGGAGTGAAGGAGATTGCCTAGTCTTCCACAGATTGCTCATCAGACACAGGATCGGCTGACAATCGAGTGTGATTTGAACCGTCCCGGCTGCTTATCAGTCGGCCACGCTAACACCAGGAACAAGTGTTTCCCCACAGGCCACAGTATGCCAATGCCACCCCACTGTCTATTTATCGGTTTATTGCCATGCCTTACATTAAATCTCTTCAAAATGTACACCCACACGCACATTCACACGCACGCACGCACGCACGCACGTACACACACACACGTAGAACACTGGTTTTACGCCATCTTGCTTCATATAATGAGAGACTATCTTCTGGCAAATACTGAGAAATCAATAAAGTGTTAATATATACCACCTCTCGAGGAAATATTCCATCCAGGTTATTTTTGCGATGTAAGCAACTGCAGCTATCAGGAAAATAATTGGAACCTGAATTATGGACTTTTGAAATGGGACATATTTGAGAAAGTGCGAACTACAATTTGCGGTGCAAACACTTTGCTTGGTGAAAACAGGTTATAAATATGCTTAATCGATAGGGCATTCAAATCAGAACATATTAGAACCTATGCTTTCTCTATGATATTTCTGTGAAATCACTCAATTCTCAAGCTCTATTTGACACAGTAAATCCGTGTGACTACTTAGTTTTATTACAACAATATGTCTGTCGTCGACGTGCTTTTCCTCTAGTGAGAGGGTATGTTATATGTCACTTCTTCGGAGACTGGTGTGACGCTCATATTGTTCGGGGTGTGTCACTGCCCTCTGTAATTTAATTGACGATTTCCCATGATAGATCACCAATCGTTACTTCGGATCGTTGGCAACAGATTGATGGGTGAAAATAATGGATGGTGACAACGACTGTAATAAAAATTTACCCACTCTTGTAATTGGTCGACTGGTCTAAACGCCGGCAAGTAATTTTGGCGATTGTCCATTTAGAGGCGAAGCATAGAATATTTTTTGGAACATCTCATAATGGAATTGCTGAGTTGGTAACCGAGCCAGTCATTCCAGTAGTAAACTTTCAAAAGACTGTTCTCTCATACAGCTGTACATTGTCTACGCAAAAATTTGGATTTTCTTGATCATTAACTCTGCAGAGGTCAGAAGAAATATCCAGATGCATGACAACAGAAAGGGATTCTTTTTATAAATTCGAGTGGCATATTTACAACAAAAGATAGTCTGCCACTGACCTGAAAGGGCATTTACTTAGCAAAGATTGCAATTCTCTTGAAATATCAATCTCCTTAAAGGGTTAACTAATATATGAAGCACTGTAGACGAGTTTAGACACGCTTGAGACAAGACTGGCTAAGTAATATGCATGATAATTAGCAATGCAACGTGCCAATCACATCAGGCTTGAACTGTATGGCTTGAACTGTATACCATACCGCATCTATCAAATAAATGTATAGTCTATATTTTGGCTAACGGTAGATTACTTTCCAATTTGAGTAGACTATTGTATAAACCTGTTGCTGTTATTGACTTAACACCTTTTAGCAAACATGTCCTTCGAGATAAACATCAATACATATTTAGCAGAACTTATCTTAATTGACCACCCTGTGGACTACACACTATTCGTCACGTGACCTGTTAACCCATATAATGCCAAAAGCGCATCCATACCTTCAAAATTATATTTCATACAAATATATCAATTAAACATTTAATGGTCCAGATAATTCATGTGAATTAAAATCTTTGCTAAATAAAGCCATTTATAGAAGACAATTTCTTTTGTAAACGTACAACTGGAGACATATGTCGGTTGTCCCGATAATGAAAATTACTCACGATTATTTCAAATGTCGTGTTTGGACGGCTTAATCATTAAATGGCTAATGGTTCATGAAATCAGAGGTTTTTGCTTGGTCAGCTTCCATTTGAGGATTGGGTGTGTTTGATACATTTTTCTTCTCAATCCTGTCAGTATTTGCATTTCCTTGGATCTCACTGGAAGCAGGTTTTCATTGCAAATTTTTGTGTTTTCTTGATGATGATTGTACTTGATTTTGTGGCGGTCGGCGTGGTGTGTTCATTTGCCATGTCATAATATGTTTAGAAGAATGTATATTCATCTCAATTTACATCTTCGAAATCTTTTAAATCGTTGCTTTTCACATACAAACTTATCTAGGAAATGTTTATATATATGATTCTAGTAGATGGCGTGATGAATAGATTTTCTGTGTGTCAAAGACAATCGAGAAATCGAAATTTACATAAGGAGTAAATTATATATATATATATAATTTACTCCGTATGTAAATTTCGATTTCTCGATTATCTTTGACACACAGGCAACGCGTCCACAGCGTGTATGGCAAAGGCATAGATAGTTCATCTAGCAGATAACCAATATTGTTCTCACTTTTCAGTAATTCCCAAAACAGATACCTTATTCCGTGGTAACCAGGTGTTCGATGCACTAGCCTGAGCACTCGGATGATAACATTTACTGATCACATCTAACATCTCATCGATCCGCGTTTTAATGAAACATCTGACGGTCAAAATCAAACACATTATGTCATACATTCAGTGTTTTATCCAGCCTTTATAGATCTAGGACATAAATATGATGTCAGAGAAAAGCATTTCGCTTCATGTTGTCCCCAATCAATTTGTTCATCCCTCTGTCAATTTGCTGATAAATCTGTCTGATCATATCGCATTTAGTGTTTCGGTCCCAGCACAATAACTTACATTCCTGTAAACTACATCAGAACAATTATTGACCATCGATGCCGCAGAAGAGCTCTTTCAATGAGTGGTCCAATGATCAAAGATCACGGTCGCCTTTCATATAATCGCCACTATTGTTGTCAATTATACACGGTCTTTGGGGAAAGTAATTACTGGGCGATTCCTGGTCTATTTGGACCGGAATATTTCAAAGCGCAAGGTCATATAATGCACACTAGATAATTCTTTCATTATGATTTTCTGTTCCGTCTGGAGTTCATCAGAACGGCGACGGAAAATCTATTCATCACGCCATCTACTAGAACCATATTGCCATGTCACGTCAAGATATTCACAAACTTTTAACTGCAAATAATTAGGTTTAGAGCAAAAGAATTAGCTCGCACCAGCTACTCCACCCCACCAACCCTTAATTTGATTGGCTTAATAAGGAAATCATTCATCATTATTCTCAATGTCAAGAATGGGTCAAGTAAATCATTTCCAAAGCTGTCTTTAATCCTTTCAAAACTGGCATCCGCAGTGGTCTTGGGGAAAGTCCATTTGCTGATGGAGAGAATACTATTTCTGAAAATGTGCCACTGGAATGACTGGCGCGATAACAGAGCCAGTCATTCAAGTAGTCTTCTCTTGGCCCGCAAAATAATGGGCATTCAATAAGCAGATATTTCGATTTTTGTGACCAAATTTAGCCATTAAAGTGTTAATAGATCCGCTGCGCTTTTATCTTCACTTGCAGCCATGATCAATGGCTTCAACAAATACGAGATCGATCACGTTAATGGAAGCAATTCAAAGCACATTCATTACAACCCTTAGTGCTTCTAACTTTTGAATTTCTATCTGGATCTATCACCTCCTGATATACGAGTATGACATATTATCAGATGAGACAGTCATTGACTTTTAAACGATGCATCCCACGAATTTCAACCTGAAGGTCAAGTTGTACACGTAAGCTGTACACACATTCGTTTATTGGTTCATTAATTCGTTGGTTTGTTCGTTCCCTCATTCGCCCGTTCGTTCGTTCATGCGATCATCTGATAATTTGTTCATTGTTCGTTAGTTCGTTCGATCTTTCGTTCGCTCATTCGTTCAATCGTTCATTCGCTCGTTCATGTATTCATTCATTCATCATTTGTACGTGTATTCGTTCGTTTGTTCGTCTGTCCATCCGTCCATCCTTCCAGCAGTCTCTCCATCCATACATCCATCCATCCATCCGCGCGCGCGAACACACACACACACACGCACGCACGCACGCACACACACACACACACACACACACACACTGCTTAATTGGTTGAATGAGCTAGACATATGGACATCTCAGGATTATAATTGCTAACTTAAGCCAGACGATGCCCACATCATGCAAACATTCTCACAGAGGTTTAATAATGGTTGAGACTACGGAGGCATCGTTATATGCGCAACGCAATCACGAATTGATGAATCCAATTTATCGATCAATCATATGACGTAATAATGTAGGCTGGCGGCATAATCAATCACGTCATGAATGATGTGGTTTAGTCCATCATAAACGGATACTAGTCCGTTAAGTTGAACGACTTGTATGTCTTTAACATTTAATAAAATGTATGTTGTCTATTTGTAGACTATTTTGACTCGCCGCTGTTGCCGCAATAAACAACAACAATACCCATTCAAAGTAGTTTCAAAATATCCAACTGCTTATCTGTATAGTTTTCCGGAAATTGAATTCAAGTTATTGACTTGACTCCATTCCATGAAGAAATTAAAGTGAATCACATGTTGGCGGAACGTGTGTTTGGGTGGCGTAGAGGACGAGAAGCAAATGTAATTTACAGCAAATCACAAATTTAATCTTAGAAGTATTATCGGAAACCTTTGATATTTGACGCTATGCGCATGACTTGCTATTTGTTTACTGTATTGAAAAGCGAATTCAAACCCTTTTGTTTGCCTTTTTCGAAATGTTTTTGCAGGGATATGCTGCTGTATACATCATCTAACAACGCCATTTTCAGAATTAACGCTTTAATCCGAAATACCGCAACACCAATATCCTTTACAATTAATTATTCTGTTGAGTATTTCCAAGCAAAGTTGATTGAAACATGTTGCTGCCTATTGCAGCAACAGGTTCCTGTTTAAAAATACTCAACAGCTTACATGTATTATTGCTGTGAAATTGGGATTCTTGGATATGCAATTCAGCTTTCAAAGGATTAGCACACCTAACATAATACACACTGAGTATTCGCAGATAAATGGGTTAATTTGTTCATTTATTCTTCCAACTAGATCTGAATCAATATAGCAAAGTGATTATAATACGAGTACTGGTAATGCTCGCTTTCTGAAGTCGATTAGGTTAAACATAATGTCTCAGTACCGGCCATACATTCGTCAGTACATGACACACATCAAGCGAGTAATTATCAATGGCTACTAGTTCCCTCAGGGACTAAATTACCAGATTCCGTGTCCCTCGTCTTATAGTATAGCACAAATGTAAATGCTGATGTAGATGATGATGATCGGACCTATGAAATGGACGAGGTTGTCATAAAAATAACTATACAGGTAAGCCGTTGAAAAAGTTGAAACAAATTTATGGCAGGAACCGCTCGCAGTTAAATTACTTTCAAAATATTCAACATACTGTCTATTAACCCCTCTTATGTCAGGTTAACCGTTTAATGGTCAAACTGACCAAAAACGACTTCGCACTAGTGTTCAGTGGTCCTCAGACATCACTATTTGAAAGACCTAGAGAAGAGGTATTTTTTAAATTGTACCACTAGAATGACCAGCTCGGTAACCGAGCCAGTCATTCTAGGGGTAAATTTTCATAAATGCTGTTCCCTCGGCCTGCAGATAGACACAGGCTAAGTAAAATCTGTAATTGTCTTTACCATTACCCCGTTAATGATCAAGCCGTCGAAAAGGACTTCAGTGGTAAATTTACTAAAAATAGTCTTCTAATCTTTGAATTTCTTGAATTTCATTGACCATCAAAATGTGTAATTGATATATCAAGTAGTACTATGAGTGCGTTGACACGCTGTTGACACAAGAGGGGTTCAATTCTAAATTCAGCAAAGATATGCAATTCATAAACCATCGTGGTCACGGAATATTTCATTTTGTTGACGGAGCGGTGTGTTATTGTAATGGTGACATCAACTAACGTACTGTTAACGTAAATGTATTTGTTTATTGGCTACTTGAGTGGCAGCGCGGATTCCACGATTGATAGTGCAGCGGATAAGTGAATATTTCAAGAGAATCATACAATCTGCAGACCTGCTTACATTGGACACAAAGGACATTGACCACCGCAATGCTGTTGAAATGATTGGCACACATTATGAGAGGGGCCGAATCCGCTTCCATGAGAGCACATTCTACGAATCAACAAAATGGGCCTATATCGACATGAACTATCTCCTAATGATCTAATAAAGGTACTGAAGCAAGATTGCAGCCTCTTTTCCAAGCTCTTCAACTCATGCCAGAGCAGAGATCCTGACATGTACATGAGCATTTCCTCGCCTGAGAACAGGTCACTTCCTGCTACCCTGTGTGACAGTGTACCGCTTCAGACCAGCCAGACGTCTCGGCGTGCTGACATTCTTGAGAGTTGTGTTTAAATGCCAGACATTGAACATGACGCTGATGCCATCATCATAGATGGTTCGATGTTGGTGAACAATTTACTATTACGAAGGTCACAGAAGTTTGAGAATTATGCAGCGCTGGACATACGCGCTACAATACAAGCAAACACTTGCAGGCTCGAGAGAACAGCCTTTGGGTTTGGTATCTACGTGCCGTTGAGACTGACTGCTGAAACACGGTCAAAGCGAGAACAATGGGACAGGTGCAGAGTCACAGGCGCAAGCAAAATTCCCCCAAACTGGCGGAGCTTCTTCAGAGACAATGACAAAAAAGAAGCTCTTCAACGATTTAGCTTACAAGATTACAGAGATATGAATACTAAAGAAGGTAGATCAAGTAATACGCTTTTTTGTTTAACTAACTGACTCACCAATGGGTAGTTGCTTGAGCGGCTGTCCACAGTTAAAAAACACTTCAACTATGAATTTATGTTTGGGTAGCTGGATGGATGGGTGGATGGATGGATGGATGGATGGATGGGTGTGTGGGTGTGTGGGTGAGTGGGTGGGTGGGTGGGTGGGTGGATGGTTGCTGGTTGGATTGATGGGTGGGTGGGTTGGTGGCTGGTTGGTGTGTGAGTTTGCGTGGGTGCGTGGGTGCGTAGATGGATGGATGGATGAGTGGGTGTTTAGTGGGTGGGTGGGTTGGTGGGTGAGTGGATGGGTGGGTGGGTGGGTGGGTGGGTGGGTGGAAAGATGGATGGGTGTATGGATGGATGAATGGATGAATGGATGACGGATGGACCGTTGATGGTTGTCATATCATATGTTCCCTTTGGCCCTTCACACCAGGGGAGCTACTAACTGCATGCATTATAAACTAAAATTGTCATAATTAGCTAGAGTGTTTGCATTGTGTGCTTTGTTAGTTTCTTCTTGGCCCTGGCATTTGTCGTATGAGGCATATTAGAGAAGTGTTGCTTTGCAGTTACACATATTATGCTTGTAAGCACTATGGGAAGAACACATACAGGGCACAACCTTTAGCAGTTCTGAAGGGGCCATCAAAGTTACACCTAGGACAGAGTCCAGCGTTCCATTAACAATATTCTAAACATAGTCTTGAATATTTATATCAGGAGGGACCATTTGCTGTGCAGAGTTACATAGCAAGACTTGCAAATGTGCCCGGAGAATGTGTTAACGCGTCTGTTCGAGGTAATGATTTAATTTTAGGAGCATCTGATCTTCTAGAGAATGCCTGGTATCTGAGTTCCCTCATGGATATGAGAGAGAGAGAGAGAGAGAGAGAGAGAGAGAGAGAAAGAGAGAGAGAGAGAGAGAGAGAGAGAAGAGAGAGAGAGAGAAGAGAGAGAGAGAGAGAGAGAGAGAGAGAGAGAGAGAGAGAGAGAGAGAGAGAGAGCGAGCATACGATTTAGATATACACAACAAGGAAAACACGCGTCTGCCAGCATTATTTTCGTCTTCTACTGCACACTCCTGGTTACCGCTAAAATCCAGATTCTCTTTTGGTAGCAGAGTTACGCGTGAAGGTTTCCTCTTCCCAAGTGTGTAACTTCACTTGTTGTATGACTTCCACTAAGGGTATGCATGCCAGTTGTGAAGCTGAAGAGTCAATACCGATAACAGAACCATCTGACCTCTTCATACTAAATGTAATGTGTTTGGTATCAATACCCGATTTCCAGAAATGCTAAGCAAGAAGTGTGAAAATGTCACCCACTTGTTGTATATTCTTCTGGCCTAGATGAATCAACACCATCTGGTATGAGCTAATATAACTTCTTCATGAACAAATTTGCAGTTTTTCTGTCTGACGATGTCCACAATGACCGAAGAGTTACCTTCCCAAAGCGGTTTGTTGTTGTGGGTATTCTTTATTACATCATCGGGTGATGATAATTCTATGTTCAATGGCAGATTTTAACTCCGGTGTGGTTTCTTGGTTGCCCGTCTGTTTCGTTCATATTTCTTTGTTGAGGTTATCTCATGCTTGTCAAATACAACATACACACACTTTTCTTCTCACCATACAGCTATCATGGCAGATAATTGTAGGACATGCCCCCTTTTCTCCAGGAAATATTGGAGAGCATAGAAAATATATGCACCTTTGTTTTGGGTTTCTCTGTCGCATAACGCCAAGCTTCTTCACTAGTACTGCATTGGTTGTATTCCGCATGTTGCCATAGCCACCAAACAGAGCTGATTGTGCAAGCTCCTACTGGAATACATTACAGAGACTCATATCGTGCGTTTGTGAAGGAATTAAGAAGCCGTGGGTAAAATGTGGTTTCTGTGTCGAACAAACGGCGTGTAATATACCTATTGTGTGTAGACTGATTTCATGCCAAAATCTCCAGGAGAGATCTGCTGACCAGGCTTATAGTATTGCGCCATCTAACTTAATAGTGGACCTCTCAAGAGCTCGTCAGATCAATGGCTAATGATTAAATGGGTGAAAATAATGGATGGTGATGAAATCGCAGCATCTAATGAAACATTTAACCATTTGAACGCTCAGTTACCAAAATCTCAATTTCAATGTAACAATACAAGTAAGCTATTGATATTGTGAACTTACTTTGGCAGGAACCTGTTGCTGCCAATGGCAGCAACGGCTTCCAGTCAAATTAGTTTCAAGATAGTGTACAGCATATTTTTTAAATAATAAACAGGTTTTCGAATTCGCCTTTTCGGACTCAAATGGCTAAATGAGCTGGTTGACCGTAGCCGAGCATGCTGGTCTGGTAAACATGCTGATTAACCCGGATCTAGGTAATCTGGTTTGATCTAGCATTAGCCTAAAACAACTTATTACACACGCGCGGACGGAGCACAGACGGAGAGCAGACGGGGAGCGGAAGGACGTCAGACGATCATGGGAAATAGTTAATTAAGGGTGCATTATGGTAGTGTACCACTGAGACACTATATCTTCGGTATTTATCTAGTATATGACTGATGACATAGATATAAATATATTGTTCGGTGATCGCCACATTGCACACAATAGCGGATAGGGATGTACTTGAAACATGGGCATGTCTCGTTCTGGTCATTGCATCCCAGTGAACTCGTTTGACTATATCCATGGGGCATACGCCACACCATGGGAAGTCATATAAAAATATTTGGTGATGAAATGATATGGTACGTGGTGCAAATCATCGCGTGAAGCTGCTAGAACAGGACCCGATATACGCCACCACGCCAGACCACCACCCCACCGGCCCTCCACCCCACCCCACCCCCATTCTAAGTCAGGTGAAGATGGATGGGTATAGTTATATTAAAGACGGTGCTGAAAACAACTGATGGAGGCTTCAAATGTCATGGTCAATATCTTGTTGAAAATGTCCAGCATTCACCTTGTCTCAATTTACTAACTACAGTTTGGATGAACAATAAATAATAGCCCTTGCTATGAGTTAAGGAACTGGATATTGTGTGCTAGCTATTCAGCCGTAAACGGAGTATCGTAGATGAATTAAAATTAACTTTACTAAAATGGATGAATCAGATCTGCCACTCGAATATCTGACATCATGTGAGGTTGTCTCGCAATCAAATGATGTAGTTCCGAAAGTGATTGAGTGCGCGTATGCGCCCGTGTGATGGTGTACGCGTGATTTTCTGGATATGAGAGCTTACATGCATGTTGCGAGTAGTTTACACATGCTGACGCAAGCAAAGCCAAGTATCAAGTATTCTAATCAATTCTTAGATATTGTACCGCTGGTCAGAATTATAGTATTTCTGTCTACCGGACTATGTAACTATAGACGGTATAGGCTTGTTTTTGGCTCATGTATCTGTCTCTCATTATGGGCGGCTATTGCTGATGCCAATGCCGTGTTATCTTTGGGAGAGTCCGTCTGTCACATTGCCATGAAATGCTGATGTCCTGAGTTCTCATGAAATAGAATCAAGTTTATTTGGCACATTCCGTCGCATGAGATGTCCACGGTGGCAACGCAATTTACAGGCATTCTGTCTCTCAACCCCTGATTTAACCTCCCATTCGCATCTCTCTCTCTCCCCCCTCTCTCTCTCTCTCTCTCCCTCTCTCTCTCTCCCTACCTCTCTCTCTCTCTCTCTCTCTCTCTCTCTCTCTTTCTCTATCTCTCTCTCTCTCTCTCTCTCTCTCTCTCTCTCTCTCTCTCTCTCTCTCTCTCCCTCTCTCTGTCTCTCTCAAACCAGCCCTTCCCCCCCCCGCACCCCCGCTCCGCTATCTCTCTCCCTGCTGCTTTAAAGACACCATACTTATATAAGATACTGCTTCCTTCTTTCATTCCAACACATGGAACAACATAGTATGGCGATTTTTGTTCTAATTGTTTATCTTCAGCATTCTGCAATGCTCACAAAGTAATACTCAAAGCAAAGTTTTTCATTCATTAATTCATTGCTCGCGCATAAATATTCAATTAATCTGTAATATATCATCAATTATTCAACAAGGTCAACTGTTTAATTTACCTTAGCAATCGATTTTTCTCTCCAAAATGTAAATTACACATGGGACACGCCTCATTAGCGGTTCATTAATACTGTGAGACCAGCTGCATACCGTGTGCAGCTGGCCATAGCTCGTGCGATACCAAACCAATCTATGAACCTGTGTTCACACCATCTTCATGAATGTCCGATAAAGTGTTTGAGCAGTGGTAAGTCCGTGGTATTAGAGACGTTATCTTATTTATGATAAATGTATATTTCCATTTGTTGAACTCCTCCTAAAAGACGGCTTCCGCTGTGAACTTCTAAAATGTCAATTTGATGACCAAGAGCACGCCATCTTTTAAAATTACCACTAAAATGACTGGCTCACCAACCGGGCCAGTCATTCCAGTGATACAACTTTGAAATAGTGTTTTATGTTGTTCTGAAAACTGATTGCAATCCACGAGAAAAGTATTTGAAAATTTACCGAACTAGTAATTCCCAGTGATTTTTTTTAATGTGCTTCTTTTGGCCTGCAAATGTGCAATCACCAAGACAACTGCAGAGGCCGTCTTGACCGGGTTGACGATTAATAGTTTAAGTTTAAACAAGAGGAATTAAATCATTCTGCAACCTTACTGTGAGCACGTAATGCGATCAAAATATCGATACTATATAATTATAAGGCAGATTACTGAGCTAGTAATCAACTACGTGACGTTTAGGATAACGTCATAAATCATAATCAATTACGTCATGAATGATGTGACACGTAGCTAAGTTCGTTACGAATGCTTACTGATTGATGACCGACTAAGCTTGTTATAGGAATGGTATGTCTTTACTATGTAGTAAACATATCCAGCAACAGCACTCAGTCACATTAGTTTCAAAATCTTCAACAGCTTGCCTGTATAGTTTTCTGGAAATTAATAGTCGGAGAGTTGAGGGATTGGTCGATCCGAGCATGGGCGAAGAAGTGTGGCTAAAGATGGGCAGTGCATAGAGAAAACTGGATCCGCCATTCCGGGCAGCATGCTAGATTTCAATGTGCCTCTTCTTCCGCCTCGTTTTCCACGTTCATTATGAATTACGCCCATCATGTGTATCTTTGTCTGGTGACATGAGTGCAGTATAGATCATTTGTTCTGCAGCACACACACAATAAAAGTAGACGGGATGCCACTGCTCCAGGGAAAAGACCGGCATATCATCAAACATGCAACCATTTGCGTAACATGGACCGCGGACCGCGGGACCCGCCGGTAAACAGTTGTTTCATGGTAAAGAAGTTGTCACGTCAAAGATGGTACGAGACTCAATATCGGGTGTCTATCATAATGGACCTTTCCGGTTTTAGCTATGCCCCGCCCATCTCTAACTATGCTCCACCAAACTTCGCTCGTGTTGGGATTGACCGATATCTGAACACCCTGACTATCAATTTCCAAAACAACCACACATTTAAGCTGTTGAATATTTTGAAACCAATTTGACTGGGTGTTGTTGCTGCCTAAGGCAGCAACAGCGCCCAGTCAAATTAGTTTCAAAATATTCAACAGCATGTTTATCAAAGAGCAAACAATTACAAAGACATACAATTCATACAACGTGTCGGAGTATTTGAGATTTGGTAACGGTCTATATGGAAACCTTTGTGACGTAATTATTGTGACGTCATCATACACGCGCTGAGCTGATTATGACGTCATACGACGTCAGATGATGGATGGATACTCTGGAAAGGTGAATTACGCTAACAAGATATTTGATATAATTACATCTGCAGAAATATCTGAGCCCTTTATATATTTAGTCGGCCTACGTAACCCGAGGGCAATGGTACTGCTGGAAGTGATGTAATATTTTTCATAAGACTCGAAATCGGGATGCAAACTGGCTACCTAGAATCACCGAATCAATCAAGCGTCCATTTAGTCCTATATATTGCAGACCACCGGTGTAGCCTGTAAGCTGATTTCACATGACAGAGAATAATATGTCAGGTCCAGTGTGTGATGAAAGTCAGTAGCGTGCATCGTCTCTAAAACCGGCCATACATATTGGGATATGTTGCGCAATATGTTGCATGAGTGTATGGTATAGTGGTTCATGTTACGGTGTTGCGCAACAAGTTTCAAGAAATAGGACCAGTTGTATTTTCAAGCAGCATGTTGCACGGTGTCTGCTTTCATAGCTGGGTTTAGACCAATAGGATTATGGAGATTTTGTGTGTCAAAATGTGTGCTAGGTCATATTAGAAATTATGGCACTCCAACTTGAAGATAATATACGAATTCATATTTTATATAGTGGATATAAAAGAAGAATTTCGAGTGGACAAGCAAGCAATATAGGAACTACTCGAGCTTAACGACTCACACAGATGTTTTTATGACATTAAATCTGAACATTATAAGAACAGGGACCTGAATAATCGTAGTATTGAAGATATTGTTAAATCTCCCGTGGCGACGTTTATGCTGTCGCCGCATGATGATAACAGCAATGGAAGTAATTGCATGTGATATAATCCTTCTACAGTTCCTTCTTCTTGCTGCGGGGAAGCCATATTTAGAAATGGCAATGGAAATAACCGAAGGATACGTCCAACAGCTTACCTGTATATTTTTCTGGAAATTGATAGTCAGTGAGTTCCCAACACGGGTACAGTGTGGGTGTAGCTTAGCTAAAGATGGACGAGGCATAGCTGAAACTGGATTCCTTCATTCCGGCCATTTTATTGTCATCTCTGATTATGTTTTCGGGACCACCGCATCACTACTGCGAGTTCTGGGTTATGAATAATGTGCAACAAAATATAGTGCCAATCGCAACATCTTATTATTTTAGTTGAGATATTATTTTTAACTATCACATTTATTAAAATGTATCAAACCCGTTCTATTCTATTATCGTTCAGCAGTAATACAATAATGTTGAAAGATGCATTGTCGCATCACCGTTGCGAAGCAACTGCTGGTGAAATAATAACTAGTTTAGACCTACGCCGCTAGGGCGTGTCTATATTACACTAGCGAGATATAAACTGATATATAATGGTCTCGCGAATGTTAGACAATGGAGTATAATTATGCCTATGCGGGAAATGATTGCTCTTCTAACAGTCACTCGGATCGAATTCAAAACTCCGTACGTCCATGATGTTTGACACAAGAGAAGGCTATGTATGAATAAAAGCGTGCATACTATGCAATCATCCGCTACCTCCTCCACAAGATATGACATACACAATACAATAATAATAATAATAATAATAATAATAATAATAATAATAATAATAATAATAATAATAATAATAATAATAATAATAATAATAATCTAAAATAAGCCCCGATAATCGCGTATGAAGATTCATGAGAATCTGAACATATGTTATCATACACGTTATGGATGTGAACATCAAAACGGCAACGCCACTTAGGTTTAACACCCACTTATGCCAGAACGAGTCAAAATGTCACGACAATTATTCCTATAGTTAGAAATCATTGATAATCCTAGAGAGATAGGTCGTTACATCGGTGAAGGTGAAAGATGGTGATGACGCCGCCGCAGCCGCCGCAGCCGCCGCAGCCCCCGCCCGCGCCACTGCCGCCACCGATGACGATGAATGGCTCTGCTCTTCAGGTGAAGAAGTGAAGACTTCTTTCAGCTGCAATCAGTTTTTCGCCAATGTTCTCGGCAGTATCCTGGTCTCCGTTATGTTCTTCTCATTTTCGGCCGTCCTAGATTACGTAATTTAACCCCTCTTGTGTTAGCGTCCCCCGTAATGGTCAAACTGACCAAAAAACAACTTTGCACTGGTCTTCAGAAATGGCTATTTGAAAGACCTAGAGAAGAGTATTTTTGAATATTTACCACTAGAATGACTGGCTCGGTAACCGAGCCAGTCATTTTAATGGTAAATTTTCGAAAATACTCTTCTTTTGACCTGTAGATAGACACTGCCTAAGTAAAAACTTTAATTTTCTGAATTACTAACTCTTTAACGGCCAGGCCGGCGGAAAAAAAATTCAGTGGTAAATTTACAAAAAATAGTGTTCTAAAATATCTTGAGAAATATTGACCATCAAAATGTGTAATTGATATATCAAGTGGTATTTTGAGCGCTTTGAGGCGCTGTTGACATAAGAGTGTTAACGTGTCATCGCAGTATGCACAAATAATGCTTCTATTTGTTCTACAAGGCTTTTAGTACACATGCACTCACCTGCTATGTAATGCTACTGGTATATCAATAACCGTCTATCATAACCATGTATCTGATCGTAAAGAATGGTATTTAAATAGTACAGCAAGACCTTTAGTCAAACATTGAATGAAGCAGGACACCAGCCATCCAGTGATAAATATAGTATACAATAAACAGCGATGCATTTATCATTAACGAGCTTCATTATCTCAAAGACGGACATGTTGATATATGTCCTAACATGTTCCATGATTTAATATGGACTACGGCCGTGTTCTCACTAGAGACTTTATCCTGAATGATGACATATGAAACTTAACCGGCGTAACGCAATACTGTATGGTGTTATTCACGATTAACTCTCCAGTGAGAACACGATCTAATTAAGTCTCTAGTGAGAACACGGCCTACATTTGCTTACGCAATACGCCACTTAGCCGGTGTTTAAACGGGATATTATTCTTTTCGGCTAATACTTACCTCGCAACGAAGTAAATAACGAAATTATCATTTTCTACTTGACATTAGATTTTATTTATGTACATAACAACGGAACAATAAAGGGATACATTGTTAGCAATGCCCGCCTATTTCTAGCTAAGTTCCACCCACCGTTTACGCGTATTGGAATAGATTTATGACAGCAATATCTCTTAGTCAAACTTGTTTAAAATATCAGCAGAATGTTTTCAGATGCAAATCCATCAAAGACACAATTGGCAAGCTTGCCCAACTTTGTACCCGCGTTCGCTAGATGTAAGGGTATATGCGAGCATAGGGTGCTTGTTGTTGTTGTTGGTGTTGTTGTTGTTGTTGTTGTTGTTGATACACGTTTGAATAATTCTCGCTCTACTGGAGGCATCATCTCCAAATTTGGAGGGAAGTATGCCTGGGGGGCCACGAGCCGATCTGCCAATTTTTCACCGAAGACACGCACTTTATTTAAAGGATTACTGTCAAACCTTTCTCACTTCCGTAACAGATGTACGTCATTTGACTGCGACCTCTGTTAAGTAACATGTGTCATATTTTGATTATAACATCAGATACCTGAGTGACAGCACGGATCTCTCAATTCATGCATCATATCAGTCGCTTAAACACACATGTGCTTATAAATAATGGATTTCAATCATCATATAACAGGATTATCTGTAGTGCGTCATCTCACGGAAATTGAAGATGGCGCCAGGCTAGCGTTAACCCTTTAATGTCTAAATATGGTCACGGAAATCCAACTATGTCCTTATTGCACAGCTATCTGCAGGCCAAGAGAACGCACTTTTTTTAAATGTTTACCACTGGAATATCGCGACGGTCATTCCAGTGGTAAATCTTCACAAATCGTCATCTCTCAACCTGCGAAATGGGAATTTTTTAAGACCACTGCAGAGCCCGTTTCGTCGTGAAAGGCGTAACACACTAATATAGCAGGCTAACAGACAAATGAGTCCCATAGCTCTGATTAACAATTTCTTTTGCCGTGTAAGTTAAGTGATAAACAACATGAAATGTAGGGCGTATTTCCCACGAGACGATAACTCACTATATAACCATAAACGTTCGACTGACTGGTTATTTAATTTCCACTATTTCATGACGTAGTACAATATCCAGAGATGATTACAGTACCGCTCAGAAATAACACTAGATGTTACCGAAACAAAATAAAACGAACTGTTGCGGGCTTGTTACAACTAAGTTTTTCTAGAAGCGATTGCAATCAAATTAAGTCCAAAATATTCAACAGAACATTTCCTACATCGTGTTTAAAATTGTACTAAATAACATGTGTTTGCTTTTGTTTTGTAAACACGGTAATGTATTTATGTACTGTTCTGTAATTTCTTTTGGGCGTTCCTTTAATATAATTATAGAGCGGGAAACTGACAAAGAATATATTTCAGTTGAGTGTGTGCTCCTACATAAATCTAATTTGCCTTTTATCGAGTATCACTGTTACCCAACATGAATTAACTCTTCATGGCATATGGCAGAAGTTCACAATTATTTAGTTTTGGTTATCCCCTCCGCCATGGTCAGAGATTGTTGACATTTAAACAGTAATTTTCCTCATTTTCTAATTTTTCAAAAATTTTGAAAAACAACAAATCCTTTTTTCAAAAAGGCATCAAAATTACAAGTTTTCGTTTTTTTGCCAGAAATGGTCCCTGCGTGTCCAGAAAAAATAAGAAAACGTAATTTTTGTTCAAAATGGTGTTAAAGTTACAATTTGTCATTTATAGCAGAAAGTGACTTTAAAAGTAAAAAAAAAATATGTTCAAATGGCCTCATTGTTACTAGTCGTCATTTTGATCTTATGGTTCTGCTTAGTATTATGCGATTTTTTTTCTGTCTACCTTGTCAGTCTTGACTTTCACAATAATCATACAACCGTAAGTTAGGTAACATGCATGTATGTCGAGGCAGAGTTCGTTTGACCTTTCCAGTTTTAGCTATGACCCGCCCAGCTCTAGCTAAGCTTCACCCACACCTCGCTCATGTTGGAATCGATCGATCCCTGAACTCCCTGACTGTCACTTTCCAGAAAACTATACAGGTAAGCTGTTGGATATTTTGAAACTAATTTGACTTGGTACTGTTGCGGGAAGCTCCATGTTGACACGACACTTGTGGAAAATCAATGCTTGAAAATACATTGATGAATACGTGTAGAATTCTATGAAGTACTATACTATAAATTGCTAACGAACAATGCTAAACATTTGGATAACGATTTGAGTAAAAGTTGTATGTTGATGCCTACGGCAGCACTAAGGTTCAGTGTAATTGTTTATTGTTGTCAACAAATCACGAGTGAGTTTTATTAAATATTGTGAGAAAACTGACTGAAATGTGTTGCAGTCAAATTTTCGCAAAGCAATAAACGGGACTTTCGATACTGAAACATTCGTTGATTGCTTTCACATTACGACCAATAATTTTTTTTTTTTTGGAGCTAGTATTGTGTTTCTTGCCAAAGTTAGCAGAGTGTATCTTCCAACTCCCCAGACCAGTGTGTGTTGTAATATTTAAGGCGTTTATATGCTAGTTCCCAATGCTAGGGTCTAGACTCACGCCTGGCCTTTATGGTTTCTGTTGTATTCTTGTGAATTCTTGTGACGTCGGTTTGTGTATTAGCTTGTGTCTCTCTGTGTGCGTGTGTGTTGATCGTTGTCTCTCGATTTTGTCTCATGTTGCTGTTCTTGTCCATGGCTTTTCTGTTGCTCCTCGTGCTTGGGCGTGGGTGATGGCGATGGCCTAACCTGGACCTAACTGGGGTGGGGAAGGGATGGGGTAGGTGCTGGGTCGGGGTCGGGGGAGTAGGTGCGTACGGTCTTATGACCTGATGTACCCGGGGGGGGGGGGGGGGGGGGGCTTTAGGTCAGAGACCTCACCGGCCCCTTTGGGGGGAGTGGGGAGGTTGGGTTGTGGGGTCTTTCGGGTCCTGGGACCCATTTGCTCTTCTGGCCATCATCCTAGCAGGCACCAGCGCGCACTTGTTTGATTTTGATTGGTTAGGTAGCCCGTATGGTGACTGTGTCCGTCCGAGGACGAACTCGATCAGTCATCCGGGTTACATCCCTCCATAGTCCCATCGAAAAGTCCGAAAGATTCTAATTCTAACAATTTTGTTTTGTTTTTGTAATCCGTATGTTGTGTGGTTCCATCCGAGGAGGAATTCATTCAGCATCCGGTTTACTTTGATTATGCCGAGATTTTTTCCCCCTACCTAACCCTAGCTCACGTTCGCACAGTGATGGGCACTGTATGACGGGACCTCAATTTAAAGTCCCATCCGAGAAGACTGGATCCTCCCCAGACCACCTGTTCGCCATCTTAAAACATGACGCACGTGGTGCATGTGACGCGATGTTGTTCTTTGCTTGGCTTATCACGGGACTATAGTAGTAGGGTTTTGTCGTGAACGCGGTCACACCAGCATGAGAGGCAACAGTTACGGCCAACTACAACCAACTGCAATCGAACGTGCTGAAACGGGCCAACAGGCTACGACGCAACTTAATACAACTGCCATGCCATACCAACACGATTATCAGCGAAATGTGAGTTGTGTCGGTCGGGTATCGTTGTATTGGTGTGGCCTGGATTTACATTGGGTCAAGGTTGGCGAAAGAAGTATTCAATTCATGAATCCAGTTGATCAGTCAATCATCATAGGACGTCATAATCAACTACGTGACGTGTAGGCTGACGGCATAATAAATTTACATCACGTTTGTCACGAAACGCTTAATTAACAACAGACTAAACTTTGAGGTACAAAGTGTATGGCTTTAATATTTAAGCAAAATGCTGTTGAATATTGTGACATTTATTTGAATTACCACTTTTTGCTGCCAGAGACAAAAAACAACACCCAGTCAAATTAGTTTTCAAAATAGTCAACAGCTCAGCTGTGTAGTTTTCTGGAAATTGAAATTCAGAGAGTGCTGATGGAGTTTAGCTAGAAATAAGCTTGAAAATGGATTTCTCCATTATATATTTACATAAGACACGAAATCTCTGCCCATTTTCTAATCGTATTTGAATCGATTTTCTACTTTGTAATCGTGTTGGACTCGATTCTCCACTTTGTATTCGTGTTTGAATCGACTTTCCACTTTGTAATCGTGTTGGACTCGATTTTCCACTTTGGAAACGTGTTTGAATCGAGTGTCCACTTTGCAATCGTCTTTGAATCGATGTTCCACTTTGTAATCGTGCTTGACTCGATTTTCCACTGTAATCGTGTTTATATCGATTTTCCACTTTGTAATCGTGTTTGAATCGATTTTCCACTTCGTAATCGACTTTGAATCGATTTTCCACTTTGTAATCGTGTTTGGATCGATTTTCCACTGTGTACTCGTGTTTGAATCGAGTGTCCACTTTGTAATCGTCTTTGAATCGATTTTCCACTTTGTAATCGTGTTTAAATCGATTTTCCACCTTATAATCGTGTTTAAATCGATTTTCCACTTTGTAATCGTGTTTGAATCGAGTTTCCACTTTGTAATCGTGTTTGAATCGATATTCCACTTCGTAATCATCTTTGAATCGATTTTTCCCTTTGTAATCGTGTTTGGATCGATTTTCCACTTTGTATTCGTGTTTGAATAGATTTTCCACTGTGTACTCGTGTTTGAATTGAGTGTCCACTTTGTACTCGTGCTTGAATCGATTTCCCACTTTGTAATCGTCTTTGAATCGATTTTAACACTATGACACGTGGATTTCCCAATTTCAAGACAACCATCCAGGTAAGCTGTTGTATATTTTGAATCTAATTCGACTTGATGGTGGAAACAGCTCCAGGTCAAATTAGTTTTAAATATTCAACAAAATGTTTATTGAATTGTACATTTATAGCAGGCCATACATGCGATTCAGATGCCTCCGTGAGGGACTAGTGCTCCTCTCGTGACCGGGCTACGGCATTTTGATTGTGATGTCAGCTAACAAATTACGTATGTGAGTGCGATATCAGATACTTGGGTGACCGATCAACTCCCTCCATTGTGATGATTGACATAGAATAATATCAGTAAACACTCACGTTTCGCCTTATGATGGGTAAATGTAATTCAGGTTCAGTGTTTATTGAGACATTTGGGTAGCTATGGAATTGGAACTTCACTTTTTCCTAGTGATATAATAAAATTCTATTATTTTATCCGCTGCATATATTTGATTAAACTTCTTGATTAAATTTCTTTAACGTGTATTTATTTTTAAATAGGAAAAGATAACAAGATTACGTGCCAAAACTCAAATATGTCTGGGGTGTTGTGGCGGCGGTGGGTGTGGTACAGTATATAATGTCAACACTGGCCCTTGCTTTCCTGGTAACAGTGGGACTGGGAACATGTTTGAATAATTCTCCGGACAGATGAACATAGTTTACAAAGAGGCCTATATCAGCATCAAGACTAAATGTACGACATTAGACTAATATTTATCGAGTGATGCCAGGTAGCCCGCGTGATATAATATATATGGCAGAAATAGGACCCAGTCAATTTAGTTTCAATATATTCAGCAACTAATGGGAAGAGGTCTATCGAATTTGAAACACTGGATTTTCAACGCTGAAAGAGCGGCATAATTAATCTAGGAATCCTGTGTGCGTGCGTGCGTGCGTGCGTGCGTGCGTGCGTGCGTGCGTGCGTGCGTGCGTGCGTGCGCGCGCGTGTGTGTACCTGCCTGTGTGCGTTAGTGCATTCATGTGTGTGTCTATATCTAGCGCGAATCTTGTGTTTTTGAATTTCAAGTCGCCATGAAGGTTTAGCTCTTTTCTTAAATTCCCACAAAATTAATTACGTCATTTATGGAACTATTCCAACATAATTCGACGCTAGCCTTGCCAGAAATGTCCAAAAGGTTTAACAGATCTACTGATGAACGGACCGGCAGTATGATAAACTAACATAGGTCTACCACTTGGGAGCCGTAAAAAGATTTCGAAAAAAATAATTTCAAAAATAGCGAACTCATTATAGTTACGATATAAGCAGCTTTGTCAACATTGTCAAAAAAATAGACAGACCGACCGACTGATAGGAAGACTTCTATATTAGTAGACGGAAGGGTGAAGTAACTCCTATCTCCGATTACTCCTTGTTTTGAACAGGAACTGTGTATGAATTTCACTCGCTGACTTTATGAATTAGATGTAAGTCTCGTGTATTGCCATTGTTGAGTTCTTCTTCAATGACAAACATCCGCGACGTATGTTATCAGCATGAAATCTAATGGATACCCGAGGTCAGCCTGAGCAATCGGTACATTCTATCTCACCCCATTCCGTCCCTGCAACAAGTGGGTGGGTTGAATAGCTGGCTAGTGTAGCCTATGATTACCCTATTCGGAGAAGAAGAAACCGTAAACGTACAGAAGCGTATAACACAAACGAAACCAGGCTATAATTGTGTAGTTCAAAGTCTAGACACAGCCTGAATTGCGCGTAGATTATTAAGACGCCATCCAAACCTAATAACCCATCACTTGTCTACGATCCAAGAGTGGGTTGATGTTGTTAAAACCTCATTGATGAAATACCTGGACCAGAAATCAAGACATTTACTGTTATTATGGATATAGAACTACAGATTTCCTGATATATGGCAGGGCTCGGAAATTAGAAAAATATGTTGTTGCCCCAAGGGGCAAGTATGCCATTTAAATTAGATTGGCCGGATGTACTTCCAGGTTGCTCATTTCTGTAAATTCTGTTGAAAATATGTATTGTTGTAAGCTATACAAGAATCCTTGTAAATATCAACTCAGTCATTATATTAACCCTTTATTCCTTATATCAGCCCAAAATGGCTTCTGTACTGGTCTTCAGAAATGTCTATTTGCAGACCAAAATGACTATTTTTGAAAAAATATCAATGGAATGACCGGATCGGTAACCGAGCCAGTGATTCCAGTGCTAAATTTTTAAAAAACAGTCTTCTCTTGGTTTGCAAATGGACATTTCTTATGAGAAAATTTAAATTTTCTTGAACAAATTTGAATGTGAAAGGGTTAAGACTAAATAAAATAAATACCCACCATGAGTACATATACAAGCCCTGAAAATAACAAATTATCTAAGTTGTTCCCCCAGGGCAACTAATGTGTTAAAATCAGGTTGCCCTGCAGTAAAAGTGGTTGCCGCGGACCGCAGGAGTGTGTAATTTTCGTGGCCTGTATGGGAATAAATATTGAGATAACGAATGCTATACATCCGAATAACTGGACACGAAGCCACGCATGGCTCTGAAATCAATGCTGCCATTTCACTAGCCATAGAGTGTTATGGACATAAGTACCATTTGTAGGGCAGATGAAATCGCCGCTTACAAACACGTACTTAGGTAATTGGGACCTATTGTATTTTACAATATTATAAATATCGGGGACTTTCGTTGCTTTGATGGGTGTTGTTGGCAACATAGGGCGGGGTGGGGTGGATGTGAGGGTAACATTGTTTATTTAATTTGCATGCTGTGCAAAATTGGTAACTGACTTCGCATATTTGAGATAGAAAATTAACTGGTGGACGTTTTGAGAAGAATAGCTGTACGCTCGATAGCATATTTATTCACTTCGAATATGACACCCGTGTTGGCGTTGGAAGGACATTTTACAAGGAAACCCAATTAATAGTATTCCTCTAGCCAAATGCAGGTCACAGATGGCAAAATGTTAGCCAATCATAGAATGTACAGGTAAATCACTACCCTAGTTGATGCACAAACATAGGCATACACGAATAAATTGTTGAGAATACTAACGCTAATTGTACAGGGGCATGCTGCTAACGCAAGCAGTAACAGTTCACGGTCAAATTAGTCTCGAAATATTCAACGCACTCTTTCTTACATCATAAAGAACTTTAATATATGTTTAGTGCCATGTCATTTATACTAAATGACGTGGTTGGATTGAGGATATGATTTCTGGACTCGTCGTCTCAGATATGAAACCTACCCACAGGCACAATGATATAATGACAGGCTTCTGTCTAGCTAAACTCCGCCTATGCGGTGAGCGTGTTACGATCGAAAAATTCGAACCCTGACTTCCCAGAATCCCTTTTACAAGGTAACTATACAGGTGAGAAGTTGAATTTTTTTAAACTAATGTGACTGGGTGCTTTTGCTGCCTATGGCAACAACAGCTCCTACTCAAATTAGTTTCGAAATATTCAACAGAATGTTTATTAATTGGTAAAGACATATAATTCAAATAACTGACGAACTATTTAATTCTCCTGACGGACTTAGATACGCCATTCATTACACATTTTGTGTATGACGTCAGCTTACGTGTGACGTAGTTTATTATGAATTCATATACTGGACTGCCAGAACTGACTCATCTATTGTCCTTATATCATGTAAATATTTGATTGGAAAATCTCCCCGCGATTACGGTGAAGTCAGCTCTCTCTCTCTCTCTCTCTCTCTCTCTCTCTCTCTCTTTCTCTCTCTCTCTCTCTCTCTCTCTCTCTCTCTCTCTCTCTCTCTCACACACACACACACACACGCGTGGACTATCGTCAATGTCGATCAATACGTCCGTATAGTATATGTTCGCTTTGTCCTCATTAGGGATTCTATGCTAATATAGAATATATTTAATGTCTCAATATAACATGTCACATTTGATCAAAACAATACAACATGATCATCCTATGGAGCGCGTGTCTTGTGACACGGGTGTGGGGATGGTAAACAAAAGCGTTGCGAGATGGCTATACCATTGGTCATCGAGATATATTAACGGGCTTGGACAGTGGCCAGACTTGCAATGTTTACACTTTTTATTCCTGAACTGACTATGAATCATAAGATTAGACAACTATCCAGTGGAGATGGAGCTGCTTACTTGGCTCATTTCCCGCTGTGTGTCACGCGTGATGTAGGCCACATGCAAGTAGAAATATGGGAACTTGAGGAATAACGGAATTATTCCTTTCAGATATATCTGCAACATAATGGATGTATCCAATATTACGCTCAATTATATAACGTCATAAATCAATTACGTCACTTGCAGGCTGACATCACAATCATAACTGACAGAAATATGGTGTCATGATAGGCAGCAACGGCACGCATTTAAATTACATTCAAAAGGGAGAGAGACACAGAGAGAGAGAGAGAGAGAGAGAGAGTGAGAGAGAGAGAGAGAGAGCGAGAGAGAGCGAGAGAGAGAGAGCGAGAGAGGGAGAGGGAGAGAGAGAGAGAGAGATTGAGAGTATTCTAGTTAGTACATATTTTGTTGAACATTTTAAAACTATTTGACTTGTGTTGACAGCAACAGCAACCAGTCAAATTAGTTTCAAAATATTCAACAGCTTCCCTGTATTCTGGGAATTCCGTGTTGCCAAGTGATAAGAGTACTGAATTGGAAATGAAAACCAGCAATTATTGGGATTTTACTAAAAGTAGCAAATTCTCTACCAATCAAAGCTTAACAAGTGCACTGTCTACTAACGAGACCATTCAGCCAGACGGAAACCATGGCCAAACGACTAACTCTATTATCAGTTCAGTCCGAGAGAAGGGAAACTGGCAAATTCAATCTCAAGAACGGATGAGTAGTTGTTAATATTAATTGGATTTCCCTTTGAATAATTCCTGACCCGTGTACTAGAATTGTATTTAGGAAAATCCGGTCCAGTGATGACAAGTAGTTCTTAATAACGCATTTCGATACCAATTGAGGGATTCGGGATATCATATCGTCATAATTAAATACATCACACCTTAGCTGACGTCACAATCAAAATAATATAGCTGGGTTGCGAATATCGAAAGCCCTGCCATTAAAGTCTACGAATTGTATTCTTTTGATGAATTTACAATTCACTAAATATTATGTTGAATATTCAAAAAATTATTTGAATCGGGGGTTGCTATAGGCAGCTACACACCCCACCCCACAACACCCTAATAATAATAATAATAATAATAATAATAATAATAATAATAATAATAATAATAATAATAATAATAATAACAATAATAATAATAATAAAAATAATAATAATAATAATAATAATAATAATAATAATAATAATAATAATAATAATAATAATAATAAGTACATTTATATAGCGCAAAACTCCATGCAATAGCATGCTCGAAGCGCTTGAAGATCTACGGAATAGAAATGTTTTGAGACTTGATTTGAAAGACTGTAGAGTCTGACATGTTTTGATATCTAAAGGGAGAGTGTTCCATTCAGAAGCAGCGGTGAAGGAGAAAGTCTTCTGTCCATATGTTACCAGTTTTGCTTTCGGAACTTTAAGATTTCTGTTGTTTTGTGATCGGAGAACGCGACCTGTAGCGTAGGGCTGTATGAGATCGGACAGGTAAGTTGGCGCCGTGTTGCTTACACATTGGTAAGTCAAGAAAAGAATCTTGTAACGGATCCTCTGCTCTATTGGCAGCCAATGCAAGTCACGAAGCACTGGCGAGATAATACACCTTTCCCACATTGACGTCATTACGCCGGGATTCCCCTAAATCAATGCTCGGAGCAGAACTGCTGGCTGGTAGCTTCGCCAACAAGCCGCTGACCCGCGTTGAGTTATTTTTCGCACTAAAATACACCGCAATTTAAACCGTTCCTATGATAATGAAAATTGCCTTAGCTTTCCAATGATGTATGACTTCAAAAATAGTATGAACATAGTTTTTCATATGCACTGCCTAATGTGCACTGTATCTACTTCCCATAGTAAAGTAATGCTGTTTGCGCGTCGGCGATAGCGTTTACCAGCCGGAAGTGGTGTGCGCGATGCATTCCGGAAAGGTATTATCGCAAAATACGATAACATGGGAAAGGTCTATTCTAGCCGCGGTATTCTGTACAGACTGGAGCTTATGAATGAGCGCCATTGGAGCGCCAGCGAGCAAACTATTGCAGAGGTCCAGGGTTGATAGCACCAACGAACACACGAGTGTAGTAGCTGCTTCTTTCTCCAAGTATTTTCTGATATTGCTGATGTTCCTAAACTGAAAGATACAAGTACTGCAAAGATGTCTAACTTGCCTCACAAGGCTTCGCTCACTATCCAACACAATACCAAGGTCCTTTATGCTGCTCGACAATTTAATAGGGCTAGAACCTAGTGTGATATTATAAGGTCGGTTTTAGCCAGCCTATAGCCGATGGGCCCACTAACAATAGTTCAGTCTTATCATAGTTTAATTTAAGCATGTTTGATGACATCCATGCTTTGGTGTCGCGACAACAGGTTGTTATATGATTGATTGCTTCATCGGCTATCGTCCGCGTAGAAATGGTAATCAAGGCTATGGTTCTTAATAACAAATCCCAACAATTCCGTGTAAAGTGTAAAAACTACTGGGCCGAGTATGACTCACTGTGGCATGCTATACGAGCTCTACTGGGTGAGAATATACGCCGTTTACGTAAACCGATTGAAATGTATCGAACAGATATGACTGAAACTGGTCCCAATCAAGACCTGTAAAAGATTAGTTAGAAATGGGCGGTACATAGCTAGAAATGGGCGGTACATAGCTAGAAATGGGCAGGGCATAGCTAGAAATTGGCGGAACATAGCTAGAAATGGGCGGGGCATAGCTTGAAATGGGCGGGGCATAGCCAGAAAGGAGACCCTTTATTGCACATCTCTATCAGATGAAGTAAGCAGACAAATTATCCAACTTAACGGCTGTCTCACCACTACTAGCAAGTAGCTAACGTGCAACGTAGAAAAAAAGTTATGGCTGGGTGTCGCTGCTGTCCATGATAGCTCAGATCTGTTAGTACACTATGATAATAAAGGGAATCATGTCTACCCAATGAATGGATCTTTCCAGTTTTAGCTATGTCCCGCCCATCTCTAGCCAAGCCCCACCCTCGTGTTGGGATCGATCGATCCTTGAACTTCTTGTCTATTAATTTTCAGAAAACACGCTAGCTATTAAATAATTTGAAACTAATTTGACTAGGCGCTGTTTATTAAATGGCAAAGGCATACAACTCGTACAAGGTGTCGGCCTATTAAGCGTTAAAGACGGACTATATCGTGCCATTCATGCCATAAATAATTATGACGTCACTTTGTTGCTTATGACGTCAAATGATGTCAGATGATGGATGGATAGATTGGAAAATCCATTCTATATTAGCTCAGCCGTGCGTGCGTGCGTGCGTGCGTGCGTGCGTGCGTGCGTGCGTGCGTGCGTGCGTGCGTGCGTGCGTGCGTGCGTGCGTGCGTGCGTGCGTGCGTGCGTGCGTGCGTGCGTGCGTGCGTGCGTGCGTGCGTGCGTGCGTGCGTGCGTGCGTGCGTGAGTCAGTGCGTGCGTGCGTGCGTGAGTCAGTGCGTGCGTGCGTGCGTGCGTGCGTGCGTGCGTGCGTGCGTGCGTGCGTGCGTGCGTGCGTGCGTGCGTGAGTGCGTGAGTGCGAGCGTGCGTGCGTGCGTGCGTGCGTGCGTGCATGCGAGCGTGCGTGCGTGCGTGCGTGCGTGCGTGCGTGCGTGCGTGCGTGCGTGCGTGCGTGCGTGCGCGCGCGCGCGTGCGTGCGTGCGTGCGTGCACGCGTGCGTGCGTGCGTGTGTGTGTGTTTTGGAATCGAGTTGAAACTTTGAGCCCAAATGCCCAGAATCTAAATGATAGGTCATATACAGATAAGCTGTTGAATATTTTGAAACTAATTTAACTGGGTCTGTTACTGACAATGGCAACAACGACTCCCTACTATATTCAAAATATTCACCAGGATGTTTAATAAATTGTAGGTTAATCACAGACATACAATTCAGACACATTCGTGATGGAAAATTTCCACTTTAGTGAATGTCCTATGCCATTTTGATTGTGACGTCAAATAACCAGTGACATATCTGATTATGACGTCAATTGTGTGAGTGACATACCGGATCCCTCCATTTACCTATTATCTAGATTCAGTATTACTCTACTATAGTATAGTGTAATCTTCTATACCTCCTCATTGAATGTGGCAATTTGTAAAATTAATTAATTGTGTTTGTCCTTCACGCGTTGTCGAACTGTTGCCATTGCGGTGTTGTTTCTTTATTAGATGGCGTCGCTCCTAGATGTTACTGTTATAGAGTGCAACAACATTGAGCAACAGCCTTGATAACGCAGCTTACTGGATCGATGCTGGGCTGATACCGAGCCTAGTAAACTGCGTTATCTGGAACTAATATAAACAGTACACTAGCACCGATCTACAGTCATATGCGTGTGTTTTAATAAACAGTTATACTTCAACCGACCGCTCTCATCACTTCCTCAGCAATTTAAACATTGGAGAAAATCCGTACTGTTCACTAATGTTCTTCTTCCATTATTGCGCACCGTTTAGCTTTACGCGTTGATCTGTCACGAGTAATCACGACACTGTCTAATCGGTCTTGAAGGGTTGACAATCAAATTACGCACTACACGGTTGTTCCATAAGCTCGATGAACACGATACCAATCACCAAACAAGTGTCACATTACATACCAAAAGAACACTAATGTGGTTTCACAAACAAGAGGGCGGTAGATAACGGATATAGTGCTGAATTTACTCATCTGCTCTGAATGCTTCAACAGCTATGCTCTATGTTCTTGTAGTTCTGATCGACCGGTTGGGTACCGGCCGTACCAGCTAAGCTGGGTACGCGCCGCCCGTCCTGGATTCGTTCCCTGAACACGCCCTACTGGGTAGAGCCATAAGCGTATATAGGCCTATGGGAGAGATCGCGTTGTAAAAACGAGCAAGTTCGTTAAAGCGCATAGTGCGCATGCGCACGCTTAGATGCTATTTTTTATGGAGCACGTAGTTTACGACCAAGATGAGATGACGCTTTTAGTGTACCGAGATGGTACCATGTAATCTTTCTTAATTACAGATCTTGTTCCCGCCGAATCTGGCATTAATCAAGACCAGAAGACCGGGCTTTCTAAATCTGTAAACAATTTCAAAATCGGTTAAGAATTGGCTGAGTTATCCACGGAAAACCCTTCTTGGTTATCTTCAAAATATTGCTGTGACGTCATAACCACGTGGACGCAGAACTTCTAGAATGTTCTGGAACATTCGACTGCGCTGTTATTAGCTACGCGCTGATTGGCAGTTGCTCGACCGATGATTGGTTGGAACTTGCGCCTGTGACGTCACGAGTAGTATAAAAGGAGACGCGATCCAGAGATCGAAAGCATCCTCGGCCAGGGGCCGAATAGGTTGGATCTGTACCAGCTACCACCAACGCGACAGATAGTACGCATATAACTTCGCTTTTTGTCGGTTTCTCTCCCGTAGCTAGCAGTTACCCAACCCACCGCACTAAAACAGTTTTGTAACTCCCTACTTGCGGGAGCAATTTGGAACTTTCTAAATACTGTTCAAGAATATCAATATCTACTTCGGAACACGAACTTGCGGTGAGGTCTTTATGGCTTGAATGTGAGATTCTGCAGATGTAGAGGCAGGATGTTCTTTGGATGACTCGCCGGATCTGCCGGCCACGCCTAAAAGTGGTATTTCAACCGTCCCCGCACTAATGTCGTGTAGGTTGTTCTAACTTTCGACCGCAGCAAGTAAACTTTGCCCGGTGCATCTTCAGAGCTGGTTGACGTACCCAGCACCGTTAAGCTTAGTTTTGTATCTTCATCTGCATCTAACAACCCCCGCTTGTGATCCGGTTGGTTACAACTTCCATCCGTGCCATCGGTGTAAGGGAACTTTCTTCACAGCAGTAATGATTTTGTATCTCTTGCTGACTACTCGTTAGACATTCCATTGTGCTTACAGTCCTGAGCGATGTGCTCCCGCCATGAGCTTCTTGCGGGAATCCTGTTTGCGGGAACCAACCTGCGGGAACTTTCCAGCTTCAAGTGAATGCATCAACTCACGTCAACTAAAGGATGACGTATCAATTTCAGTAACACAATAACATAACTTAAGAATGGCTACCGAGTATTCAAGTAACTATACTTAACATTGTAATTATTCCGCTAAATGTACTTTTCTAATTATATTGTATCCGTAAGAATGGTCCCGATGACTAAAAGGTTCCGTACCGGTCTTAGGACCGCTAGTTATAATTTCTGTATATGTTTATAGTTATTCTTCTTTTCGGCAAGTTGTTTTCACTAACCGCACTGTAGTAGGTTCGTTAACCTGTACTAAGATATATAATTCTGATCATTTAGTACTGTATTGATGTTCTGGTTAGTTTATATATATATATATATATATACATATATATATATATACATATATATATATATATATATATATATATATATATATATATATATATATATATATATATATATATATATATATATATATATATATATATATATATATATATATATATATATATATATATATATATATATATATATATATATATATATATATATATATATATATATATATATATATATATATATATATATATATATATATATATGGCCAGTAGCCATCAGTTCATATGTTTTGTTCATTTATAGAAAATATAGGACTGCAGTGCACGTAGGAAACACTATACAGCAACACTTATATATGCAACCCTTTCTCCCGCCAACAACAATTTTTCACTGAGGTCGCTGTCCGCGCTATAACTCTGTTTAGCACGGCATGCTACCGACTAAACCTTTTTCTATTCAGCTCGATAGGGTAGGTTTAATATGATTAGAGACACTTTCTTCGTTAAGAAATCTGTAGTATATACTCTTCTCTTCCGGTAGTGCGATAATCTAGCCCCGCACGTCGGTAAGACTCATAACTCTAAGATTGTGTCTCTCTTCATGTTCCACTCAGCCTTGTGGCTTCTTAATTGTTTGGATGACCCTATCCGCACCATGGGCCGATCCGACCCTGGGAAACTGTTGGGGTTTCCGAGCGGTGATGGCCGGGGTGTGGTGTCACATACATTCCCTTTGTATCCTCGGATACTTAGTGGTTAGCACTTTTCCCAATGTAGGAAAGCACTGCGAAAACATATCTTAATTATTATTTTATTTGCTGAACAATCCTCCCGTACCGCAGTGCAAAACTGGGCAACTTGTATATAAACCTAACGATAGGTTAAACGGTTAGTTCCATAGGGCCCGGTGACGGGCGAGATGTGTATCCCCACCGAATTCCATAAAAATGTCTGAGCATGATATTTAGATCTACCACGCCCTCACCGGAAGGACATTTACTGTGGGTATTCATCTCTCTTACCCCCGCCATAACGATAGGACAATGACCTAATAATGCTATTGCGAAAAGTAACCTTTGTCCTGTAACGTTTTATGTGGTTACCTAGCGAGATGTTCGGATTCTTATCAAGTTCGGAAATCTTACTAAGTAACATGTATGAGCGCTGTCTTCAGTATTGATGTCTTGGGGCATCGGTTCTCACTAACAGCCGTATATAATAGCTAGGTAAATACCAGCCAATTGAGGCCTAAATTAGTGCTTGTTCTTAAAACCTAAAAGCTAATTAAGCAAAGCAGAAGGCCCTCATAAATAAAGCGGCGACTACTAACTCGGCATACTCAGCATCACAAAAGACGGTAACGTGGGGAATCCTTCGGGAATCGTTCGACCTGTCTTAACGTAAAACAGCACGCAACCCTATAGTCATAATCTCAATAGGTCTGGTCTTTTCTTTTTCAAGCATTTTGGTTGCAATATTTGAGTGGGCCCATTTTTGCCGACCACTCTTCCCCCGCTTTAAGCAGTGGCGACACCTTCCCGAGATGGAGGCCCGCGCGAGGCACTTGCTTCTCGCAAGGATTCAGCGACGACGGTCCACGCGAGGATAATACTCCTCACCCAAACTAGCGCTAGGAGTAGTGCCCGCATGAGGCACATGACTTTCGTCTGAGATAATCTTCTTACTTTAAGCTTAGCGGTATAATAACTTATATTAAGTTAATTAGTTAAATCTCGTGTGTAGGAGCCTCCCTTGCGGGGATACCTCTGCGGACTTACGTGTCTGTGTGGTAACTCCCGGGGCCCCATGTTTAAAATTTCATCTAGCTGTCTCTATGTCTTGTATTTTCGTATGCTCTTATTTAGTTTTATCTAGCATACTCGATAGTCTGTTTAGGTAAAATCATTGCATAGACTTATATTTTTAGGTCACCAAATCAAATCTTGTAAGTCCATAGATCACGAAATTGCTATGGACAGGCATACTGGTGACACAAGTTCTTGGGATGAAACAGTTGTATTTAATGTTCGCGACAATGGTCGCACGGCCCCACCGGAACGATTGAATTCCACCGGCCTTAGGAGCCGGTTTTTGTTACCCGCAGGCAAGTATCGTACAGGATCCGTCACCCCGAGACTGGATGCTAACCAGCGTCATCGTTCGTCGTGCACTTGCGGCACGGCGAGTCGACATGATACACTGGAACTGCCCGGCACTACCCCGCGAGCTACATTCGGACATGTTCTTCGAATGCCAGAAAATACGCCTGCTCAAAAAGCGCTCTTATGTCCCAACAAGTATCGGGCACACAAAAAATTCCACAACATCAACTTGCGATCAGGACCGCTAAATACGAGAGAGAGCATTACGGAGCTCAGGGCGTTGAAAATCTTTTATGGAAAAGAGGAGGAATAGACACCTAAAATATGTGTAAATGTTTTTTCAACAATTTTTGTGGTCTATTTTGCCCTCCCCATGATAACAGGCAAAACAGAAGTTGCCCGGCCTAGTCATGTTCACAGAGACCTATCTAACGTAAGTAGCATAGATTAAATATTGTGTAAAACTGTGCCTAAACGTCTTTACTCGTTTTAGAAATATCACTGGCCATGGCTTCAACGATACATATATTTCATTTATTTGACTAATTAAATATGCACCCACGCGTGTCTATAGCAGACACCGGTTTTTTACTATACGATGGCGATTCTTTAAGACGGGTGATCATAAGACCACATGTCTTAAATAACCACCATCAGGTGGCCCTAATTGCCATATCATATGGCACCCTAGTCAGTATGTTAGGTACCATCTGCATTACGTGACTCCATCCAAATGGTCCATCCAGGGTGAGATACAATATATTAGACCGTATATATTTAGCGCAACAAGGCAGAAGTAGTGTCATTGATATGTATGGTGAGTATTCAATAGCGCATCGATATCATGAGTGTACCTATCTTATAAAACATTGATTAAGCTTAGCAGATGAAGCCGTTACTGACTGGTATCTATGTCATTGGAAATTGAGCCCGACTGTGCGATGCTATATTCACCATATCTAAGTGAAATACTTCTCTTTCAATTAATCATCGTCTTCTCGCACCGCGAACTATAAGACGGCACACCAGAAGCTTGTATCTGGCTATATAGATGTCCAAAACCAGTTGTTCTTTAAGCATTATATATATGCCCAGTATGCTTTTTTCACACGTTCAGTGTTTGGAATCTGTGCTTCCAAAGCCAGGTCGCCGTTCCAGGTCTGGATCTCGAAGTCGATAGGCCACGAACAAGTTTTGACTAATAGCCTCCAAACACACACACCCTATCACCACCAAATCTCAATTCTCAACTGACCTTATACATTCTTACCATAAACATATGACGGCGCTGCTTAGTGGCACAAGTTTGCTCACGCATGCGTACCAAGACACACACACACACGCACGCACGCACCAACCCACCAACCCGACCACCCGCGCAACCACGCACGCACACATGCACGCACGCAAGCACGCACGCACGCACGCACGCACGCACGCACGCACGCACGCACGCACGCACGCACGCACGCACGCACGCACGCACGCACAATTCCGTATAGAGCACTATAGTGTTTTATAATCCGATTACATTAAGCATAGTAGCATACGATGGGCTGTAGCACACGCTACGTGTATACACATGTACAAACTGTGTATGGCGAAATTTGTTTCATAATGGACCTGTCAAGGTTATCCATCCATCATATGACGTCATAATCAACTACGTGACGAGTAGCATGACGCCATAATCAATTGTACCATTAATGACTCCACGTAGTCGGTCTTAAACGAGTAATAGTCCTGCACGCTGTACGAACTGCATGTCTGTGCTATTTAATAAACATGCTGTTACAATTGTTGAAACCAATTTGACCAAAGGCAGCAACATCACCAAGTCATGTTACTTTCAAAATGTTCAACAGCTAACCTGCATAATTTTCTGGAAATTGAGATTCAGAGAGTGCAGCGATCGATTGATCTCAACACGGCCATAGCGTGGTTGAAGCTTAACTTGAGATGGGCGGTCCATGGCTAAAATTGGAAAGGTTCGCTTCATGTGCCTATGCGCGTGTCTTCTGTGTATTCGTGTCTTCAGTTCCATGTGCGCATTGTGTTGCTGTTCCGTATCTACATGTGCATATGTGTGTAAGTGTCTTCCATTCGATGTTTGCTAATCATATCCCATACCGCCGGGAATGAATGTGTTCATGTCCGTTGATGCATTAATATGGCCTATTGATATACCACAATGGACCTTTCCATATTTAGCTATGCTCCGCCCATCACTAGCTAAGCTCTACTCACACCTCGGCGTGTTGGGGGTGATCGATCCCCGAATGCCCTAGTTATCAAGTTCTTGAAAACTATACAGGGAAGTTGTTGAATACTTTGTAACTAATTTGACTGGGTGCTGTTGCTGCCTCTGGCAGCAACAGCACACAGTCAAATTAGTTTCAAAATATTCAACAGAATATTTATTAAATAGTAAAAACAAACAATTTGTACAACAACGCATAGACCGTCTTCAAATATGCGTTCGCGACGTACTTATCGACGTCATTCATGACGTCATTCATTATGATGCCATTGTACATATCACGCAGTTAATTTTGACGTCATATGATGGGTGGGTACTCTGGAAAGGTGAATTTACCCTACATATTTCCTCGGGCATTTCACGGAGTTTTCTATCCATCGAGACCAAACGTAGACAATCCTAATGCATCGGGTCAGCAATTCTGTCGTGAACGGGTTATTTCCTGGAAACAGGCCCGGACAGACAAACATACTCATGACCAAACAAACTATTATAGAGACAGACACAAATGCCATCATTCGCAGAAGGGCCGCTTGTAATAAAAGTTATCACTAATGAAATCATCCGGACAGATGCAAACAAGTAATTTTGTTATCCGTACAGTATAAACCAGGTGATGATAATAGGAACTAACTTGAAGGTTGTCAGCATCTCTATAATTACGTTTCCATTCACTGGCCAGATGTTTAACTTAATCTGACTACGCTACACAGAATTTTGGCTAGTGGGTCAGCAATTTTATTATCGGTTTGCGAAATCAATAGACGGATCCATTTGTATCGATGCTCGGTCAATATCGTTTCGAGCTCTGTTCACATTTTACACGCTCTTCAGTTGATTTTATCATTTTGAGACCTGTATTCCCAAGAATCTCAAGTTGAAGCTAACTATTCAGATACGATTTTTAATATTTTGAAACTAATGTGTTAGTTAATGAATATTACATGCTAAACTGACCTAAAAAGATACAATTCAGACACATTGGCCCTTGAACCCCACCCCACCACACCCCACACCCTTCCGTGGTGAACCAACATTATTTAATTGTGACATCATCTACAAAGTGACGTATTTTGACATCATATCTTTGAGTGACAGATCGCATCGTTCCGTTGATGATGATGCGCTGTGGTCTGTGCGTGAGGTAGTTTGAACACATCCTGCAGCTACAATCAGTCCTCCCTATTTGCTCACTGTTTCTTGTCCTCAACGAGCGTCCGTAGCTCTCTCCGGGTCTTCTTTGTCTCCATTCATCGTCTTGATTATGTAATACGAAAAGATAAATTAAGCACTTTGACCTTTGATTTATTCGATCCTCCGCCAGATGATATCTAGTTATATGTGGAAGCGGTTGCTGTTCACAACTCCAATCCAAATACCATACCGCACCATCTGTCCATATGCGTGCCATAATAAAAGGAAACTCCTATATGCTAGACAGAAGAACATACATTTGATAAAACAAGATGAATTGTTTCACAGGCTTCACGTTTTAGCTATAATCTCCATTATTTTGTTTCATCACGTTGATTATGAAGAACCTATTATCTGCATATAGACATTCGATTGTATTGCACAAGAAAAGAGCAAGAAAATCCATAAATTTTTAGATATGTAGGTGGACGTGTTATCTCTTTTTTTAATGGAAAAAAAAGAAAATTATTTGAGATGATTCCTTGTTCTTAGATCACATACATCATTACATCTATTTGTCTAATTTAACCCATGGACAACTGAATCGTTGCTTTCTTAGATTCAGTTCCTGTAGCATGAAAACTGTTTCCATTACAGCTACAAACGTACACACAAAGCCCCTCCCATTCCTAGCTGAGCCCCGCCAACTGTATACGAGTGCTTGAATCGAGTTTAACACTTTAAACCTTGAATTTACGGAATCTCAATATAAAGTAAGTATTTTGAATATGTTGACACCAATTTCACTGGGAGTTGTTCAGGCGGGGACAATTTCCCCCGTTTGAGTCTAGAGTCGGATCTACGTTACATGATTGTAGCATGGTGGTATCAGCTACCGGTTTGAAAATCAGATTTCTTACATGAGGGTACTCAGGGTTACTGTTTGCAAACACACTTTGTATGTATTAATCCCACAAAGAAAATGACGCGTGATTTACAGTGTGGGGCGTGTGTTTTGTGGTACTTGCTTGAGATAACTCCTTGAAGGAACACTTGCCAAAAGATCCAACATTTAAACCTATTTATTATGGATAGATCCAACTCATCACTCAATTATACGAAGTCAGAATTACATCAGATGTAGGCGGGCGTCGCAATCGAAATGCATGGTAAAGGACGTGTTATGGCCTGTTATGCACATTAACCATATGAACTGTAACTGTTTGCTGACGACACCTGCCTCAATGTCATTTCTGACAATTTGCTAACACAAAACTCATCCATAGAACACGATCTATTAGTTATATCACAATGGGCAACCTCTTGGTTAGTTGAATTTAACGCTTCAAAAACTACCCGCATGCTCGTCTCATTGCGCCCAGATCCTACTATCTTCCCAGTCACTTTTAAAAACTCTCAAATCTTTCCCTCAACAAATGTCAATCACCTTGGGGTTACGTTTAGTTGTAGAGCACAATGCCTATCCCATGCGGAATCCATCATATCCAATGCCCAACGCAAACTGTCCATACCCAAATGCCTAAACTATGTACTTGACCGGGAATGTCTCCAAATCATGTATACAAGCTTCGTTAGGTCAACCTTAGAATATACAGACGTGGTTTGAGATAATTTACCGCAAGATCTTGTGGATAGACTGGAAAACATTCAAAAGGACGCACTCCGAACAATAAGCGGACTTACACTAAGTGCTAGAACTAATGATTTGTATACGGAAACCGGATTTGAAGCACTGGCGCATAGACGCAAAACACGCCGACTAATTATGCTCTATAAGAGTATAAATGGAATGACTCCCGAAACACTGAATGATTATCTTCCTCCACTATCCCAAACACGGAATCCATACAATATCCGTCATCCAAACCTCATTACACCATACAGATGCCCAACCGAGATCCATAATAGATCATTCTTTCCAAAAATAATCCGTACCTGGAATGCTTTACCACAACCCGTTAGGATGGCTACCCCATTATCAGAATTTAAAAGCAGGCTGAAAGCCATGAACAACACACAACCTCCTCCACTGTGGTACTATACAGGACCAAGGCCAGCGAATATTGCCTTAGCCAGACTCCGAAATGAGTGTATCAATTTCAACAATCATTTAGTCGACAACTTTCTGTCGGATTCCCGTCGGTGCAACTGTGGGCACGCTGACGAATCCATTCAGCATTACTTGTTTCACTGCCTACTTTACGCAGATCAAAGAGACGCTTTCTCAAATAATCCTATCTTAAACCATACGTTTCCCACACCTCTAACCATTCAACACTTTTTATTCGGTAACACAAATGCGAGTGAAGAGACTCACATTAACTTCTCTGCCAGTACATCGACTCAACTTGTCGCTTTAAATGATCCTTCAGCTCTAACCGAAAATAGTCTGATTACTAAGCACCATCAGTACACTGGCACTCCATGGACTGCTCTTCGATATTTATCCATGCATTACCCTCTCAATTTGGTACGCTTCTATATTTTGGCTAGCTAGTGTGCTTAAGGATTAAGGGTCATGGAGATTGAAAACGGCTCCTGCAGATGGTTTGGGAAGTGCTTACTGGCGGACGTAGAGGGGGCAATTCCCTGAAGATGTTGCCACTAGACTGACTGTCTTGCCACGCTAGTTGTAAAAGGTTTTTTTATGAATGTTCTCCTCTGGGCTGCCGGTGGATGTCTTCGATGGGAGGACAGAGATCTTCATGACCAACCTTGATCATAACCGTTTATTAGTAAGGACACTTTCTGAGGACCCCTTGACTAGTGACAATCTTCTATCAACCGTGCTCACATTCTATCAGCAACAGGTGCATAAGCACCTCGGGGTGGCCACTGAGCCATGTAATTGATGAATCCACATTTGGTTATACGCCCGCCCATTTATGGATAGGTTCCGGCCATGCTTTGCGTGTGTTGGGGTCGATCTGTATGCGCTAAATAATGGATTCCCAGAATCCCAATTTTATGACACGATAGATGACTATGGCAGCGACAGCGACCAGTCAATCTAGTTCCAAAATACTCAACAGAACATCCATTAAATAGCGAAAACATACAATTCGTACAGCTTGACGGACTCTTCCTAGGATTTATGACAGAGTATTTCCGTTAATTAAAACTGCCACGCCAATCTATAGGCGACGCAGTAGACTATGACGTCAATACTTTAGTGGATTTAACCAGTTTGAAATAACACTAGCTATCGACCAACACAAATACACAGGTACCTCAACTAGCCATAGCCACTAATTTAAGATTATAAAGTAGTTCTTTCATCCCGTCTCACAAGATTTAGGGGTGCATACTCGCGGCGGAGTGCTTGGAGATGGAATTGTTAGAATTTTATACTTTTGGAGGCTTAAATTGTGGGCCTTGACGAAGTGAGTCGAGGGAGGGTTTAGCTTGTGATAGTTTTATTACATATAGACTGATATTATTCTTTGTGTTTTGAATTTGAACTAGAGACACTAGTCCCTAGTTCAGCTAAGTAGCTGAAAAGTTTGATGGCGTGTGCGGTGTGAAAACATCATGTGTTGAACTCTGTTTCGTTTTCGTAGCGTTGTAGTACCCACATCGGGCTTCCGAGGTGCTCCGATGGTTTTGTTATCTGGCATTCAACTGTGAATGTGCACCTTTATTAGACTCACTATTATGTGTCATAAGTATAATTGTATACTATAATGTCACCAAGTAATTAGATATAGTATAGTAACATGAGACATTTACTTTTGAATATAATTGTATGGGAGACGCGGCTATAAGACCTGTCTTATCGCCCTCTAAGACAAAAAATAAATTCTGTTTAACCCAACTGTATGAACCGTATTACTTTTCTATTTAATAAACGGACGCTGTATAATTTGAAACTAATGTGACTGTGCTGTTGCTGCCATGGGCAATAACAGCGCCAAGTCAAATTAGTTTCAAAATATTCAGCAGAGTGCGTAGTTACAGTGAAATTGGGTTTATGGAAATTTAGCATTCAACGTATATATAAATCGACCCTAGCACGTGCAAAACATTGGCGGAGCCTAGCTACAAATGGGCTGAGCATGGCTAGAAATGGGCCCCTCTATCTAACCGTAGTAGGAAACAACATGCCAGCAGTGCAGTCTGAAACCAATATAGTCATTTAATGGTTATTAGCCTGATTTAAAATGGCGCATTCTCCTGATGAATTATGGCACAATTCTGATATATCAATAAATCTAAAATAGATTTTTGTTATATGACCATGTTTTTCTTTTGAACATCGCATTAGTGTCATCTTGCGGACCCTACCAGTTTCTCTCATTAAGCAACAATGTGTATGTTTGTATGATTACTGTATTTTGCGGCTGTAGTAGTAGAAACATCAATAGCTGCAATTAGCCAAAATCTTTAGCTTCCTCGGGTCCATTCTTGATCTTAATGTACCGAGTCCTGCTTTCTTGAAATCACCTTGCCACATGCTTAACATACTCATGCAATGACTTCCTCTCCAGGATTTATATTTTCTGTCTCCCATTATGGAGAATTGCAAGGCTCTCTGTGCCAATGTATCTTCTGTCATCCGCAACACATGGCCAACCATTGACCATCGTTGTTGGGCGACTTTTAAGAGCAGAGATGGCGTACTACACATCTTGTATAGTGCATCCTTAGGAATTATCATGTCCGTCCATCGGTGGCAAGTGTCGCTGAAGGGGTGTTTGCGGTGGCAGGCATCAAGTTTGTCAACCGGTACTTTTGGAACTGCCTAGCTGTTACAGTTATACAACATCAATGATACGCAGGTTGCGCTGTATAAACGTAGGTGTTTTGTCATGGAAATCTTTGATCTGCGAACCCATAGCTTTCAGAAGGACTGGAAATATATATTCCCCATTACGAGGCATGCAGCAATGCCGGAAGTACTGCTCAGCATTGACGCTCATGACTTTACTCTTATCCATGTTTCGCCGACACGAGGTAATTAGTGATTTTCTTTAGTTTGAACCTAGCACGAGCTCGTTTCACCTGAATGGGGGAAATTAATCATGGTCGTCTTTCAAAGTTCCTGTGCTTAGAGTGTTTCTCTTAAAACCGAATACCTTTCTTTAACGCTTATTCTTTCCACAGCGCCTCAAACCGATCGAATTGTTACCTATATGAATTAACCCTTTAACGATCAGGAGTTTTCATTATCGAATCTTCCATTATGAAATTGTACATTATCGCTCAACGAATGCCCCTTTGTAAGCCAAGAGAAACTATTTTTCTTCTAAATTTAATACCGGAATGTACAAGATATTTTTTCTGTTGTCATTCAAATGGATATTTCTCAAGACCACAGAAGATGCTGTTTTTGACGACTTGAAGATTAGAAGGTCAAGAAAAAATATAAATCTTTGCTTTATCAGTGACCTTTTGAGGACTATTTTTAATTTACCACGGAATAACCGGCTCGTTTATCGACCCAGTAATTTCGTTGGTAAATTTCCAAACATATTCTTCTCTTGGCTTGAAAAAAGAGCATTATTCGCAAACGCTGTTCTGGTCGGCTTGACCATTATATGAAGTTGACACAACATACCAGAAATAAACACACTGCGTATTTATAGCATGGTATATTCTACAAGCCTGAATACCTAACCTAGGATGAAATGACTACCCCATAATAACTTAGCGCAGATATGTCAGCCATGAAATATAATGGAAGGACTATTGAACCAATTAGGCCACATACATTTTTTTGTTTTATAAATTCTCCTAACTTGATTTTTCAATAGCTAAAAAACTATTGGAATTTTATGGCATTATTTTTAACATGCTTTCGATCTAGCAATTTTTCGCGGCCAACTGTCCTCTGTAGCTTTGTTAACCATTTAATGGTTAAGCCGCTTAATAATGCTTTGACGTAGACATGAGAAAAGTCTATTTGCTGACCAAGATACGACTATTTTTAAAAAGTTGCCGCTGGAATTATTGTTTAGCGATTCCAGTGGTAAATTTTCAAAATCAGTCTTCCCCTTGGCCTAAAAATGGACACTCGCTGAGAAAAGGTTTTGGATATTTTTGATCAACCTTAACAATTAACTTAATGAAAGGATTAATACTGTAATAGCGTAAAACATCTGAGCTTGAAATTGTGCATTATTATTTTTATTTTTTTCCCATCTCTGATCGTGTATTTTTGGGTGGGAATTTTCGTAAAACAAATTATTAAGTTGATCTGGCCTAAACACCTTTAATATGGTTGTCTCGTGATTAGATGAGCAAGACATGACAGGCCAGATGATAGTGCCGTGAAGCATTGTTTAGATTCTCTAACAATGCCAGTACAATGATACATCGGTGTGTCGAATATACATCTATATGCCTACAATAATAAAACAGCCGTACCCAGTCTAGTATCATCCGAAAAGGACGAGAATTGTAAGCAATCTTACATATCACATGGTCCTGGCTTCACGCTGTGAACCAGAATTCTAATATTATTCATATTCAGTTCATTAAATATTCTGTAGACTATTTTGAAAGTAATTAGTTTGCGGGGGGGGGGGGGGTATTTGAGGGAGTGGGGTTTGGTTGGCTGGGGTTGGTTGGGGTGGGGTGGGGTAGCTGTCGCTGTCGCATCGTAGCAATGTGTTTCTATTAAATTAGTTTCAAAATATATAAGAGTATGCAAGTTTAGTTACAGTAAAATTGAAATTCTTGTATTTCAATGATCAAACGTGATAGTAAATAAGAGATCGATTTTAACATTAATCGTCCGAAGGGTAAGAGTGGTATTGACGTATCAGGGTGAGCATGAACAGTGAATGAAAAATACTCATATGCAAGGGACCTTTTCAGTTTTTCCCTCCATCATATGACGTCATCATCAACGACGTGACGTGTAGGTTGACGTCATAATCAATGACGTCACGAATGGCGTAGATAAGTGCTTCACGGATGTTTAATTGATGACGGACTAAGTGTTCTTGTACGAATTGCATGTCTTTACTATTTAATAAACACGTTGTTGAATATTTTGAAACTAGTTTAACTGGGCGCTGTAACTGCCATAGGTAGCGACAGCACACAGGTAAATTAGTTTCGAAAATTTCAACAGCTTAATGAAAAGTTTTCTGGGTACACACAACGCAAAAACAACATTACAACTTGTCGAAGAGGCGGGTCGTTAAAATACAGAAAAAACCTATAAGATGTATTTATATATATACACCTGTGCAAAAGTTAAGCACCACCCTATTTTTACGCACATGCGAGGGTATATTCATGTGCTATGAAGAAAGCAATAGCATAAACATTTATGTACCCATCCACCTTAGTGCAAGAGGTAATAATGCAACTAGTGGAATGCTGATTATGATGGTGGGGAAACACTGTATGTTTTTGTTTGAACTTGAAAACGAGGCCTGAATATGGTTACGTTGACACAACTGACAACTATTGCCCTACAGTTGACACACGTGGCTAGATTGTCATTAATGGTGTCTGAAAACGAAGTTTAACATCTGTGCACGAGTTTGAGACTGTCATTATTAATACCGGGTATATCCACCTTGTTCCTGGATGACGGCCTGGACACGACGTCTCATGCTGGTCACCAACCGACTGATACGCCATTGTGGTATTCGTTGCCATTCAAGATGGAGTGCGTCTGTTAATTCCTGTAGGTTCTGCACAAAAGGATCCCTCCTTCTCACCATGTTTCCCAGAATGTCCCAGATATGCTCAATAGGGTTCATGTTAGGGCTCCTTGCTGGCCATGGTAGGGTTTCGATGGCATTCTGGCGGAGGTATTCATGCACAGCTCTAGCAAGATGTGGTCGGGCGTTGTCATCCATGAATATAGGGTGGGTTCCAGGTGCATGGATTTACAAAATGAGGGACCACAACTCTATCCAGTATGGAATCTTGATATCTTTGTCCATTTAGTGTTCCAGGTACAGTCAACAGATCCAGCTTACAATCAAATGAGATGCACCCCCATATCATAACGGAACCTCCACCAAATGGAACTTCTTCCATGATGTTACGTTGGTCGTACGCCGTGCGTCTGGACCTCCATACACGAGTTCGACCATCTGTGGCATGAAGCAGGAACCGACTTTCATCGGACCAGTGTACCCGTCTCCAGGATCTCATGTTCCAGTGTCTTCTTTCGTTGCACCACCTCAGACGCTCCTCTTTGTGGTGTGCAGTGAGGAGAGGACGTCTGACAGGTCTCCTAGATTTCATGCCAGCAGCATACAGTCTCCTTTTGACGGTAGACATTGACACTCTATTGCGCGTTTCCCATTGCTGGCTGAGCACTCTGCTGTTGGTGAATGGAGATCTCCTAACAAGGCGTACTAGGGCTCGATCATCACGGGCAGTAGTCTTCTTCGGTCTTCCAGATCTAGGCCTGTCCTTCACCTCGTTAGTTTGCCCATGTTTTGCAATCAAACGACTGATTACAGTATGGTTAATGTTCAGCTGTCTGCCAATCTCTCTGCATGACATACCAGTGGTATGCATGCCTATGATTTGCCATTTCACACGATTACTTAACCTTCGTCTTGCCATAGCGGTTCACAATCAAGAGCTAATTCTCTCTGTACAAATAAACCACGGTCATGAACACAAAATTCCTAATCTTGTCGCATAAATCTGTATGTAATGTTCTACACCTCAAACTGGACTTTTACATAACTGAACACGTGTGCTGTTTTCCGCCACGCACGGACATCAAGCGGCGTGAAGTCATGCATGCATGTGCATTTCGTACTTGGAATTATGTCAGCTAACGCGGGGACAAAAAGTATGGCAGCCTAGTTGTACCATCATGTTTCTACGTTCTATTGTTTTTGCTGGTGCTTAACTTTTGCACAGGTGTATATAACATATAACCGCCCGTATATGTATATTTCATGTATATATGTATTGTACACTTCTGAAGAAGTTACAGAATAAACTTGAAATTGAAAAAAAAATTGGATAATTGGAAATTGATAGTTCAGAGATCGATCGATCGCAACACGGCAAAGTGTGGGTGGAGCTTAACTAAAGATGGGCGGAACATAGCTAAAATTGGTTTCTGCCATTTTATAATCATAGGATGAATATTCAGAAAGTTATTTGACTGTTTGACTGGGAGTGAGAGCAACATGTTCCTGTCAAATTGATTTCAAAATATTCAACAGCATATCTGTGTATTGGAATGACGGGAAATCAGGATTCAAAGTAGGCCCTAAATTGATCCAAGCACTAGCAAAACGAGGCCGGAGCTTAGCTAGAAAAGGACGTCAAATAGACGTAGATAGATAGACTAAAATAGATAGACTGAATAGATCCCATTATGTTCTGCACATGTATCCAGCAATATCTATTTCACTGTATGATATCAAGTACGGTAGTCTTGAAGATTTTTTCCTTGCAAAAAAACTATATCTAGAATCTATGTGTTTCTAACATAATATCCATTTGCCATAACTGAAAGTAACAATACAGTAATCCAATCACTGCAAGTGCTTTCCCCGCCTTTCCAATTCGGATTTATTTGCAATCAGTAACCATTATTTAATCTCACAGACTTGCATACTCGAATATCATAATATAATATTTCCGATCAAATGTAGTGCAAATAAAATCTCGTTAATCAATTGAAAAGAAACACCTTAGGTAACATAGGGGATTCGTTTCTATCAACAGTACCGGCAATAATACTGAGCTATTGCAATTTCGTGCTGGATATTAATACACTGATAGGAATGGGATGAGCTTTGGTTTTCTAATAAGATGTATATATATATATTTATATATATATCTTCTCCGTTATATATTGATTGAATGATCGATTCTCTATATAGAGTTATTGATTTGGTTGGCGTCTATCGAGTCACTGAGTCCAGGTCCCATTTACGGCATATCTAGATTGATTTTATTTCAGTCTCTTATTGGTAACTTCCCGCGGACCCATTTATGCTCCTGAGTGGAAAGAAACAACTCGGAGCGATGAAATTGCTCATGTTTCTAATGACGGCGAGATAGCTCACAGCTCAGGCACGAATCGGGTTTTATAATTAAGTAGTCCTGAGTGCTAGCCACTACACCAAGCCAGCGAATCTTGCTTATCTACCTTATTATTGCCTTGTTTTATATGCAGGCGGGATCACATTTGCGCTGTACTAGGTATGTCAGAAGACAGATGTTGTACTGAGTATTTCAGTAGAAATATGTTGAACTATGTATTTAACAAGACTCATTTTGCATTATGTATTTCAGTAGATGTTTTAGGTTGAGAGCACTGGTGCTGTGTGTTTCTGAAGACACATGTTGCATTGGCAGTTTCTGAACACAGATTTTGCACTGGGTATTTCAGAAGACAGATGTTGTAGTGGGTATATTCACAGGGCGGACGTTTTATTGGGTTATTCAGATCAGAGGACACATGTTACATTATGTATTTGAGAAGACGGGTGTTGTACTGGGTATTCCAGAAGACAGGCATTGTACTGGGTATTCCAGAAGACGGGCGTTGTACTGAGTATTCCAGAAGACGGGCGATGTACTGGGTATTTCAGAAGAATGGTATTGTATTGGCGATTCCAAAATACGCGTGTTGTACCGGGTATTTCTTAAGACGGGTGTTGTACTGGGTATTCCAGAAGACGGGCGTTGTACTGAGTATTCCAGAAGACGGGCGTTGTACTGAGTATTCCAGAAGACGGGCGTTGTACTGAGTATTCCAGAAGACGAGTGTTGTACTGAGTATTCCAGAAGACGGGCGTTGTACTGAGTATTCCAGAAGACGGGCGTTGTACTGAGTATTCCAGAAGACGGGCGATGTACTGGGTATTCCAGAAGACGGGCGTTGTACTGGGTATTCCAGAAGACGGGTGTTGTACTGGGTATTCCAGAAGACGGGCGATGTACTGGGTATTCCAGAAGACGGGCGATGTACTGGGTATTCCAGAAGACGGGCGATGTACCGGGTATTCCAGAAGACGGGCGTTGTACCGGGTATTCCAGAAGACGGGCGTTGTACCGGGTATTCCAGAAGACGGGCGATGTACTGGGTATTCCAGAAGACGGGTGTTGTACTGGGTATTCCAGAAGACGGGTGTTGTACTGGGTATTCCAGAAGACGGGCGATGTACTGGGTATTCCAGAAGACGGGCGATGTACCGGGTATTCCAGAAGACGGGCGTTGTACCGGGTATTCCAGAAGACTGGCGTTGTACCGGGTATTCCAGAAGACGGGCGATGTACTGGGTATTCCAGAAGACGGGCGTTGTACCGGGTATTCCAGAAGACGGGCGATGTACTGGGTATTCCAGAAGACGGGCGATGTACTGGGTATTCCAGAAGACGGGCGAAGTACTGGGTATTCCAGAAGACGGGCGTTGTACCGGGTATTCCAGAAGACGGGCGATGTACTGGGTATTCCAGAAGACGGGCGATGTACTGGGTATTCCAGAAGACGGGCGATGTACTGGGTATTCCAGAAGACGGGTGCCGTACTGGGTATTCCAGAAGACGCGTGTTGTACTGGATATTTCGTAAGACGGGGCCGTACTGGGTATTCCAGAAGACGAGTGTTGTACTGGGTATTCCAGAAGAGGGGTGTTGTACTGGATATTTCGTAAGACGGGGCCGTACTGGGTATTCCAGAAGACGAGTGTTGTACTGGGTATTCCAGAAGAGGGGTGTTGTACTGGGTATTCCAGAAGACGAGTGTTGTACTGGGTATTCCAGAAGAGGGGTGTTGTACTGGGTATTCCAGAAGACGAGTGTTGTACTGGGTATTCCAGAAGACGAGTGTTGTACTGGGTATTCCAGAAGAGGGGTGTTGTACTGGGTATTCCAGAAGAGGGGTGTTGTACTGGGTATTCTAGAAGAATGGCATTGTACTGCGTATTCTAGAAGACGGATGTGTTATGTTAGCAATAGAGGATCCATTTCTATCTATACTCCGACAATCTCTAGCTATGCTCTGTACACATTGTAGGTGTATAGGGAATCAATTTGAAATTTTGAAACCTGAGTTTCCAGAATCGAAATTACATGGTAACTACTACAGTAATCCGTTTAATATTTTTAATCGTATTTGACTGGATCTTGCTGCCAAATGAAGTATCAGCTTTCAGACATATTAAGTTCAAAGAGTTAAAATAGCTTTTGCTAATTTGTGAATTATCGTAGAGTACAATTCGCACACTTTCATGACAGTGACGCAACGACTTCATTATAGCCAAGAAAGGTTGGGATTATACCGTACTGCCGGTATGTGTGTGTGCGCGCGTGCGTGCGTGCGTGCGTGTGTGCGTGTGTGCGTGACTGCCTGCCTGCCTGCCTGCCTGCCTGCCTGCCTGCCTGCCTGCCTGCCTGCCTGCCTGCCTGCGTGCGTGCGTGCCTGTGTGCGTGCGTGCGTGCGTGCGTGCGTGCGTGCGTGCGTGCGTGCGTGCGTGCGTGCGTGCGTGCGTGCGTGAGTGCGTGCGTGCGTGCGTGCGTGCGTGCGTGCGTGCGTGCGTGCGTGCGGGCGGGCGTGCGTGTATGTGTGTGTGTGCGTGAGTGCGTATGTGCGTGCGTATGTGCGTGTGTGCACGCGTTCGTGCTTGCGTGCATACGCACGTTCGTGCATGCGCGCGCGTGCGTGCGCACATGCGTGTTTTTTTGCGTATGTGTGCGCGCGTGCGTGCGTGCGTGCCTGCGTGCTTGCGTGCGTGTATGTGTGTGTGTGTGTGTGTGTGCGTGCGTGCGTATGTGCGTGCGTGCGTGCGTGTGTGCACGCGTTCGTGCTTGCGTGCATACGCACGTTCGTGCATGCGCGCGCGTGCATGTGCGTGCGCACATGCGTGTGTGTTTGCGTATGTGTGCGCGCGTGTGTGCGTGTGTGTGTGCGTGCGTGCGTGCGCGCGTACATATGTTCGTGCATGTGCGTGTGCGCGTGTGCACACGCGTGCGTTTGTTTGCGTGTGCGTGCGTGTGTGTACATGCGTGTGCGCGCGCGCGTGTGTGTGTGCGTGCGTGCGTCAAATCGGTTGTAACCCGACTTCTCCAAAACTATTGGGCAGAATTCAACAAAAATTGGAATCCGAGTTAGCCATATGATTATGGAGTACAAGATGGCATATACACATGGCTCCACCCGAGATGGTGGGGAGGGTGCCAAAGGTCAAATTTACCTCCGCCCCACACAACCCACACACACCCCAGTGTGGACTGCTGGACTGCGTCAAAACGTGTTGACTGTAAGAGCAGCCGCTGCTGGCATGTTATGAGATGATTATGATGTTAGATACTTGAATGACAGATCGGACCCCTCCATTAATCTTCTCTTACAGATGGACACAGGCTGGCAGATATGTAAACAGCCATGAGAGTCTCATTACAGACAATCATCTATCATACAAGCTGGAATCTGCCAGCCTGTAGCGAGTATGATTCAAAATTATCCAAAAGGGCACAGATTGTATGTTACCGTGGCAGCAGTGGTTAATTAATGTCTATCAATTGTAGCCCAGCAGTAGTTACAGTTACAATATTGTAATACCCTATACTAATTACACCATTCGGAAGAACGGAAGCTGCTGACAAATGATACGGACCATTATACTTGCAGGCCCGGAGATAGGACATCCTGTAATTTCACAGTGGAAACTAATGGTAGTTGAGATTAATTAGCCTGGCCTGAGTGCTATGCTTGACCAGTACATGGTATAATTATATTAATACAATTATGCGATCGCAAATGAGCTGCAACTATATTGTCTGTCTTCTATGTCAAAAGCCAAAAACATTTTAATGATTCTCCACCCACAACTAATAATTCACCTTTCTAGAGTATTCATCTATCAATTTCGCGTCATGATCATCTAAGAGGTGTGTATGATGGCGTCAGTGGAGGAGAGACGATCTGGGCTGGATTTTCACACATTTTTTCTTTTGTTATGCTAATTAGGTGTCAATGAGCTCATGATTATTGAGTCTGACACCTTTCTTTTACTTTGATCTCAACCGCCTTTTGAAAAGGTGTAAAACTTCGGCCCCAGATTTTCTCCATTCTGATTGGATGTTAGATGTAGAGGATGTCCATAAGACCCTCTCCCCTCATTAAATCACGTGATTCCTGAGCTTAAGACTAATTAGTGTAATGATTGACAAGGGTTAATAAGGGTAATTAAGAATGATTGACAGGTTGACATGTCTGGTCCCGCCTCTTCCTGAGAGCTCATTCAATCGCGAAGCCCTGCCCGCTCATTAAGTCATGTGCCTCCTGGCATCCGGTGAGGTGAGCTTAAGGGTAATTAGCATAATGATTGACGAGGATTAATGAGCGTCATTAAGCGACAATCTCTTGAGCCATGACACACGTGCAAGGGCTAATGCATTGCGTAATGATTATTGACCGGCTGAATGTCTGGACTCGTCTTTTCCTGGAAACTCATTCAATCACGAGGCCCCACCCACCGTTAAATCGCATGCCTCCTGGCATCCGATAAATTTAGCGTAGGGGTACTTAGCGTAATGATTAACAAGGACAATCTATAGCGTAAATATGATTGACTCTGGGAACTCATTCAATCGTGGGGGATTAATTCTAAATGGTCAATCTATAGCATAAGGACAATCGGTTAGTTATTACTCCAACTGGTTAGCATTAACTAGTTGAGCTTTAACAACCCTCCGACTGCGTGTAGCGATCGTCAGAGTCCTACAAAGTTCATTGAATCAACTTTCAATCGAGTGAGATTAATAACTACCAATTACATTTTTAACACAATATTTGGGAAAAATCCACCCTAAGTTGACTTAGTGTTTGGACGGGTTATAGGCTCTGGTTCTTTCAGGGTTTTTTTCAATTAAACCATTACAAGTCAATTCACATTTCACAATTTTTTAATAAAATAAAGTTTCATTAACTATACAGACAATAAATAATAATTTCCAATGTGCCAGAGGGTGTGCTGGGTATATTTTTAATTATCTTAAATAATGTTTTAAAACCGGCTCAACGTGTGAATATAACATAATTTACTAGAGTCGAACAATTCCCCCTACCCCCACCCCACCCACCCTACCCCACAACCCTATAACCAGGTATCGATCTCCACACATTTCTAACCAATAATAATAAAGGAGAAGATTACTTATTCCCTCGATAAGGGATGTGCTAGTAATCAGCTACGTTGCGGGTTAGCGTAGTATACGCTGTACAAAAGTGGCATCTCAGCCATCCCAACCTACCCTATAACTATATATCGACCTCACATATTTCCAAGTGATAATAATAACGCATACGATTACTTACTCCCCCATTCGATTAATGGTATGCTAGTAATCTTCTACAATACAGGTTAGCACATTATAAAAGCATATAAAAGCGACATCTCAACCACCCCACCCACCAGTTCCCACACACACAGCACGTGTTTCCCATTCGCTCACTCTCAAACCCACATACCCCAGGTTATGCTCGACCCACCTCAACTTTCGCACCATACCCACCTATTATAAACTTTGATCCTAGGAATGGGGGAGTAAGTAATCGTATGCGTTATTATTATCACTTGGAAATATGTGAGGTCGATATATAGTTATAGGGTAGGTTTGGATGGCTGAGATGCCACTTTTGTACAGCGTATACTACGCTAACCCGCAACATAGCTGATTACTAGCACATCCCTTATCGAGGGAATAAGTAATCTTCTCCTTTATTATTATTGGTTAGAAATGTGTGAAAGTACGGTTTAGTATAATAGTCATTAAAAATTATCAATTTTTGTAAGTAAATCCAAAACATCTCTCAGTATCCTTACTCAAAAGTCTATGAACTTTATTTCTAATGATAGTATTAGGATACTGAGCGAACGTTTCGAGATTATGATCTTTAACTGTGAGTAATAATGTATCAAAACACGAACCCGTATTCCTGTAATTTAAAGTTAAGCCCTTAATTTTGCAGACATTCTTGATATCACCCGTCTGTCCGTCTAGCTGTCCGTCTGTGTAACTCTTCGGGCCAGTACTGAAAATCTCCATTATTTCACTGTGGGAAAGAACTTCGTCCGTGAAATAACCAAGTCTGTCATGGTAAGTGGGGATTAAGTGACGTTTATGACGTTTTTGACTGTGCACGATAGAATCTGTATCGTGATAAATGCAAGTCGAACATACAGCTACTAGACTTTGTTGCACATGAACCCTGGTGTGACTCATGACAAACACAGTGATCAGAACATTGGTGTGAGTATCCGCTGGCACGAATTGGTTCAACTCACGATAGCACATTAAAAGAGTGTTGTCGTTACATAGATGGATATCTTTGACAGAAATCGTTCTATCCATCAGCAACTTCAACATGGTGCTATACGAATTGGTGTATTCGTGCTTAGGGTAGGAGTGGAATGAGAAATAACCCCACAAAGAATTCAGCACCTGTTTTGCCAGGGTTCTAAGGCCGTTATTTTGAACGACGAAAGATGTATCTAATTTAATCCCTTCATGTTCAAATTATTCCAGTACATACATGTCTTTCTGTGAATCAGTGACCGCTTCCTCAGGATACATGGATGCTTCTTGTTTAATTTTCAAAAAGTTAGGGATGTATCCCTTGAAAAGTGTATCAGTGCGCTCTTCTTCTTCTTCTTTTCGTTCGCTGATCATACCGCCAGTCCTGTAAGTGACTATCGACATGATCATAAGCGTTAAGTGCGTGGATCCATGGTTTATTAGAGTGCCCCGTGCGGCCTGGAGCCTCCGTCTTCAGCACTCGAGGTTTCTGTCAGGGTTACCTCACCCTTACCTCCTTTAGTCGCCTCTTACGGCACACAGAGGATACGGAAGGTGTATTCTAAGCCCCACCTACAGGGCAAAGTTCGCTCTTCATAGTGCCATATTTAGATAAATCCCACTACGTTCTGCCTCCACCAACTCCACAGACGTCCATACACCATGTAGAGCTTGTTCACTATCGCTATAAATACATTCAGTACTCTGCATATCGTGAGCGCATTTACTGCACAATGGAAAGAAGAAACGTGCGTTGCATCTGTATGAGAGGAAAGGAAAGAATAAATTTTTAGGCGGCAAACAGATACACATTATCAGGCTACAGTAAGACCCTAACTCCTCCACCGGTTTAAACTCTGTAATGATTACTTCTGGTTTTCCTAGAGGGTACTCGTGGGTCTTACTAATGTACGGATATGGCGAAGTGATATCCACGTATGCTATATACTTATCTGCATTGGTATGGCCACCGTAGAGGGCATCGCACGTGATAAGTGGTTCATGATAGCATTCAGAAAGGCATTAATGCTAGGGTCATTAAGCCTCAGGGCCGTAAAATCGCAAACCACATTTCAGCTACTTTCAAACACATACGTCTAAGCTCGCTAGATTTAGAAAGCGTCTTCTGATACACTTCTAAATGTAAACCAGGCTAACCTTACTAGGAAAACATTTCAGACACGCATGTATGTAACAGCCATTATAGTACTCAAAGTACTCGGCCATGTCAAGGCAGTACCCAGCAGGCACATGACGTTGTTTCAACGTTGAATCCACGTTGAAATCACGTCATGACGTGATTTCAACATGGAGTCAACGTTGAAACAACGTCATGTGCCTGCTGGGTAACCATCCAGCGATCGCTTAAACACTTCGGGTTCACCGCCCGTTAGAGCGTGTTTAATGAACATGTTCTTAGAATGAGCCAGGTAATCTAGCCACTACAGGGAAAAAAGCCTGTCACAGAAAAAATCGATAACCAGGTGTTAAGCCCTGACATATGATTTGGTAAACTTCAAAATGTGAGCACGTCGAAACACATCTTAAGTGCCAAGACCAATATACTATTCTCATATAGACACGTTTTTAAAAACATATGCCATCCATTGTTTAGCAAAAGATTTAATGATTTTTAGGCCGTTAATGTTGTTACATTGTCAGTATATTTAAACTTAGACCCTGTATATGTGGCTCAGTTATTGAACGTTAACGAGTTCATTATGTTCATGGGGATTTTTTTAATAAACAGTAAGCTCATTAATATGGAGACACAAAGCTGAAGGATTAGTATGCTAGCGAGTTTCAGTCAAATTTCTAAAATTGAATAGCTAAGGATCAAAGTACAAGCCTGATGGAATAAGTCGATTTTATAAGCTTCTGATAGAATTTTTCACATTCTTAATATAACTAATATTCCACCTAAATTCACTTCTGAAGCTGGAGTGAACTCAATTGCTCTATGCATCAAACTCGCAGTTTTATCCTTATTACCGTCATAAAGTCGACGATCGCAGTCATACACATCCGAACATATGCTTCCACGATTTCGATAATATTATATGAGTTTTGAACGCTGTATAGATCGATATACAGGACTGTGTTCGTCTAGATTAGTAAAAAAATAACAAAATGTATACCCAATTTAAACATCCCACTAATATCTTACTTAGCGGACCATCTCAAGCCGGAAAATCCACCCTGTTAAGCGCGATAATTAGATTCAGAGTTCAGCTATTCAATAAAACACCTGAATGAATTATATTATGCAATGGCTCATATCAACCGACATATGGAAGATTCGGAGCCAATGTAGAACTACATTCAGGAATTCAAGATTTAGAAATAGATTCCAAGATCGCGAATCTAAGTATCATTGACGATTTAATGGAGGACAAAGATAGGAGGTTACTGCATCCATTACGAGATGCGGCAATCACGGGAATTCAATGATAATTCATTTGATTCAGAATATTTTCTAAAAATATAAGCACCACAGAAATATTTCACTGAATTGTCATTACATAATGCTATTGAAAAAATCATAGAGACGCATCCAATATAACCACATTGGCACGTCAAATGTATCCTAGAAGCAGCTCAACATTACTGGATCCATATATTGATGCAACTACACGAGCTCACGGCTATTTACTCTGTAGACCTCTGTCAGACAACACCTTAAAACCTGAGATTATGGACCAATATTTTACCAAATAAAGTGTGCATAGTGTACATCCCTAAACGAATAAGAAAGCGTAAGAAATTCAAAATGGCTAACAGGAAGGGCAACTCCAATAATAATAATTGTAGAGAGTCTAGGGCGTCAGTTCGACCAGGATCTAAGCTTCAAAGAGGCTGTAGAACAGTTAATAGCTCAGACCAATTGTCAGTCTGGCAAATTTGAGCTAAAGCCAAGCCTAAGCAACCCAAGATAATACTAAAACGCTGTAATAAGGGTTTGGCAGATGCTGTGTCTGAATGCTGCTTAAACTTAATTCGTGGAAATATAAAATTAAATCAAATACAATATAAACGCTTACGCAGATATCATCGAGATAACATTAGATTACTCAGTAAATGCAAAACACTGTTATATCAAAGACGACGGGTTATTGAACGAGGGGATTTCTTACATCTTCCACTGCCAGCAGTATCACTGCTTATTTCTAAATTATTCGGATAAGAATAATGATGGAAAGCGTTAAAAATGGCGTTGGTACCGCATAATATGATAAACGGTATAAACATTTCATCTAAGATTAATTTTCTAAACATCGATCAAAATCTTAGATCTGCTGTGAATTTAGATCAAGAGGTGGAACGCATTCTAAATCGTAGTGGTTTGACGGCTAGAGAAAAGTCAAATTTGTATTCTCAGATGCTTCAAAAGTTTAGACTGCAGATAGATCAGTCTAAACAATTCAGTTCAGCTGTTAAAGCGCCTCTGGGTTTAAATTTGAATAATGATTTAAGATTTTAATTAATCTCTTGCCTTTACTTCTTAGGCTATAGCTCAATGATTGAACTAGATCTTTAATTCTAGCATTATTCAAATTTAAACCCAGAGGCGCTTTAACAGCTGAACTGAATTGTTTAGACTGATCTATCTGCAGTCTAAACTTATCCTTAGACAACTCTAATTGTGTCAACATAGATGGTGTAGCCTATCCAAATAGTAATCTGGTAGATTTAATCGCCTCGAGTGTGACACAGAATCCGTATACAAATTCTAAGGATTTTTTAGAAGTTAAATTACTGGCAGTCTTCAATAGACTCTTAGTGGATGTTAATATACCTAGACAAGTTGTGGGGAGACATAAGACTCGGGGCTGCGATTCATAATACAGATGAAAGCGTTGAACCCCCCCCCCCCCCCCGCCCGAGCCTTAAACGTATCAGCTTTAAAGCAAAAAAGATGACGTAAAGCTGCACTGAGCGCTGTTGTTAGACATCTGAGATCTCGAGATGCGAAGATATCCACATCTTGGTTAAACTATGTCGAAAAAAAGGTTTCCAAGAACCGTAAGAAATAAACAAAATATTAGCTCAGCTGACAGATTGAAACCTGTATATTATGATAGCAAACATTCAGCGTGTTTTGGCGGTTTGGAAAAACTACATCGTGCCTTTAATGGAGCGTTATCGAAACCATCAATATGGGCCTGGTTAGCCGAGCAACATACATATACTTTGCTTAGGTCTAAGAGGATAAAGTTTAATAGCGATCGATTTAAAGTAACCAGCGTTGATCAGCTATGGCGCATGGATCTGAGCAGTGTTACGAGTTTAGCCAGACATAATAACACTATACATTATCTACGGCTGTGCGGTTTTGGAAAAAGTGAAACTGGTGACGGTGTTGATTATAAAACTGGTTTTAACCGGATATCCAGTTTATTGGATGGCTAATAGTAAAAAAATGTATTCTCATTCGCAGTACCACGAAAATAGACATACACGCAAGAAGTCCTGCATATTTTAGTATATTTTAGAAATAACATGCACACCGCATTCGGATTGGCTAAACCCGCTCATACCCTCTGAATGTTTATGAAAGTGAACGCAGACATGCCTAAATATTTACAATGGACTCGCCCCTGCTACACATCAGAATGTCGAGGGATGAGTTTATTTATGATGCGAGGGGAGCTTAATATACAGACTAATTTTGCCAGCTGGAAGCCGCCTGGGTTGTTTTTATTAGCAGTATCACCAAATGTAATAGATATAGCAAGATGGGAATTACGTTATAACGCGCATACAATTTTGCGCAGCTTTTACGCGTAGCGCCCTCTTACGTCCTTGACGTGACGTTATAGGGGGAAGTAATTAAAAACAATTACGTTTTGCTAATAGATCAAGCAATTGTGGCCTTTTTACATCAAATTTACTTATTTAGCAGCTGCGATATGGTCAATAATAATGTTGTAGTTTATAGCCCATTTATGTTAATATTATAACCTAATCCAGATATACACGTTTTGCTTTAAAATAACGTCGATTAGACCAGCGCCTAGGCCGCCGTCTGTACTTGCTTGATAGGTCTAGATATTGGTCTACACGCACTTGACTAAAAATCGGTGTTCGGGCGGGCTCCCTAAAATATTGACTAAAAATTGGTGTTTTTGTTACTACTCAGAATTTCACCGTGAAGAATCAAATTTGCATTTCCATGATCAATGGCGCATGTGTTCTTTATTGAATACATGTGTGTTATAACTCCTATTTGATTAGAGAAGTATGAGTAGTTTCTGAAATCGCGTAGGCCTACCTAAGAGATTATGATTAGTCTGGCGCATATTATTAAATATTTGCTATCAGCTCGAAATTTCCCATGCCTCTGTGAAATGGTAGGGCTTATATCCTATACGGTCATATCTCACAGTGGCACACTGGTTTAAAATTTGCACAAATTAGGGCAAATCCAATACTTAAACCATTAATCATTATGATAGAGAAAAATGAAACATAGTTGTGCATTTAGCTGACATACTCAGCGTTATGCCATTACAAGTCTCGTGATGATCGTTGGCTAATTTCTAAGATACCATGTACGTACATAAACAAAATGCTAGGTAAAATTGCTAAACTTATTCAGTTTCATCTTGGATCCTCAATCTTTCTAACAGACTTTTTGCTCCGTAAAATTAAGTATTATCCGTGTATTTGTCAAGCAAAGCTATTTCTAACAGGACCGAACTTAGAGGGAGCCCTGTACAAGGTTTTTGAAAAATCTTGTTCTGGGCCCCCAGAGAAATATCTAAAGTTGCGGTTGTGTTTCAAACATAAAGCAGCTTGGGGTAGGGTTGGGGGTCGGGTGGTGTTATGCGGTGATAGGGCTGTGGGATTTGGCCACACCGGTCTAATAGTTATGTCATCTATGTGTGTAACTTGAAGTTACAGAGGGGCAAAGAAATACAAAAACCGATTTGTGTGTCACTTTGGGAGGGGGTGGGGGCTAGAAATTTGAGGTCGTGTGCGAATGCACTTGTTGCACGACCTTAAGTTCGGCCCGTCCAGCTATTTTATCCGCAAAGGTTTGGTGGAATTCAACCAAATTTGTTATATTTGAGTTACCCATACACGATTCCAGTTCGTGAAATCACTGTTATATTGGACTCTGGCCTTATAGGAGGGGTACATTTTTCAGGCTAAAAGGTTAATGAACGCGTGGGTATTTGCGATGGCGTGCCATCGACTGCGCGTTATATGGTCGTAGCCTGCTGACATACAGATTTTCTCAATTTAGTCAACTATTGTTCAGCAGAAACTGCGCAAAACTGGTACATTTGTAGGCAACAGTAGCCTATGTCGATATTTATATCCTGAAATGCAGGAGATGGCCATAGAATATAATTTTTCCAAATGTGTGGGTGGGGGGGGGGGGGGGGGTCGCACCGTAAATACCGACCTCCTTGATCCCACTATTGGTTAAACCTCCTGATCAATTTTGATTTTACCGTGGCAAGTATTCAACCTGGACTTGTTCCTTCTGCGCTCCTACAAATTTGCGTCTCGCAGTTACTCGCGTAAAAGCGAACACGCGCGTAGACGCAGGCACGAGCCAGCTCACGGACGCACGCACGCACGTACGCACGCGCACCGCGGCTATCACTCACTCACCTATACACGTACATAGGGAACCATTTTATGCCGATCCTCCCTATACAATGTTGATGATACTATAACAACGCAAAAATATTTATTAACTAGAAGTTGCCCGGGTTAGAGATGAGCCGATAAAAATTGAGAACTCTTCGGAAAAATAGTGACTACTACTACTACTACTACTACTACTACTACTACTACTACTACTACTACTACTACTATTACTACTACTACTACTACTACTACTACCTCTACTACTACTACTACTCCTACTACTACTACTACTACTACTACTACTACTACTACTACTACTACCTCTACTACTACTACTACTACTACTACCTCTACTACTCCTACTACTACTACCACTACTACTACTACTACTACTACTACTACTACTACTACTACTACTACTACTACCTCTACTACTACTACTACTACTACTACTACTACTACTACTACTACTACTACTACTACTACTACTACTACTACTACTACTACTACTACCTCTACTACTAATACTACCTCTACTACTACTATTACTACTACTACCTCTACTACTACTACTACTACTACTACTACTACTACTACTACTACTACTACTACTACCTCTACTACTACTACTACTACTACTACTACTACTACTACTACTACTACCTCTACTACTACTACTACTACTACTACTACTACTACTACTACTACTACTACTACTACTACTACTACTACTACCTCTACTACTAATACTACCTCTACTACTACTATTACTACTACTACCTCTACTACTACTACTACTACTACTACTACTACTACTACTACTACTACTACTACTACTACTACTACTACTACCTCTACTACTACTACTACTACTACTACTACTACTACTACTACTACTACTACCTCTACTACTACTACTACTACTACTACTACTACTACTACTACCTCTACTACTACCACTACCTCTACTACTACTACTACCTCTACTACTACTACTACTACTACTACTACTACTACTACTACCTCTACTACTACTACTACTACTACTACTACTACTACTACAAC
>CM067375.1:60444945-60681022 GCA_034401795.1 Chaetoderma sp. LZ-2023a
TTATTATTATTATTATTACTTGTGCGGTGTTTATTTCCTCCTGGTAGAACAAGTCTATGCCCCTAGTATAACGTCAAAGTCACGTCATAGTCGTATGATGGCGCTGTTTTTCAATAGCGTCGCAACGCGCACGGGTATTTCCCATCTTGCTATATCCATTATCTTTGGTATCACCGCAAATCCAGCTGTTATGCCAGAGTTAACCCATTTTATCTTGAGACAAGAATAGGTCTACATCTATCTAAATTAAACTAATATTAAATCACATGTAGCTGATTTTTTAATTCAGACTACTAACACCACACCACACACACACCCGGCAACACCCTTCCACACACCCGTACACCCTGGTGCACTCATTAAACGCACAGCAGCTGTATACCTCTGTATAGTTATTTGGATTTAAAAAAATATACAATGTTATTCAGGGTTTTTTTCAAGTGGACCCTGATTTATCAGACTTGGTATTTATAGCGATATTTGAATGATTTTATAATGCAGTGCAAAGGTGTATAAAGGTTCAGCAGAACGCTAATAACCGAAACTTACATACTGTTCGACAACTCAAACTTAAACTATAATCGGTCTTTTAAAACAAGAAAAGGCAAATAATCCAGGAAAACGTTTCAGAACGAAATTTTTACACATCGAGGAGTTACCTCCGAGGCATTACCTCCCCTTGACTGTGAACACTTTATTATTATTATGTTAACGCTCTCATGTTCCGTTAAATATATACCCCTTTTGCACGAGATATAAGTTGTGCGCTGATTTCTGTTCAATTTACCCAGCATGCTATACTACCCAGCATGCACCTCTATCTGACTCCATAATCGTTGTAACAAGTGGACGCCATATTCGTTTAGTCTATTGTCTGTATAGGCCAGGATTTCTCAAACAAAACCAACCCGCCTGCACGTCCAAATGGTTATTTGTCCTCCAGATCTGGAAGCGCAAGCATGCACGTAGGACATATTCACGGCAGTACATTCGACAGCCTGCATTTCAATACTGTTCAGCGCAAGTGTGTCAATTTCCATAAGAACATTAGAGAAAGCTTTCATATATATGTTCACAATAATTTGCGTGAAAGTCATTGCTATCAATGACAGCAACAACATTCAGTAAAATTATTTTCAAATTAATGTAGGTAATGCGATTACTACCTGGTACATAGTTGATACTAATTTGAATGAAAACTGTTGCTACAACAGCTTTCAGTCTCTATATTCTAAAATAATCATCATAGTTTTAGTCGACTCTCGCTACGTATTTGAATAGCAATTTGACTGTAAGTTGCTTATTTCTAAGGCACCAACAGCATTGTCGAATTATTATCCAAACACGCGCAATCAATACATTACTATTTACGTAAAGTGTGCTTAGGCCTATATACACGTTCTCGCCAAGAATGAATGCTAAGAAAACGGCGTGTATGTTTCGTTCACAGATGTGTGCATTTATTTGAAATGCGTTGATCAAAAAGAAACGTACATAAGGTAGCTAGGCAAAATATTTCCTTCGTGCAGGCAAAGCGTATTTTGGCCATATAGCTGACTCCACGCAGACAGTAATACCGATCAAAAAAATCTTCAAAAAGTGTTGACTGAAATTTATGATGATTACTTTACAATACACAGACTGAAAGCTGTTGCAGCAACACTTAAATAAAATTGTTATCAAACATATAGCAGGTAGTAATTGCATTACATACTAATTATTTTGACACCAATTTGACTGAATTTTGGTGCTGTCATTGATAGCAACAACTTTCACGCAAATTACTGTCAATGTATATAAAAGCGTTCTCCTATTTTCTCCTGGACAGTCACACACTTTCTCTGAACAGCACTGAAATACAGAGTCTCGAATGTGCTGCCGTGAATACGCCCTATGTGCATGCATACGTTTCCAGAGCTGGAGGACAAATGACTATTTGCACGTGCAAGCAGGTTGGTTTTGTTTGAGGAATCTTGACTTATGCAGATAATAGACTCAACGAATATGGCGTCTAATAGTTACAACGATTATGGAGTCAGGGCATTGCATGCTGGGTAACATTGCACGCCGGGTAGCATTGATTGCCGGGTAAATTGATCAGGCATCTCATATCTCGATCAAAAGTGTCTGTATTTAACGGGACACGACTGCTTTAACTACTAGAGATCTCGAACATATTTGCTCACGAGACTTGAGATTAGGGCGTATGTTCCTGAGTGTGTTCGCTAAGGACTGTATACCTAAACGGATCAGAAGACACTCATGCCGTATTATTAAAACAGCTCCTGAGAACCTTCCAGGCACGCATTGGATACCGTTATATTTCCTGATATATATGTATACAGAACTCTCAGCAATGAGTCAATAATTATGGCTGCACAGTAACGACATTATATATATATATATATATATATATATATATATATATATATATATATATATATATATATATATATATATATATATATATATATATATATATATATATATATATATATATATATATATATATATATATATATATATATATATATATATATATATATATATATATATATATATATATATATATATATATATAATATATATATATATATATATATATATATATATATATATATATATACACCTGTGCAAAAGTTAAGCACCACCCTATTTTTACGCACATGCGAGGGTATATTCATGTGCTATGAAGAAAGCAATAGCATAAACATTTATGTACCCATCCATCTTAGTGCAAGAGGTAATAATGCAACTAGAGGAATGCTGATTATGATGGTGGGGAAACACTGTATGTTTTTGTTTGAACTTGAAAACGAGGCCTGAATATGGTTACGTTGACACAACTGACAACTATTGCCCTACAGTTGACACACGTGGCTAGATTGTCATTAATGGTGTCTGAAAACGAAGTTTAACATCTGTGCACGAGTTTGAGACTGTCATTATTAATACCGGGTATATCCACCTTGTGCCTGGATGACGGCCTGGACACGACGTCTCATGCTGGTCACCAACCGACTGATACGCCATTGTGGTATTCGTTGCCATTCAAGATGGAGTGCGTCTGTTAATTCCTGTAGGTTCTGCACAGGAGGATCCCTCCTTCTCACCATGCTTCCCAGAATGTCCCAGATATGCTCAATAGGGTTCATGTCAGGGCTCCTTGCTGGCCATGGTAGGGTTTCGATGGCATTCTGGCGGAGGTATTCATGCACAGCTCTAGCACGATGTGGTCGGGCGTTGTCATCCATGAATATAGGGTGGGTTCCAGGTGCATGATTTACAAAATGAGGGACCACAACTCTATCCAGTATGGAATCTTGATATCTTTGTCCATTTAGTGTTCCAGGTACAGTCAACAGATCCAGCTTACAATCAAATGAGATGCACCCCCATATCATAACGGAACCTCCACCAAATGGAACTTCTTCCATGACGTTACGTTGGTCGTACGCCGTGCGTCTGGACCTCCATACACGAGTTCGACCATCTGTGGCATGAAGCAGGAACCGACTTTCATCGGACCAGTGTACCCGTCTCCAGGATCTCATGTTCCAGTGTCTTCTTTCGTTGCACCACCTCAGACGCTCCTCTTTGTGGTGTGCAGTGAGGAGAGGACGTCTGACAGGTCTCCTAGCTTTCATGCCAGCAGCATACAGTCTCCTTTTGACGGTAGACATTGACACTCTATCGCGCGTTTCCCATTGCTGGCTGAGCACTCTGCTGTTGGTGAATGGAGATCTCCTAACAAGGCGTACTAGGGCTCGATCATTACGGGCAGTAGTCTTCTTCGGTCTTCCAGATCTAGGCCTGTCCTTCACCTCGTTAGTTTGCCCATGTTTTGCAATCAAACGACTGATTACAGTATGGTTAATGTTCAGCTGTCTGCCAATCTCTCTGCATGACATACCAGTGGTATGCATGCCTATGATTTGCCATTTCACACGATTACTTAACCTTCGTCTTGCCATAGCGGTTCACAATCAAGAGCTAATTCTCTCTGTACAAATAAACCACGGTCATGAACACAAAATTCCTAATCTTGTCGCCTAAATCTGTATGTAATGTTCTACACCTCAAACTGGACTTTTACATAACTGAACACGTGTGCTGTTTCCCGCCACGCACGGACATCAAGCGGCGTGAAGTCATGCATGTATGTACATTTCGTACTTGGAATTATGTCAGCTAACGCGGGGACACAAAGTATGCCAGCCTAGTTGTACTATCATGTTTCTACGTTCTATTGTTTTTGCTGGTGCTTAACTTTTGCACAGGTGTATATATATACATACACCTGTGCAAAAGTTAAGCACCAGCAAAAACAATAGAACGTAGAAACATGATAGTACAACTAGGCTGGCATACTTTGTGTCCCCGCGTTAGCTGACATAATTCCAAGTACGAAATCCTATGATACAGAACATATATACAGAGCTCTCTGCAGTGAGTCATATATATATATATATATATATATATATATATATATATATATATATATATATATATATATATATATATATATATATATATATATATATATATATATATATATATATATATATATATATATATATATATATATATATATATATGACTCACTGCAGAGAGCTCTGTATATATGTTCTGTATCATAGGATTCATGGACTGACAATGATTTTAATTATAGAGTCATTGTTCGATTTAACAATAAACGATAGAATCGTCCAAAACTTAGACCATAAATTATTAGATTATAGGCTTATAGCGCTTTAACACCGAACATTGCAATAAAAAATGCTGTTCACCTAAATTTTGGTTTGTTTTTTTACACGGTAGTCGTCTGCAGATGTTTTTTTAACAATATGGTTTAAGCTTGTTTTACCATATTCGGGTTAAAATACATTTTCTAAGGCTATTTTTCATCTTCTGTTTTCTTTCCAGAATTATAATTTTGACGTAGTTCCCCAGAGTTACACAGATGTCGGGCACAGCTGGCTAATGACCCCCATACCGGAATAAAGGGTTGAATGAACGGCTGATCAGAGATGGTTGCTGATAGCTATTCATAATCCGGGTCTATTGGTGGGAGGTGTGACACTGGGGTTTTGATTGGGTGTTCGTTAACCGACTACGTCCGACATCTGTGTAACTCTAGGGAGACGCATTAAAATTATAATTCTAAGAGGGTGGAGGTTGCGGAGGTATGGCCATGGCGGTGGCCCCTGCGGGGGCTGGGGTTGGTGTGGGTGGGCTGTTAGCGAATAGTGAAACGCTGTTTAGGTTGTGTCTTATATATATATCATTTTAATAGCTGTAATACGAGCGAAATTTGAGTGAGAAGAAACAACAAATTCAATAAGTATAGGTTATAATTATGTCAATAATATTAGGTTATAATTATATTATTCGCGCAGCTTATAAACCGTCCATAGTACTGTATCTGTAGAGAATGCATGAAAGAAATCGATTTTAGGTACACATTCTAATGTGTTTACGTAATGTAATTCTACCTTGCCGATAGGTCTTAAGAAAAAATCAATACCAATACACTGGTGTTTGCGCTGAGATGGTCTGTCATGTTGACAACCATAGCATTCCGGAATTGCTAGTCTACGGATCACTAAAGTCAATAAGTTTGCGAAAATAGCCGTAGTATTGTCTCTGGTAGACTGGGGAACGGTTTTGGAGTCAAAGCTTTATATCTTGATGAAACGTATCAGGGGTATACTGTGTAGCGGCCGATTGAAGGTAAATTTCAACATCGCTGGGCGAGTCGGGTGATGTAAAACACGCGTCTTCGTAATCAGGTAAATCATTAGAACTCTGGCAAAGGTTCGACCCATGATGGCACTTCTTCTTCTACATCTGTAGACCCCTGTTGAATAGCGCAATCTAACGCTCCGTGATCTTCTTGGGATACGTGATCAATAAGGTTCTGATTGGCCTGGTCTATTTCAGAAAAAGAATCGGCTAAATCGGCAACGTTGTCTGGTTGCTTAGACATTAATCCCAGTAATCGAGGCATGCAGGCTCTCGAGAATATGTAATCTTTAATCTTTACAGTGCCGCCCTCTAAAACTGTGGTTAGTTTAAGTTCCTCAACCGTAGTAGTAATGCATAACCCATCCGATATTAACTTTGGGTTAACGTTTACACAGCTGCTTAGAGTTCTGACTATTTCAAACCAAGCATCTTCGTCATCCATTAACTTTAAGCTGACTGTAGAGCCAGAGAGGAAATGGGCATTACTGCGTAGCCTGATTTGTCTCTGCCCATTATCCGACCAGTACGTATCAGACTTTAATCTAATGCTTAATAACAGATCTCTGGAATCTTTGGAGAGCATGGGTTCAACCATAGCGCGTTTACCTAGATATTGACGATCAGCTATAGAAATGCCTTTTTCCCAGTATTGCGCGGTCTGACTGAGACACGGTAAAATTGATTGGTAGTGCCGTTTTCGTGCATAAAACGATTACACGAGTGTAGAGTTTGTTATAGCTGCGAGAATTCCATGCAAGTTCGCCTTCAGAATTCTCCACGAGTCGCTAGGGAACGTTATGCTCCTAAACGATAGTTTCATCTCAGTTTCACCTGACGAAGTAAAGTACCAAGTTAGCTTGACGTATGGATATTTAGTGCTGTTAGTGACCTTTAATTGAGGTTCTAATTCATATATGTAATTAATCTTCCATACTCTATCAGGATATCTAGTCCTTATCACAGTTTCTTCGAATGCTGGAATCATAACCGCGAAATGTACCAAATAAAATATATTACCTTACATAAATACACTTCGCTTGGTGGGGTAAACACTACCAACACTAATCTCGCGTGTGTCTACTACAAATTCGTCATTACGTTCATGACGCATATCTGCACATTGTTACTGAGCGCAATGGGCACGTCACAACCCATAAAATGTGCGGAATTCATAATTATAAAAAACATTGAACAAACTGTTTAAAAAAATCAAAATGTTACGGTTTAACAGATTAGATTTTTTAACGGCTTTTATACGATTTCACTGATCGATTAACGCTTATCACGTGTCATTACGCTAATTACCATTAAGCTGACCTCATCGGATGACCGAAGTCAGAAAACAAGATGAGTCTAGATATGCAACTGGTCAATAATCATTACGCAATACATTGGCCCGTGCACGTTTGTCATGGCTCCAAGAGATTGTCACTTTATGATGCTCATTAACCCTCGTTAATCATTAAATTAATTACCCGTAAGCTCACCTCATCGGCTGCCAGGAGGCACGTGGCTTAACTAGGGGGCGGGGCTTCACGATTGCATGATCTCCCAGGAAAAGATGAGGCCAGAAATGGAAGCTGTCAATCATTCTTAATTACCCTCATTAACCCGTGTCAATCATTACGCTAATTACCATTCAGCTCACTTCATTGGATGACAGCAACAGTACCCAGTCAAATTAGTTTCAAAATATTCAACAGCTTACATGTATAATTTTCTGGAAATTGATAGTCAGGAAGTTCAGAGATCAATCGATCCCAACACGAGCGCAGTGCATGTGGAGGTTAGATAGAGATGGGCGGTGCTAGCTAAAACAGGAAAGGTCCATTTCTCATCTACTCGAGAAGCCCAAAAACAATGTAATATTTCGTCACCCACCACTACCAATTATTGGAGTCGATTCATCTCGGTATATTATGAGAATGAAGCAATACATACACTCCATTATAAGATGTTTCCAAAAACCAAATCAAAACATGTTAGTTAGTACAATTTTAACGCCATGTAATAAATGTTCCGTTGAATATTATGAACATAATTTGACTGGAAGACATTGCTGCCTTAGGCGGCAATGTCTTCCAGTCCAATTATGGTCAAAATATTCAACAGCACCTTTCATTTTGTTTTGAAAAAAGTTGTGTATCAGCTGTACTATACGCGGCATGGTGTTGATTATTCTTGAGTGGCGTGCTTGTTCTCGAGCTTTATTATGAGGACATGTGCTACATATATAAACATTCGAGTGATAGTCTGGGTCGAGATAGCCTAGGATTTCTGCTTGGACGGGACTGAGTAAATACTATTAATATTGTTTTCAAATCAATTCAGTTTATTTACACCCAGATATAATCAAGTACATGAGGATTATATGGTGGTGATGCTGGTGGTGGTGGTTGTGGTGGTGGTGGTGGTAATCGCGGTGTCTGGTATCAGTCAATATTAACGGTGTTAGCAGCAGTCCTCAATTGCCTTATTGGTTAGAGAGTCGCTTAGAAACCTCTTTGATAAAGCAGAACGGTGTCTGTCGGAGAGAGAGTTTCTTTGTTGTTAATAGTTTTTCAAATTTAAAGTAGTTTGGTCTGTGTCTATATTAATGGGGTAAGTACTTCTTTCTGTTTTCCAGCCATGCTGGAATAGATTACATAGGTAATCAATCGCTTACTCACCCAAGCAATCAATCAATCAATCAACCAATCAACCAATCAACCAATCAACCAATCAACCAATCAATCAATCAATCAATCAATCAATCAATTAATCAATTAATCAATTAATCATTTAATCAATTAATCAATTAATCAATTAATCAATTAATCAATTAATCAATTAACCAATTAACCAGTTAGTCAGGCAGTCAGCCTGTCAGCCAGCCAGCCAGCCAGCCAGCCAGCCAGCCAGCCAGCCAGCCAAACAAATACACAAACAAACCAAGAAATAATCAAACAAGCAAACAAACAAACAAACAAACATACAAACATACATACACACATACAAACACTCAATCAATCAATCAATCAATCAATCAATCAATCAATCAATCAAAAAAATAAACAAAAGTAAATGGATCGATTAATTGATTAATCGAGCAAACGACCCACACACAAAGCCAGGCAGGCACCATCCTGTATTAATAATAATAATAATAATAATAATAATAATAATAATAATAATAATAATAATAATAATAATAATAATAATACAATTGTGAATAAATGATTACAGCTGTGTACGTACAAAATAATTGTAATATGAAAGATATACGTTCCAATATAGTGACCTGGGTGTAAATAACCTTGAACTTGAACTTGAAGAGATGAGAGATTTAAATATCAGCCACGCAAAGACATTGACATTGAGAAGTTAATAACGTCATAACACAAGACCAGTGTCCACGTGCACAATACAGCTCTATCTTCAACAAATTTTAGTTTACCGTGTAAATATATCTTTGCTGAAGACATATGATGTCCTAAAACTGTTCAAATTCTTCTTTTCTTCGTATACCATCAGATCACGGCATTGAGCATCATCAAATAGAATGGTGTGTGTCTTAGCATTTTATCATCTCACAACGTTTAGTATGTCTTATAAGAATGGACACTCTGGCCAAAAGTATCTTCTACTTGACTCGTGTGTGGGGGCATTCCTGAAGCATTTGCTGAGCAGGCATAACCCCACTTCGAAATTGGCACATATCAGATTCTACCTACCTTGAATTTGTCATACACAAGATACTTCAGTCTATTGTCTCATGTACGGTACCTGAAGAAGATACTGCAGTCTATTGTCTCATGTACGGTGCCTGAAGATGGTCATTCGTACTAAATCGGCATCAACTTCCATTCGAGCAAATCATAATTTTGAAATATCCCTGATGTATCTAATCCAACAGACATATTATTGCCCATTATACAGAATGCCCTCGGACGAAGCAAGAATCTTATATTGTATCTATGAATTGCCCTGTTGATCCGCAACATTTACCACAGTAGATTATAAGTTCAATATAAAGTTCAATAATTAATCAAACAATTGATGAATCCAATCTCTTGTTTAAGTATATGACGCTATAATCAATTACGCCACATGTAGCTTGACGTCACACTCGAATACGTAATAACGTGGCGTAGCTATAGCGGTAAGGAACTTTTAAAAGTCCGTAAGTTGTAGTAATTTGATGTGTTTACTGCTTAATAACCATTCTGTTCAACGAACGAACGAACGAACGAACGAACGAACGAACGAACGAACGAACGAACGAACGAACGAATTAACGGACGAGCTGATCAGTGTGAGGGATTGATTGATCAATAGCATGTTTCTCCCCTATCATCACAACCACCACCATCACTCTTCTCTTTCTCTCAACTCTCCCTCCCTCCCCCCTTCCCCCATCCCTCACTCCATCCATCCCTCCCCCTCTCCCTTTGTCTCTCTCTGTCTCGCTCTCCCTCCCTCCCTCCCACCCTCTCTCCCTCCCTCCCTCCTCCCTCCATCCCTCCCTCCATCCCTCTCTCTCTCTCTCCCTCTCTCTCTCCCTCTCTCCCTCCCTCTCTCTCTCTCTCTCTCTCTCTCTCTATCTCTCTCGCTCTATCTCTCCCCCCCCCGCACTGCAGAACCTGTTGCTGCCACGTTCTTCATCGCGTTCTCTCTGGCCATCAGTTGTTTGTCTAACTCCCAAGTATCGAGTGGGACTTAAAGCATACTTCAGTGACATAACAGTAGGGAGTAACTAAGGAGAAAGAGAATCATGTTCTCCCCGTTCTCTGTTCTATGAGTTCGCTGTTAGTGTTGTGTTCCGACAAGAGTATGTGCATCATTGCACTGTTCGTGAGGCAAGGGTGGAAACAAAATCAAGTCACCTTACTCTATCATTTCAATGATTGAGAACTATGCCAATGAGGGACAAACTCTAGGAGACTGTTTATTTGTTCCTTAGATTTGGTTGTCCTCACTGGTCTTGTCGATCCTTTGAAACCGAAATACCAAATGCAATAAACCATGTGGGATATAAGAAATATAATGTTGTATGTATTGATACTAATTTAACTGAACGCTTTTGCTGCCTATGGCACCACCTTCCAGCCTAATTTGTTTCGAAATATCCAACAGCTTACCTTTATGGTTGCATTGAAATTGGGATTCCATGACTCTAGTGTTCAACGAGTTAAAGTTTTAGCAAAACTAGTTGACGAGCATATCACTATGGAGGCTGACAAAAGAGCGAATACGTGAGCACATGGATGAGAGGCTGGGCGAGTGATTATAACTTAGTGAGGGAAGACATAGATGCTGGCTAGTGTAAAAGGAAGACTGCTATAATGCGTTGATCGAAAACATAAGAGCCATGGACGTTATTGAAAATTGCGGGTGGTAACAGTAGCGCAATGAAGGTGTCTGGCGTTCAGGGGCAAAAGTAAGCCAACATTTTAGCGCTCGTCCAATATCCAAATACGGGCACCCGCGGATGCGGGGGGGGGTGCAAAACCAGCCCCATTGGCACTTTGGTGCGGCTTCACACATAACCCAACACTACAATGAACTCGGGGCCTGGGGCAACTGCTCCCACCCCATCAACCACCACACACCACCACCCCCACTCGAGGATTACACACAAATGGTACTATGGTACTTATCTATTTATAAGATTGGTCATATAAGTATGTGTGTGGGATATGTTCAAGCCTTTAGCTGCCTGGGTGGTGCTGTCGTTATCATTGAATAATGTGGTACCGATAGCAATGGTGAGTTTTTCACAGATTCCTGATATCTTTTATAGTGATAGAGAATTGCAGCAGCACCACGCACAATGGCACAAACGATATTGAATACAATAAGTAGCATGTAACTTTGGATGAAATACATTGAGGCACCCACCCACTACCCCCCCCCCCCAATGCGTGGTAACTCTTTCAACTGAAACACAGACACAATATATATTATGTTGGGTACTTTGAAATTAATGTGACTTAAAGCTTCCAGTCAAATTATCTTCAAAATATCCAAAAGGTTACCTGTATATTTACCTTGACATTGAAATTCTGTGAATTCACGGTGCAAAGCGTTAAGGTAGTTCATGAATCATGACGCCATCGACGTCTCCTCGAGGGGTGTGAGTAATGTCTGCGTTGATTACTTGAGGGGGCTGGGGTTACTTCAGTGCGTGTTGCATATAACTTATCAGACAGAATGGCGTGTCTGCAGTGAATACATGAGGATTGTTACACATAATACCATAGCGCGTGTTGGCCTTTATGTCTATAGTCTAAGGACTTTTTTCTCTGATCATCAAGTCGCGTGATATTTTACATTCCCAGACCTAACTTTCTACCAGCTAAGGGTAATATTTATTACCGTGTTGCGCACAGAAGTTTCCCTTGAATTGAATGTATTATAAGTCATTGTAATATCATAAGGATTTACGTGATCAATTTCGGTGAGAACCTTATTTATGGTGCAGTTTCTTATGGTAAGTGCGGAGAAATAGCAGTATGCAAACCCACTGCAATGCCATTTCGATTATCGTTAATGGGTGCTAAAATACTTCAGAGGGGCAATGGTAATTCTACAGGCTGATGTTGCTCAGAAGCCGGGTGTTATGTAAAGAGGTAGATAGAAAGCATAGTATATAGTCCAAGGAAAACATTGTAATAGGATAATTGTGTTTCATTAACCCGTTAATCCAAGAATTTGTTCAAGAAAATGTCAATTGTCCCATATGAAATGTTCATTTGCAGACCAAGAGAAGACTATTTTTGAAAAAAGACCACTTGAATGACTGGTTCGGTTATCGAGCCAGTAATTCCAGTGGTCGATTTTTCAAAAATAATCTTCTCTTTGTCTGAAAATGGGCACTTCTCAAGATCACTGCCGACGTCGTTTTTAGCTGATATGAGTGTTAAAGAGTTAAGAACCAACACCTGTTTGTCATATCCTGTCGATATAATCACCATGGCAACATTGTAGACGTTATCACAGCATGTACTTGATAGAGAGTCACATAGGCCCCTAGACACACTTGATATGGGATTTCAATATTGCAAATGTGTGGGAGAGTTAAGCCGTTGTTGGTGACAAGTTCTTCGTGAGATAAAAATTAATAAAAGCATTTAGAAATGCTTGAAAATGAATGTTTGAGTCAGGCACTTCCTTTGCACTTTCTGACCAGACGCGATCTAACCAATATAATTACTAAATTCTAGAACAAAAATGACCAATATAATTACTAGATTCTAGAACAAAAACGACGACGACGACGACGACAGTGATGGCGACGGTGGCGGCGCTGGCAACGACGACGACGACGGCGGCGGCGGCGACGACGACGACGACGACGACGACAGCAACAACAACAACAACAACAACAACAACAACAACAACAACAACAACAGCAACAGCAACAGCAGCGGCAACAACAGCGGTCGATTGCTTGTTTTCAATTAATAGTAGCCCAACGGATGTCGTAGTATAGAGCTTGTGCCATTTCTGTTCAGTTTAGAATTTATGAATATAATACACACATGCCAATGCAGTGTCAATTAGGCCACACCAACATTTGCTATCTCAATTCCTGTCTAAGTATGGACAACACAACTCACGTCTGGAAATATTACATGTAATTGTTATATCGTGCATTTAATGATCCGCCACCAGCCATGATAACGCGGCTTACTGGGCCGATGCCGGGCCAATACCAGCATCCTATTGCACGGTCTCGCCCTCCCGCTCTGCTCCTGTATGTGTAGCGTGCAGGCTATGATATCTGCGATAGGTTAACGAAACGTCATAAATATAAATGAACTGTGGATCATAGACGATAAAATTGCTCCATAAGAAATAATGATGACCTGACTGGCTACCCTACGGACCACCAGCGTAATGCCACTTCGCATAGCAAGAGATCAAAGGTCTGCATGTACGACCACAAACAGCGGAGAGATGTGACTGTGCGTATGTTAGTACGATGGGCCAGTACCGGACCGATACCGAAAGTGATCGATACTAAAAGTATAGGCACCGTGTCGCCCCAGCATCCGATACGGCACAGTAAGATGCGTTGTCTGTGTATATTCAAGCACCTAGTCATCTCATGCGCATCCCAAGCTGGTGGTTATGCAACTGCTTCTCCCAACCACGTGGCTTATAGAATCACTAGAGAAGATGACGGGCTGGTGAGGAGGATGCGAGGAGATCGAATTGCTTCAACTAAGATGAAGCTATAGAGTGAACATTGAGCTAAGTGCCTGAATAACGCAAACTGTGTCAGGGATTTGGTGGGTGTGATTGGGAGTGGTAGAGGTAAAATGGCGAAATAAATCTAATCGACTGCAAATCAGAAACGTGTTTGTGAAATCATTTTAAGTGTTTTATGCAGAGAATACACCCACACGCCATGCTAAAATGATGGATGTGTTGAAAAGAGAAAAGTGTGTACAATTCGAAAATGTTGATTCAGGGATCTTGTGCTGGTGTTGGCACAACTATAGCAAATGGAGTTCTAGCTCCGGGGAGAAGTTACGAATCAGTCTGATGACGGAATGGGCGACAGAGGGAAGAATATAATTGATAGTCTACGTGCTGATGATTGACTGCTAGAATAGCCGGCAGTCGTGAAGGACAGGTCGGTTCATTAACTAACAAAGCAACTGACTGACTGACTGACTGACTGACTGACTGACTGACTGACTGACCGACTGACTGACTGACTGACCGACCGACCGACCGACCGACCGACCGACCGACCGACCGACCGACCGACCGACCGACCGACCGACCGACCGACCGACCGACCGACCGACCGACCGACCGACCGACCGACCGACCGACCGACCGACCGACCGACCGACCGACCCGACCGACCGACCGACCGACCGACCGACCGACCGACCGACCGACCGACCGACCGACCGACCGACCGACCGACCGACCGACCGACCGACCGACCGACCGACCGACCGACCGACCGACCGACCGACCGACCGACCGACCGACCGACCGACCGACCGACCGACCGACCGACCGACCGACCGACCGACCGACCGACCGACCGACCGACCGACCGACCGACCGACCGACCGACCGACCGACCGACCGACCGACCGACCGACCGACCGACCGACCGACCGACCGACCGACCGACCGACCGACCGACCGACCGACCGACCGACCGACCGACCGACCGACCGACCGACCGACCGACCGACCGACCGACCGACCGACCGACCGACCGACCGACCGACCGACCGACCGACCGACCGACCGACCGACCGACCGACCGACCGACCGACCGACCGACCGACCGACCGACCGACCGACCGACCGACCGACCGACCGACCGACCGACCGACCGACCGACCGACCGACCGACCGACCGACCGACCGACCGACCGACCGACCGACCGACCGACCGACCGACCGACCGACCGACCGACCGACCGACCGACCGACCGACCGACCGACCGACCGACCGACCGACCGACCGACCGACCGACCGACCGACCGACCGACCGACCGACCGACCGACCGACCGACCGACCGACCGACCGACCGACCGACCGACCGACCGACCGACCGACCGACCGACCGACCGACCGACCGACCGACCGACCGACCGACCGACCGACCGACCGACCGACCGACCGACCGACCGACGACCGACCGACCGACCGAACCGACCGACCGACCGACCGACCGACCGACCGACCGACCGACCGACCGACCGACCGACCGACCGACCGACCGACCGACCGACCGACCGACCGACCGACCGACCGACCGACCGACCGACCGACCGACCGACCGACCGACCGACCGACCGACCGACCGACCGACCGACCGACCGACCGACCGACCGACCGACCGACCGACCGACCGACCGACCGACCGACCGACCGACCGACCGACCGACCGACCGATTGGCTGGCTGGCTGGCTGGCTGGCTGGCCGGCCGGCCGGCCGGCCGGCTGGCTGCCTGGCTGGCTGGCTGCCTGGCTGGCTGGCTGGCTGGCTGGCTGGCTGGCTGGCTGGCTGGCTGGCTGGCTGGCTGGCTGGCTGGCTGGCTGGCACGCTGATTGCGTGCCTTCCTGCCTGCCTGCGAGCCTGCCTGTTTGCCTGCCTGCCTGCCTGCCTGCCTGTCTGTCGGCCTGCCTGCCTGCCTGCCTGCCTGCCTGCCTGCCTGCCTGCCTGCCTGCCTGCCTGCCTGCCTGCCTGCCTGCCTGCCTGCCTGCCTGCCTGCCTGCCTGCCTGCCTTACATGACTGCTTGCATGCATGCATGCATGCATACCTGCCGACCGGCTCGCCGGACTGAGGGAAGGGCGGATGGGTGGGCGGACGGACGGCGCAACAAACGGACGAGCTGGATGGCCGGACGCTCGACCGGGCAACCAACTGACCAACTGGCTGACCGGCTGATAGTCCGACCGACCGACCGACCGACTGCCTGACTGCGCAATTGACTAGCATACAGTTTTTCAGACCAGACTTTAACTTTAACTTTTAAGAAAATAACAAGTTGGTGACACCGTAAGTGTTACTGTCATATATCTTCCTTCTTCATATACATTTAACAACAGTATACAGAGAATATCCTCGTGATAATCACCCACAACGAACTCCCTGAATCAATATAAAATCATCATCTTTATACAGCTTTCGACAATGTTTACGAGAATAATTAAATACAGGTTATATAAGTGGCATTTGCCATTTAATAAATGATTATCAACATGTCCGATTTACACACACCCAATCATGTGACAAATGCCAGAAGCGTTGAAATCACTTTACACCTGTCGGAGCGGCCATTTAGCGAAAGCCATTTCCTCATACCATACTTCAAGAAGTTTCTGAACCGTAGATCTAAATACCTCTTTAGTGCATGTTAATGATACAGATTAAGATGGCCACGCGTGGCTTGATTGCGTCACATAGTGTTCAATCCGGGCTTTATACTCATTGGCCACCTATGAAATCGGGATTTCATCTTGAATGTTATTATTTTTCATACGTATCAAAATCTCTCCTGCCATGGAAGGAACAAAAGCAAGTGCTCTATTGTAATTTGAATATTATACTTGAGCACTTATGAGGCGATTCTTCACACTACACACTTTCATCAGTAAAGTACATGGGCGGTAGCATCACCAATGACCTAAGCGGGAACAAACACGTTACTGAGATCTGTGGCAAATCGTACAGAACCTTAAGACTGTTGCGGTTAAATCTATCAATCTGTTCCCAAAAAATCAGACTTCAAGCATACATAGGACTGATCATACCAGTTTTAGTTTATGCAAGTACAGTTTGGGACCCTCATCAAATAGCTCTTCAGAACAAACTAGAACATGTGCAAAGACGTTCAGTTATATTTGTCACATTAAACTATTGTTACGAACCAGGCAGTATGACACATGTAATGGAAACCCTAAAAACCCCACCATTGTCCCGTCATTGTCCTCCACCATTGCCCGGCTGAAGGAAACAAACCCGTTTTATTCGGGCAAAACATATCTAAACAAGCTATTTCGCCATAACCAGTCAAGCTCAAGATCAAGATCATCAAGATTCTGGTAATTTGTTCAGGTATTCTATCAAATAGCTAGGTGAAATAATAATAATAATAATAGACTCTGAAAACGCAGGTTACTGGGCCGATACTGAGTCAATATCGTGCCCTATTGGCTACATAGTGCTCCAGTACTGGCCCAGTATCCTGCGTTATCAATGAAATTATGGGGCATTTTTGTTCTCTGAACTTGAGATTACTATATTAAAGCGGCTATGTCACAGTATTTCATTATTGCAAATCAGTCTCTAGGCTATATACATCATCTCATTGTGTCAGGAGAAGTTCATATTTTCAACAATCCTGATAACGCGCACCCCGTATAAGTGAAGGTGGCTTGCGTTATCAGTTTTCGTAACGCGTCCACAATAGTTTGCAAACTATTGCAGTTATTGCGAAAACGGGAAGTGCAACGCACGTTCATTCCTAAATGTGTCTTTCCAATATTGTGGTATTTTCGTTATGGGACTTTCATTATGAAAAAGCAATCATATCCGGATTTTTCTCAGACTACCTTGAAATTACAAATAGATGCGGTATGGATATAGGAGGGGAAAGAGAGGGGTGTGTGACAGTTTTCGACCGATTGCATGAGTGACAGATCGGATGTCCGACTGCATGAGTGATGGACTCACGTGATGTCCGACTGTATGAGGGATGGACTGGCGAGATACATGAGTGACAGATCGGATGATTGCATGAGTGACGGGCTGACAGATAGGCCGACAGGCAGACCGACTGACTGCATGAGTGGCAGATCGGATGACCAACTGCATGGCTGACGGACTGACATACTGCATGAGTGACAGTTCGGATGGTCGTATGAGTGACGAATTGACGGACAGGCCGACCAATAAACCGACTGACCAACCATACATGAGTTATAGAGCGAATGACCAACTGACTGAATGACTGACAGATCAGATGAGTGACCGACCGATTGCCTGGGTGACAGAACAGATGACTGGCTGACCGAATGAGTGTCAGACTGACGGACCTCATCAGTGACAGATTGATAGACTGCATGTGTGACATATCGGATGACCTCATGACTGATAGATAGCATGGCTCCGTGAGTGACAGACTGACAGACAGCATGAGTGACAGATCGGATCACTGCATTAGTGACAGATCGATTGGCTGCATGAGTGACAGACTGGTGGAATGACCGACCACATCAGTAACATATTGGATGACTGCATAAATGATGGACTGACGGACAGGCTGACAGACCAAACTACCCTTCGGCCGACGGACTGCCTGGGCGACACATTGACCGAAAACATGAGTGACAGATCGTCTGACTGCATGCGTGGCGGCCTGACCCACCACATGAGCAAACAGCCTACCAACTATATGAGTGGTCAACTGCATGACTGATACATTGGATGACTGCATGAGTGGCTGACTGCTTGCGTGCCAGATCGGAGGACTGTATGAGTGAAGGACTGACGGACAGGCTGGAAGACCAAACCACTCACCTACCAACTGACCAACTCACTGACCAACCAGCTGATCGACAGAACGACCAACTGACCAACAGACCGTCCGACCGACTGCATGAGTGACAGATTGGATGACTGCGTGAGTGGCAAATCGGACGAGTGCGTGAGGGACAGATTGATGGATGGGGTGAGTAAAATATCGGAGGACTGAATGAGTGACTTCATGCGGGATAGACTGACGGACTGCATGAGTGCCAGATCGGATGACTTCATGACCGACAGATCAGATAATGCCTGAGTGAGAGATCGGTTGACTGTATGAGTGACAGATCGGATGACTGTATGTGTGATGGAATGGGGGACTGCATACGTGAAGTAACGGATGACTGCATAAGTGACAGACCGCCGGACATGCTGACAGAAGAAATCACCTACCCGCTGGCTAACCAACTGCATGAGTGACATATCGGATGACTACATGAGTGACAGATATGATGGCTGTATGGGTGACAGACAGATTGGATGACGGCATGAGTGGAAGACTGGATGACTGCATTCATAGTGACAGATCGGATGACAGAATGAGCGACCAACCGATCGACAGTCTAGCTGCATGAGTGACAGATCGGATGGCAGTATGAGTAGCAGATCGGATGACTGCATGATGGACATCACTTATGAATGCAGGAGTGACAGATTACATGACTGTATGAGTGACAGCCTGGTTGACCGACCGGCCATGTGAGTGACGAATCGGATGATTGCATAAGGGACGGATCAGATCACTGCATACGTGAGGGACCGGTTGACCGACCAAACCATCCTTCATCTGCAAGACTGACCGCATAAGTGATGGAGAGAGCGACCGATTGCATGACTGACAGATCAGCTGACTGCATGCGTGACGGGTTGACCGACCACTTGCACAAAGGACCGACAAACTATATGAGTCACTGACAGCATGACTGACAAATTGGACGACTGCATGAGTGACGGACTGTATGAGTGACGGACCGGCGGACTGTATGGGGTGACAGACATCCTGAGAGACCAAACAACAAAACCACGTAGTGACCAAACCACTGAGCAACCGACCAACCGCATGAGTGACAGATCGCATGACTGCATGACTGATGGACCGCAGGAGTGACAGATCGGATGACCTCATGACTGACGGACTGACTGACAGGCCAAGCCACCCACCAACCGATTGATCAACCCACAGCTCGACCGACTAAACAACAAAACGACGGATTGCCCGCCCGACCAACTGCATGGGTGACCGACTGCATGAGTGACAGATCATGTGACTGCATAAGTGACAGATCAGATGGACTATATGCCTAACATATCGGATGACTGCATTAGTGACAGATAGGATGCATGCATGAGTGACAGACTGCTGGACTGCATGAGCGACATATCGGATGACTGAAAGAGGGGCAGACCAGATGACTACATGAGTGCCAGACTGATGAACTGCATGAGTGACAGATAGGATGACTGCATGAGTGGCAGACTGCTGGCCTGCATGAGTGACATACCAGGTCACTGCATGAGTGGAAGATCGGATGAGTGACGGACTGGCGGGATGCATGAGTGACATATCGGGAGACTGCATGGGTAACATATATGATGACTCTATGAGTGACAGACTGACGGACTGCATGGGCGACAGATAGGATGACTGCATTAGTGACAAACTGATGGACTGCATGGGCGACATATCAGATGACTGCATGATTGACAGATCGGATGACCGCATGAGTGACAGACTGGCGGAACAAATCAGCCACCCACCGATTGACCAACCCACTGACCGACCGACCAACTGACTGTGCGGATGACTGACTTGGCGATGAATGAAGCTGTACGACTCGTGTATGCATATCATCCACGCAAAACGTGAATATATGCCCTATATCCTACATTTTCTTATGTGCAATCCATAAACTAAGACTATGGAAAGGGCTTAGGTAGTAGGTAGTGAATAGACGACCTATATCCTTCATCTTCTTATGCCCAATGCATGGAATATGTCTATGGAACCGGCGTAGGTGTGTACAATATCAAATAGGCCTAAAATCGCTGAAATCACATGCATTTTAAAATAAGCCGCCAGCGTAGTACAATTGTACCATAATAAGAACGACACGATGTGGCGAATTGGGACTTGGGCAAACGGCCCTTGACTGGGTAGTTTGTCCGCTTCCAATCATGTAAATATTTTAGAATAAAAAGAAAAATGTGTAAATATTGTAGAATTTTCTTATTCTATCGTACACATATCTTCATAGGATTCAATATCAAGCTGTCACCAAGAAATTGATACGTGAGAACACGCTAAAACACATCAGTAGGAGAAAATATGTAGCGTAACCTCGTCGCTGTCACGAGAGATTTGTTTATGCATTGTGAAATACTTTGTGACTGGGGAAGCCCTTCTACTTATTGAATGGCTGTTCCACCATTTGACGCGGCACAATAAAACTCATCCACGTTGCATAGTTTGTATGCGCAATTCAATTTCAATGATAGGGCGCTCAACATAGAAAATCATTTCATATTCCATTAGATTACATACAAACACGCTAAATACGCCTGGAATATTGAAAGCGTGCTATTATTTTTCAATTAAGACTAGTTGGTGTGACACAGTACCTTTAAGAATTACACGAGTACGCATGAGAATTAGATTTCAATAAAAAGACTAAAAAAATAATAGATTTTCTCTAAGTGAAAGTTAAAACTTTCGCTAAGGTCGTGAATTTTGACACGCCATAAAATTCACGGTATGACGTCATTGCATGAATTATGGTCCACATGCATTCAGATTACAGCACACGTATTTTCAGATTAGAAAGAAACTGTCGTCCAATACATTTATCACGCGGGACATCTGCTTCGATACAAGTTATAGTCTAACAGATACTAGTGTTTCTCTTGCAATATCATTAATATAATGATCTTTGAATAAGCTGGCAATGACGTAACTTTGTGATTCTCATGAGCAATTGAAGAACAATGAAATTCCGTGGCGAAATGTACTATTAAAGAATCCGAAAAACACGCAAAGAATACATTTTATTTTAGTTAGAGTATACAAAAGCATAATGTGGCGTGCCTTGGCACTTAGCCATCCTTTAGGCATGTGCTCAGCATACATAATATAAATTCTACATATGATGACGCATATCAAAGTAAGTTCAAGTACAGAATGGAGGATTCCAGTTTCTCGGTCATTAATATGACGCCATAATCAACTAGGTGACGTTTAGGATGACGTCATAATCAGTTACATCATGAATGGCGTAGATAAGTTCGTCACACGTGCTTAATTGATAACGGACTAAGCGTTGTTGTACGAATTGTATGTATTTACTATTTAATAAACACGCTGTTGAAGATTTTGAATCTAATTTGACTGGGCGTTGTTGTTGCCATAGGTAGCAGCAGCACCCAGTTAAATTAATTTCAAAATATTCAACCGGGTATTTGTAGTTTTCTGCAAATTGCCAGTCATGAGGTTCAGTGGTCGATCGATCCCAACACGGGCGATGCGCGAGTGGAAATTAGATAACGATTGGCGGGGCGTAGCTAAAACTGGATTCCTCTATTCTCAACTATTACGAGTTCCAAGCTGGTGAATAGCCAGCTCTCACGCCCTTCGTGTGGCTAAATAGGAAGAATATAAATGTTGATGTCAGATGATGTCAATGAAATGTACGAGACGATGATAAAAGCAACTGCATGGTGTATGACTCCTATTGACCGGTTCGAGAGGCGATGACAATATTGACGAAAGTGTAATAATATATTTGCTGTAATAGTAGAAGCGATGCCAGAGACCTATATAACGCTAGATTGTCGATGGTAATATCCATGATATGATGCTAACGATGCTATTTAGCATGAAGAATATGCCTGAACTATACACGTCACATGGTAAAAGTCTTAGTCAGAAAACTAAATATGAATTGAATTAGCCAACTAATTATAGATATAGTGACCTTTCGCCAGTGGTACATTTACACTATTATTACTGAGTTTATAAAGACTATAGATATCAGAGACATAATCTATTTTAGTAATTGCGAAAAATATTTGTATGGTGCGTAGGCGTGTATATTATTATACTATTTAACATTGCCATAGCAATACTGTTTGACGCTATAATAATCTGGCTACATTTAGTGTCGATGAGAGAATTTGAGTTGTACTTATCGTATTTATAAATGCCTAAGATATGGAGACACTCCACCAAAGATCATATTGTATCAGAGGAAACGGTGATTATTCATCGGAATCAGGGACTGCCATCAATGTTGAATCGAGATCCGAACAGTCCTCCGACTTGATATAAGACGTGGCCAATATTAGTGCAAATACGCTAATCTTGTTATCCCTGAGTCCAACTAGTCATTAAATTTCAAGCAGGCCTACTCCAACCGTAGCATATACCAACCGTAATGAAATTACAAGCTGCGTGTAATACTTCACTTGACGATAGATAGATAGATAGTTTATTGCAAAACTCCAACATAAGGATACGCCAATACAAATACAATCATATAAATAAACAAGGTATATAAAATAGGCCCTATACAAATAAATAAACACTACGTAATTAAATATATACATATTGTACAAAGCAATAGGCAAATCGCGTCCACAACCGGATTAACTACGGCAAAAGATTGATCCATATCAAGTTATGCGCCGGACATTTGCAGCCCCGCCCACGTTCTGAGCGTGTTTGGATCGGTGTATGTACTTTGAACCCTGAGGTCACAGGATCCCCTTTTTTCAAGATGACTATACAGATAGGTTACTGAATATTTTGAAACTAACCAGACCGGCCGCCATTACAGTCTACGAGTGCACCAACACCCAGCCGAACTAGCCTCAAAATGCCAACAGAATGTTCATTAGATAGTAGTTAACCATTCAAAGGATCTGTAAACTTGACGGACTTTTAAACGATTATGGTTGAGTTAAATTCATCATCGTTAGGTAGTTTGATTGTGACGTCAGCCTAGATATGGCGTAATTGATTATGACGTCATATAGTTGAGTGACCATTAGAGTTATTTATGGGCAGCTGTTATATTAGTATACGGTTTTTATACATCTTACGATGAAGTGGGGAACATTACCTCATGGCATTTCGTTTCTCCATAATGACGTTGACAAATTTTAGAATCGTTTTAGATATGTCTGAAGAGCCACGATTGCTTGACATTAAAAAGACAAATTTATCGTGCTCATTTAGAGAATCAACGTTAGAACAGCTAGACAACTCAGAAAATAAAGAATCCCTAGCATCCTGGAATGTAGGACATTCTAAGTAAGACAAAGTGTCTCTCATCTTCTAGTTTATTTAGATTGCAGAGGTTACAGAGCCGGGATTCTACAGGTAACTTGTGCCGACAGTATCTATCTATTTCGATATGCAGACATTCTAGTGGTAAATTTTCAAAAATATTCTTCTCTTAGCCTGTAAATGAACATTTCTCAAGATCACTGCAGAGGTCTTTTTTTACCAACTTGACCATTAAATGGTTAAGTTGACACAATGAACATCTTACTCCCATAACCAGCAACAGCTCCCGGTAACATTGCATCAAGAATAGTTAACAGAATCCATCCTAACGTGAAAATAATTCCGAGTTAAAATAATTGAGTGTATTCTTTCATTGATTGGGATTCTTCAACTTGATAGATTTCTTTTAGCGTGTAGTATTCGATTTATTACGAAAATATGTTTTAGTAGAGCGGTTGGCGTAAACTAATCGAGCTACCAGCATTAACCAATATGGCTGAAACAATAATTGATAACTACCAATAGTATCTCTGTCATAATATAAGGGTTACTAGGACGAATTGCTCGTCCAACGCGTATTGGAAATTGGAGACTGGTAACGGTTTGGCTGGTTTTATCAATTTCAAGTCCGCCATTCTATATCCAATCAGCTGCGCATAGTTCCGCTTGAAATAGGTTAGTAGTTCTTTGTTCTGGTACGGATATCGGCCTAAAACGAGTAGACTACATTCGCGTAACGACATATAGGAGTAGGTGATAGCAAAATTCTCAGATATGTACAAATATACCACAGACCAGCGGCTGACCCTGTTTTATTAAAGCTTTTATGGCGAAATCCGTAAAAACACATCTGCAAATGGACATTAAATAAGCAGATAATATTACGATTTTTTAACAAATCGGGTTATTAACGTACCAAATCACTTTGTTATGCTGAAGTCTGCATTTCTCCCAGAACTAAGAAGAATATAGAACTAGTGCTTATAATTGCGTCAATAGAGGCTGTCAAACGAGATGGCGTTTAGTAGCAAATTTATCACACGAGTTTAGTAAGATCTCATTTGTATCGAGCTTTAGCCAATTCCAAATCTGATCTTAACAAATGAGTGTGTTAAATTGGATACGGGATCACAATGAGTTTTAGATTCTATGTATCACATATAAGCCATTATTCCGAATTTTCGCCTCAATTCTTGTCAACGGAGGAATACAGGTTTAGCCATGCCCCGCCCATTATTAGCTAAGCTCCGCACACATGCCGGTCTTGGCATCGATCATTCCCTGAATTCCCTGATCATCAATTTCCAGAAAACTATACATGTAAGCTGTAGACTATTTTGGAACTAATTTGACTAGCAACATCACCCAGTCAAATTAATTTCAAAATATTCAGCAGCATATTTATTAAATAGTAAAGCCATACAATTCGTACAACAACGCTTAGTCCGTAATCAATTAAGCGTTCGTGACGAACTTAACTACGTCAAACATGACGTAATTGATTATGCCGTCATCATGCACGTCACATAGTTTATTATGACGTCATATGATTGATGGATAAACTGGACTCCTCCTTTTCTTTTCATTTTACATGAGGTGTGTTTAACTCTGTAACAATTCACAGCCAATGCTCAATAAAATATAGAGACAAACACACCCTCTTTTGATTTCAGAATTATAATAATCATTTGATTGATCAGAATGATTCTTTGAACTTTTGAACTTTTGAGCTTTTGAACTTTATTACATAGTTGCGAGTAGCCGAAGATAAAACCATGTGTAAGGATTTAATCAATGCGGTGCAATGATATATACACGTGCGTGTGTGGTACATGTGTGTTCCTTAGAACAGTTACTACTCCATAATTATCCTTGGGAGGGTATTGCAATCATGTCTGTCTTGCGTGGGTGCGTGCGTGCTTGCGAGTGTATGTACATGCGTGCGTATGTGTGTCCGCACCTGCGTCTCCTAACCCGCTGATCCGATTTGGCTGTGGTTTTAACACAACGAAGAACACTTGCCGTACAAGAGGAGTACTAGACTATGGTCATGATCCGAATAAAAGATACCGGAACCGGATCAACTTCTGGATCTATGAATATATCAGAAACTATTGGTCAGATTTGGCTCAAACTTTAACACAAGAAAGGGTGTGACCATACACTAGGATTGCACTACTGTTGGCGCTGTCCGGAAAAAACTCCGGGAAAATCCGAAACATCCTGAAAACTGTGTAAATTATGTAAAAAAGGGAGGACGAGGGTCTGCAATCTGGGGTTACTGTGATGGCACGGGACTAATACACGGGCAATGCGGCCAGTAACGGATCAGTAACTGTACCACGCGTTATCAGGGATAATGGCAATGTGTTTAAACCACTGTTGTGTCAACTTAACCCTTTAATGGTCATGTTGGTAACAAAAACCGTCCTGCTGTGATTTTAAGAAATTTACATTTGCAGGTTGAGAGAAGAATATTTGTGAAAACTTACTACTGGAATGACTGTCATTCCAGTGGTAAGTTTTCACAAATATTCTTCCTGTTCTGCAATTGGGCACTGGTTAAGCAGAAATTTGAATTTGCGAGACCATTACACTTTTGATGAATTTGAAGGATAACAGAAATTTCTTTTTTTAAATTTGTATCCTTTGAAAAGTATTGGCAATGGACCTTTCCATGTTTAGCATCTCTAGCTAAGCCCCGCCCACAACTGGCTCGTGTTGGGATCGATCGATCTCTGAACACCCTGACTATCAATTTCCAAAAAAATACACAGGTAAGCTGTTGAATATTTTGAAACTAATTTGACTGGGTGCTGTTGCTGCCTAAGGCAGCAACAGTGCCCAGTCAAATTAGTTTCAAAACATTCAACAGCATGTTTATTAAATAGCAAAGAATTACAAAGATATACAATTCATACAACGTGTCGGACCATTTCAGATTTGGTGACGATCTATATGGAACCCTTTGTGACGTAATGATTATGATATCATCATACACGCGCTGAGCTGATTATGACGTCATACGAGGTCTGATGATGAATGGATACTCTGGAAAGGTGAATTACAAGGTTGATTGAAATAAATAGTATTTTGAGCACTTTAATGCGCTCTTGACACAAGAGGGGTTGAGGAACTATGATTACATGGTACCGTATGTGGGTGCTTGCTAGAAATAAGTTTGCTTCTTTCTACGACTAGATAGAAGCTAATCAAAACGTAGGTGCGAGTCTTCGTACCGATAACAGGTCTACAACGACCGGCCATTTTCTCACGTCATCAAGGCGATGGAACGACATTTTCCCAAAGGATTGAAATGCTTACAAGGATTTGCGTGTATTATGTACATCGTGCTTACTCAAGGAATCACTACGGATCGTATAGCATTTGGTATTGTAGCTCACCGGGTAGTGTCGGGCCGTTCCGGTGTATCATGTCGACTACAGCCGTGCTGCAAGTGCACGACGAGTGATGACGCTGGTTAGCATCCGGTCTCGGGGTGACGGACCTTGTACGAAACTGCCCTGCGGGAAACAAAAACCGGCCCCTAAGGCCGGTGGAACTCAATCGTTCCGGTGGGGCCGTGCGACCATCTTCATGCGACCATCTTCGCGAATATTAAACACAACTGTCTCATCCCAAGAATTTGTGTCACCAGTGTGCCTGTCCATAGCGATATCGTGATCTATGGACTTACAAGATTTGATTTGGTGACCTAAAAATATACGTCTATACAATGATTTTACCTAAACAATTATAAAGATGCTAGATAAAACTACAATAGGAGCATAAAAAAATACGAGACGTAGAGACAGGTAGATGAACTTTAAACATGAGGCTCCCGGCGGTACCACAAAGACTCGTAGGTCCTCAGAGGTATCCCTGCAAGGGAGGCTCCCGTACACGAGACTTAGCTAAATAACTTAATATAAGTTATTATACCTCTAAGCTGAAAGGAAGAAGATTATCTCGGACGAAAAGTTATGTGCCTCACGCGGGCACTACTCCTAGTGCTAGTTTGGGTGAGGAGTATTATCCTCGCGTGGACCGTCGTCGCTGAATCCTTGCGAGAGGCAAGTGCCTCGCGCGGGCCTCCATCTCCGGAAGGTGCCGCCACTGCTTAAAGCGGGAGAAGAGTAGTAGGCAAAAATGGGCCCACTCTAATATTTCAACCAAAAACGCCTGAGAAAGAAAAGACCATACCTAGTGAGATTATGAATATAGGGTAGCGTGCTGTTTTACGTGAAGACGGGACGAGCGATTCCCGATGGATTCTCTCGCCGCCGTCTTATGTGATTCTTAGTGTGCTGAATTAGTAGTTGCCGCTTTTATTTATGTGGGCCTTCTGCTTTGCTTAATTAGCTTTTAGTTGTTTTCAAAACAAGAACTATTTTGGCCGCAACCGGCTGGTATCTACGTAGCTATTAGACACTGCTGTCACTGAGAACAGATGCTCTAAGACATCGATACTTAAGACGGCGCTCATACATGTTACTTAGTAAGATCTCCGAACTGGATAAGAATCCGGACATCCCGCTCCGTAGCCACATAAAACGTTACAAGACATAGGTTACTTTTCACGAAAGCGTTATTAAACCATTGTTCTATCGCTATGGTGGGGTGAGAGAGACGAATACCCACCGTAAATTTCCTTCCCGCAAGGGCATGGCAGATCTAAATATCATGCCCAGACATTCTTATGGAAGTCGGTGGGGATACGCATCTCGCCCATCACCGGGTCCTATGGAACTAACCGTTTTAACCTGTCGTTAGGTTTATATACAAGTTGCCCTGTTTTGCACTGAGGTGCACGAGGTTTGTTCAGTAATAAAAATAATAATTAATATATGTTTTCGCAGTGCTTTCCTACATTGGCTAAAGTGCTAACTACTAAGTATCCAAAGATACAAGGAGAATGTGTGTGTGTGTAACCGCACCCTGGCCATCACCGCTCGGAAACCCTAACAGTTTCCCAGAGTCGGATCAGCCCATGGTGCGGATGGGGAGATCCAAACAATTGAGAAACCACAAGGCTGAGTGGAACATGAAGAGAGACAAAATCTTGGGGTTATGAGTCTTACCGGAGGGGTGGGGGGGGGGGGGGGGCTAGATTATCTCACTGCCGGAAGAGAAGAGTACATTACCGAATAGGTAATGAAGAAAGTGTCACTAATCATTTTGAATCTATCCTATCGAGCTGAATAGAAAATGTTTAGTCGTTAGCATGCCGGCCTAAACAGAGTTATAGCATGGATAGCGACCTCAGTGAAAAATTGTTGGTGGCGGGAGAAAGTGCTGCATATATAAGTGTTGCTGTATAGTGTTTCCTACGTGCACTGCAGTCCTATATTTTCTATAAATAAGCAAAACATATGAACGGATGGCCACTGGCCATATATATTTATATATATATATATATATATATATATATATATATATATATATATATATATATATATATATATATATATATATATATATATATATATATATATATATATATATATATATATATATATATATATATATATATATATATATATATATATATATATATATTAGTACAGGTTAACGAACCTACTATAGTGCGGTTAGCAACACATTGAGGAAAATGAGAACACCTATAAACAAACACAGAAATTATAACTAGCGGTCCTAAGACCGTTACGGTTCCTTTTAGTCATCGGGGCCGTTCTTACGGATACAATATAATTAACGAAACACATATAGAGAAATAATTAAACTGTGAAGTATAGTTACTTGAATACTCGGTAGCCATTCTTAAGTTAGGCTACCACCGTGTTACTGAAATTGATACGTCATTCCGTAGTTGACGTACGATGATGCGTTCTCAGGAAGCTGGAAAATTCCTGCAGGTTGGTTCCCGTAAGCTGTTTTCCACAAACAAGATTCCCACAAGAACACTCATGGCGGGACTACATCGCTCAGCAGTGTACGCCTAATAGGATGTCTAACGAGCAGTCAGCAAAAGATACGATAGTACTACTGTGGTGAAGAAAGTTCCCGTACCCCGATGGCAAGGGTGGAAGGTGTAAACAACCCGATCACAAACAGGGGTTGTCAGAGGCAAACGAAGATACAAAACAAAGCTTCACGGTGCTGGGTACGTCAGCCAGCTCTGAAGAGGCACCGGGCAGAGTTTACTTGCTGCGGTCGAAAGTCAGAAGAACCTACACGATTTTAGTGCGGTGACAGTTGAAATACCACTTTTAGGCGTGGCCGGCAGATCCGGCGAGTCATCCATCAAAGAACACCCTGCCTCTACATCTGTAGACTCACATATTTAGGCCGTAAAGGCCTCACCGCAAATGTGTGTTCCGAAGTAGATATTGATAAGTTCCAAATTACCCACCACCCCCCCCCCCCACCACCCGTAAGTAGGGAGTTACAAAATTGTTTTAGTGCATTGGGTTGGGCAACTGGCAGCTACCGGAGAAAAACCGACACATAGCTAAGTAATACGCATATTGTCTGTTGCGCTGAAGGTAGCTGGTACAGATCCAACCTGTTCGGCCCCCGGCCGAGGATGCTCTCGATCTCTGGATCGCGTCTCCTTTTATACTCCTCGTGACGTCACAGGCGCAGGCTCCATCCAATCATCGTTCGAGCAACAGCCAATCAGCGCGCAGCTGATAATAGCACAGTTGAAAGTTCTAGAACATTCTAGAAGATCTGCGTCCACGTGGTTGTAACGTCACGGCAATACTTTGAAGATAATCAAGAAGGGTTTTCCGTGGATAACCCAGCCATTTCTTAACTGATTTTGAAATGGTTTACAGATTTAAAAATCCCGTTGAATCTGGTTTTGATCAATGCCAGACTTAACGGGAAAAGGCAATCAATAAGGATTACAGGTGCCATCTCGGTACACTAAAAGCGTCATCCTATCTTGGTCATAAACTACGTGCTCTATCAAAAATAGCATCTAGACACGCGCATGGGCATCATGCGTTTCAACGAACTTTTCGTTTTCGCAACGCGATCTCTCTCATAGGCCCATATACGCTTATGGCTCTACCCAGGGGGCCGTGTTCAGGAAACGAATCCAGGACGGGCGGCGCGTACCCAGCTTGGCTCGTGCGGCCGGTACCCGACCGGTCTTTCCGAACTACACCATCATCAAAACTCCTGTATCATTTGCTTTGTGCTGACATTATCCCTTTCATGACGAAACCGGACACAACCGGCCTCTGTAATGGTCTTGAGAAATGTTCATTTGCAGGTTAAGAGGATACTATTTTCGGAATTTTACCACTGGATTGACTGGTTCGGTTATGGAGCCAGTCATTTCAGTGGCAAATTTCCAAAAATCGTGATGGCTTAACCTGCAAATGGTCGTTCCATGAGCAAAATTGTATGCTTTTCTTAACTAAATTTGCCTATTAAACGGCTACGGTCAACGGGATTCATCCAATGGCTCGTGGGATATCAGCATTTAAGCGATGTCCGTAAAATCTTGTTGGCATTTCATACCCCATCTGGGTACATCCGTTTTGAATTTCGGGATCAATTAAAAGGGAATACTTCGTGTTTCTTCCTCTTGTCTATTCCTCATACAGAAAACTAGGAACTATACATTATTTTGCTTCAGTTTAAATAATATATTCTTGTATAAATAGTGTCGGTCGTTTTAGCGTCCTTCGGTGGCCAATTCTCTTTATTCCCACAATTGCGCGGGAATTTACTACGTCAATGACCATACATTACAATCCTTTTCTCTATCTCATAGCGAAGGAGATCTCGCGAGACACGCTTTAACACAAGTGTCGCCCGGATGTTTCAGACAACCTAGAAATCTTCTCAATATTTATGCGAGTTTCCTCAACTAAAGGATAAATATTATCCACACATTGGAATAAGTTGATTGACAGTTTGGCATGCCACTTCATTCCTATGTGGCAAACTCAATACATTCAGAATCTAGATAATAGAACATATGAATAACAACGGCGGATGAAATATCCATTGTTGTATAGCATCAGCTCCTTATCAAATCCGTAAACGTGATTTTAGACAAAGGGTTACTTAGAGAACTTGTCTGTTTGGTTTGTCCATCCATCGATCCATTCGTACGTCCGTCCGTTTAGCCGACCGCACATCCATCCATACATCCATCCATCCATCCACCCACCCACGCACACATCCACACACCCACCCAGCCACCAACCGATAATCCATCCACCCACCCACCCACCCACCCACCCACCCACCCACCCACCCACCCACCCACCCACCCACCCACCCACCCACCGACACACACGCTCGTCGACTCACCCACCCACGCACCAAACCACCCAATCACCCACCCATTCATCCACCCACCCATTCACCAACACACCCACAAACCTATCCATCAATCCATTCATTCACCCATCTATCCATCCCTCCCTCCCTCCCTACACAACCACCCACCCACCCTCCCTCCCTGCCTCCATCTATCAACCCACCCTCCCACCTAGCCGCCCACCCATCCATTCATCAATCCATCCATCCATCCATCCATCCATCCATCAATTCATCTTTTAAACCTCTCTCTCACACACACACGCACGCACGCACGCACGCACGCACGCACGCACGCACTCACGCACGCACGCACGCACGTACACCACCCCACCCTCCCACCATCCCACCACATACACACACAATCCACCCACCCATCCTCCCATCCATCCATTCATCCATCCATCCAGCCGCTTACCCATCCATCTATTAAACCACCTGCCCATAGACTTATCCACCCATCCACCTGACCACTTGCCATCTCACCCTCATACTATCTGCTATCATGGTGTTATCTCGCTCCGTACAATAGCCAGGGCTGTTGCTTTGTTAAGCTTTTCGCGAACAGTCTCACCTCTTCTGGAGATTGAGTTTATCGGAGAAGTTCATTGGTTTGGGGGGGGGGGGGGGTGGGGGTGGTGGTGGGGGGGGGGGGATATATGAATACATTTAATAAATAGCACAATTCATACAGACGAAATTATAGATCCCCAGGATTAATATAATGTTCAAAAAGGAATTTGATCAATTCTTGAATTATATTTTTACTTAAACCGTAAAGTTTACCTCAAATTGTAAAACTCTATTTCAGTTTCGGTTTTTTTTTGTTACAATGGGATCCGTATTTAGAATATTGTATAATTGCCCTAGGTAAGTTAAGGACAGTACAAGAACACACGCGCGCAATCATAATTTGCATTAACAACTACTATTAACTTCTGTACGTGAAATTGCCGGATTTCCTCCCTTTTGACTGTGCAGATATAATAGCCATGGTCACTGGACCACAATTTCCGCCACTCCGGGTGCCACTATTAGTAACTGGTATAATAGTAGTTATTACAGGATTGTCATTAATAGAAAATGTGCTACTTCCACCATAATATCCAAAACCTCAACACTTTTGAATTCTTTTAACTATATAATCAGCATTACAGGGCTCGAAAATTAGAAATACATTATATTGCTCCCATGGGCAAGTACGTCATTTACATTACTGTACATCCAGGTTGGCCCATTTCTTTAAATTCTGTTGAGAATATGTATTGTTGTAAGCTACAAAGACTACACAATCCGTGTAAATAGCAACTCAACCAATATATTAACCCTTTATCCATAATATCAGCCAAAATCTCCTTCTGCAGTTGTCTTGGGAATTGTCCATTTGCAGACAAACTATTTGTGAAAATTTTCAACTGGAATGACTGGCTCGATAACAGAGCCAGTCATTCCAGTGATAAATTTCCATAAATAGTCTTCTCTTGGTCTGCAAATAGACATTGAGAAAATTTTAATCTTCTTGAAAAGATCTGAGTGTTAAACGATTAATACTAAAAAAGTTAATTAGTCACCATGAGTACATATACAGGTCTTGTGAATGACAAATTATCTAAACAGACAAAGACAATGCATTGGTTGACAAAGGTGGGCTTTGGTGATAACGAAATTTGAATTATACTGCATAGATTTCAAAAATAAAGATTTAAAATTCGATGAGATCCAGACGTCATGTAAAATTCTGCATTGTCAGTTGAACCGTACTTTGTATGCATGCATGTATCGTGATTCCATCAGTTAATTACGCAATGCTTAATATTGTGCACTTATAATGCTTTTCACGCCACCGTTCCATGGCCCCATTATGCAAATGCTCAACTCAACCGCTTTTTTAATCTTCGCACATTCGGCTAAGCATTTGAATGTTGAAACATGTCAGAATACAAAACTTAATTTTAACATTTTCATGCCAAAGTGGGCGAAGTCAGCCAAATCCCAGCGCTACAGTGGTCCAGAGGAATGTTCATTTGCAGGTCAGGAGAATACTATTTTTTAATCGATAACCGAGCCAGTAATTCCAGTGGTAAATTTTCGAAAATAGACTTCTCTTGGACTGCATTTGCATTCAATAAGCAAATATTTTGATTTGCTTGACCCGATTTGGTCACTAAAGCGTGAAATCTACTCTAGGGAAATATGCCATTCATTTCATATTCTCCGGAGAAATAGCAATTACTGAGCAAATCGGTTCCTTCTATGAGCTATTAATATTCTCTTATCGAGTGGCATGATGCTTTATATGAGTAGTTGACATATTGTGAATTCTCAAATCAACCCTAAAGGTCTAGCTAGTTTTTGTCAACCCCGATCAAATAATGTCAACGCAGTGTTACCATATCTTAAAATTCCTTTCAATATGGCATAATATGTAGCTTCTGTTTAACCTCGGTGTAAGCGGCCAAGAAAACCAAACGAACAACAACAATCGGAGAATTTGAACATATACCTCTATTATAATTATGGTCTATGTCGTAAGTACCCTCATGAAGTAAGTTATAGATCAATATGTCAGACAATGTTAGAGTGACGAAAAAGGACCGGGTTCACCAATTCATGAATCCATTTTCTCAATCAATGATATGATGTCATAATCAACTAAGTGACGTTTAGGATGACGTCATAAATCATAATCATTACTGACTCGATTTAGTCCGTCTTAAACGCTTAATAGTCCGTCAGGTTGTATGAATTGTATGTATTAATTGTCTTTTAGAGAGTGCAAGGATCGATTGATCCCAATACAGGTAAATCATGGGTGGAGCTTAGCTTGAGATGGGCGGGGCATAGCTAAAACTTGATTCATCCATTACGTTACCTCTTTGCTTTAAATTGAGATTATGGTAATTCAGCGTTCAAACTAAAGTGTGTAAATCGCTTCCAACACACGTACTAAGTGGGCCGGTCCTAGCTTGAATTGGGCGGAGCTTGTCTTGAAATGGGTCCCTATATCGTGTTTTCTTCCATCAAATCAATGTAATAAGATACACCCCGTCCAGGGCATGTTCAATATTTCGGTACCAACAGGGAATGTACTATTTTTATTACAAGGATATTATGATTACAAGTTTGGTTTTTTTGGAATATATTGTAGCGATGTTAATTTCCACCTATCTTAAAGCACCGAGGGGGATTAGCTGGCTGACAAAAGCTCTACTACACTTTGGTAATGGCCAGGATGAGTTGGCAGTCGAAATAGGAGAAGACACTTCAATAGCATTCAACAAGACGGTTCTTCAAATAATAAAAACTTCTAAATATTCAAAACGTGCCAAAACAATTTCTCAAGAACAATTCTACAAACGTGCTATTACCTGCCACATATATTTATGCATTAAAAGTAAATACAAATTTTTACAGATTTTATTTTCTGTACATGGTGACAACATGGCTACTGAAATAAAATGAGCACACGATGGTTATTTTGAAAACAACCAGAATGAAAGTTGTTATGCCATAACAGCAGCAACTTTCAGTCAAATAATTTTCACAATGCTCAACAGGCCTCGCGTCATAATCCCATGGAACCTGTTTGTTCCACTTCAGAATGAACGTCAGACTGAAAAAGGGCTTAGCCAGCTTAAGAATCAATTTCTAGTACAGTATAGCACAGAAATAATCTAAAGTGTTGACAAAACAGGATCAAACATAATGTTGAATATTTTGACTCCAACTGGATTCGAAGACCTTGCTTCACAAGGCAACAATTGTCTTTCAATCGAATTATGTCCACAATACCCAACAGAACATTTCTTACTAACATGTTTCTGCTTACTGGTTTTTATACATTTTGTCTTACTTCTGAGCAGCGCTGTATATAGGCAATATTATGAAATTTCATGAATTAGAAATGGCCAAACGTGATATTTCCAACAAGCTGAGCACTGGTAATTATGTGTCTATTGTGAATGCGGCTATTGTTCTCCATGTGTAAAGGCAGGAGCAATCACGCTTGACCGCACACGGTTTCTGCTGTACTGACAGGGAGCACTGTATACCGTCGAATGAGTGGATTTGGTGATAAATAAAGCATCTACACATTTTTGTATACCCAAATGAATAATTGCTGTGCTTTGACTAGTAGAACCGTCGCAATATTTCCGTTCGACCCGTGTTTATTTAATTTGGGAATATACTTATTATTTTTGGCAGGGGCGTGCTTCCATATTTACAGCCATACATGATGAGTTACCTGTGTCTGTCCGGGATAGTTGCCAGATTCGGCACGGATTAAAAACATATTCCTTAGTCGTGTCTCTAATTCGGGTTCAATTGCTCGCTTTGTACTTTGCAAAATCGGTTACTTTACTCGTGGCTGTTATCTGCCGTTGACCACATCAATCACTTTTGAAACATTCAGAATGTGATACGTGTTTGACCCCACCATATCGTAAAATACATTGTTACGTTAAGACGTAGATCCGTGTCCAACTGCTCGCTAACCCAGTGCCCCTTGAGATTCCAACGTCTCGGTATCAAGAGACCTATACAGGAAAGCTGTTGAATATTTTGAAACCAATTTTCCTCCCAGTTTCTGGTATGCTAGTGTTAAAGAGCAACGCGATTGTTGAAAAAAACCCAATGATCGCGATCAGCAATAAATGATGACGACATAAACACGGAATTATGACGCAATAAAGGCAGAATACACACTTCCGGGTCCATTAATGTATGTGTCACCCATAGACTTAGCATGCCTATGTGTATCGGTACGCCCATAAAATAACACATGATTTGAGCATAGGTCTCAGATGTCATGCCACAAATCAAACTGGCTTGCACATATAAACAGGAGTGTTATATGCTCTGATGGCGAATCACAACATGGATCTAAACTTCGAATTTACAGGACTTTCATAAATAACCTCAATATTGAAAACTATCTGCTAGTTAATGGAGACTTTTCTAGGCGTAAAGATTTGCATAACGTCCAGATAATAGTGCGGAGACATACAGTCCCAAAAACTCCAGTAGAGAAAAGAGGGCTCTTACTTTGTTCTGGCTGGAGTTGTTGAGGACGAGAAAAATTCTATTGCTCACTTCCCATTCTATGAAATTAAGACTGACTCTGTTTAATTTCATCGACTCATTTGTAGATATCTCTAATTTTAGCTTAGATGGCAAATTTGTATTCTTAATGCCATATAATAAGGGGGATACTGAGCTCTGCATGTGACATATTGACTTTTTTAATCTGTAAACGTTGCTTGTTTCTTTGCAAGCAGGGGTAAGATACATAGTCATAGGCTATTTGAATTTTTGAAGTGATACTGGTCCACGCTCCGTTAATGCCTTGCTTAGTGGGTAGAATAGAATATATGTGCAATGGTGGGCGGCTGGGTGCAGCAATGTAGAAACACTAACGGATATTAGTATTAACAGCAACTCTGAAACTCAAATATTTAATTGACGTTTGAAGCAGATGCAAAGGTAGAAATAATGTGTATACACATGGTAGAAGTGCAATGTCGGTGAGTGTATTTGAGGAATGTGTCTAAGATTTTCTAGCGCCACACCCAACCCCCACCCCACCATCCTACCCCCACCCACCCACCCACACACGCACGCACGCACGCACGCACGCACACACACACACACACACAACACACACACACACACACAACACACACACACAACACACACATGCACGCACGCACGCACGCACGCACGCACGCACGCACGCACGCACGCACACACACACACACACACACACACAGGGGGGCGGCCGCTGGGGCCTCCATCGAAAGAATTAAAATATTAGATGCGCTTAGAAGCCATCTCCTATATCTCCTACATCTCTAAGTAATAAATATCATCCGTTTGGCTTTTTTAATACTGTGCTGTTTTTATGAGTATGAGCTCACCCACCCCAAGGCACCCACCCCACCCGACCAACTCATGCGGTCGTGATACACATGTCTAGGCCTTTGAGTTCTAACCATAAAAGACGATGCCACCATCCACACGCAAACATAATCAGACATTTGAAGGCATCCTTTGAATAGCCCGGGCCAAATGTACTTCTAACACCCACACGTCAATATGGCTTAGTAAGAGGCTGCGAAGTAATAATTTAAAGTACTTATTCCATGCACACTAGCTGTTGAATAGTTTGTTACTAATTTGACGCAATTCTATTGCTACCTCATCTGTCCATTCATCCAGCATATGTCCATCGTTTTCTTTAAGCGAGTCCTTAAGAACTGCTGGGCAGGAAGGATCCATAGGGTCAGATCCATGGTTGGTCCCCGGAAAGCTGCTTGATCGATTTTGTTGGTGGCCATTTGGACTGTGCACTATTTTAAACATTACATTAAAAGACCTGTGAAACTGCTTGACGTGAAACTCAAGAAGCTTCACGGTCTTCATCAAAGGCAAGAGCTGAGCAAACCTTGTTCACGTGTTCAACATGATTGGTAGATTTGTCTTTGATAACCTATTTTTCACAAAAACAACTTTTCCTTTGAATCCCGCTGATTGCAAATATAGTTAGGAACTAAGGTCCAATTAAATATTTTCAAAGCAAACACATGGGCGAATGCACGCGCACTCAACGTGTGCATCTGACACAACAACCCGCCCGCCCACTCGCTCAGATTGTGAATTAGGAATATGTTCAATTGACCACAGAATACATACGTTCTTCGATTAGCATCGCTCTAACATTTATACATAATGATAAGAAACATAGAATGCAAGAAATCGAGTCATGAGCCTGCTCATTGCAATGTTTTTAGCGTGGTGGTTAGGTAGGTGGGCACCCCGGAACACCCTTCTATGAGAGTTGGGGCGGGACACAATTTCATATCTTCCTCCAGACAATGCCATCCAGCGTGCCCTTTTCTGGAACCTGGCCCCGCCCCCAAATTTGCTTCCGGCGCCCCTGTGGCCATATCAGCACCGCAATCAATAGTAGCGGCGTCGCCGGCAACAGCTGCAGCAGTAGCAGTAGTAGCAGCAGCAGTAGTAATAGCAACAGTAATATCCTCCTTAGCCCATCGAATAAGGCCCCCCCAGCCCCGCGCACGAGTACGCACGCACGCAACTAATCGCACGCACGCAACTAATTATCAGTCGGCCCCAAATAGGCTTAACGCGGCTCTGTATGGAAGATCGTACTCATAATGAGAATGTGAATGTCTCATGAGATTGGTAACTAGATTGGGAACTAGTGTTGTGGTGAGACTATGATGACCGCTATGCTCAATTTCCTTATCAGAAATATAATTCACCTTTCCAGATTATCCATCCATCACGTGACCTTGTATGACGTCATAATCAGCTCAGCGCGTGCATGATGACGTCACAATCAAGGGTTCCATATAGACCGTCATCAAATCTCAATGAGTCCGACACGTTGTATAAATTGAATGTCTTTGTAATTCTTTGCTATTTAGGCAGCAACGTCACCCAGTCAAATTAGTTTCAAAATATTCAACAGCTTACCTGTGTACTTTTTTGGAAATTAATAGTCAGGGTGTTCAGAGGTCGATCGATCCCAACACGAGCAAGGTGTGGGTGGAGCCTAGCTAGAGATGGGCGGGGCATAGCTAAAAACCGGAAAGGTCCATTGACCTGTCCACTTTACCCATGCATCATCTGGCTGCATATGACATCATAATCAACTAAGTGGCATGTTGGATGACGTCATAATTAATTATTGAATGAATGAATGGCTCGATTTAGTCCGTCTTTAACGCTCAATAGCCCGACACGTTTTACTATTTGTATGTCTGTACATTTAATAAACATTCTGTTGAATATTTTGAAACTAATTAATTACAAAATATTCAACAGCTTGCCTGAATAGGTTTCTGAAAACTGATAGTCAGGGAGTTCAGGGAGCGAGCGATCCCAACACGAGCGAGGTGTGGATGGAGCCTAGATAAAAATGGGCTGGGCATAGCTAAAACTTGAACAGTCTATTTTCTGAAGATGCCCAATTGCACACTCAATCTGAACAGTACATTCCCTAAATAAATTCGTGCAAAAATTATGGCCTTAACTTTATTGTGAGGCGATTACGCGTTCCAGTTACGTACACAATTGCGCAATCGTGTAGATGACGCACATAGACCATACCAAGGAAGTGCATTAGTGACAAAGACCACAGCGCGTATTACTGTTAATGAACGGATTGGTTGATGTTGTGTCGTTTTGGCCTATGGAATAATGTTTTGTTGCCATTCAAGAGAGATTGCCAAGGACCATAACGGATCGTTGCATAAAGAACGGGAAGAAGAATTTAACGATCTCCAGTCTAATGTGCTCACGGTGTGTACCGTTTTGTGATTGCAAGCGTTGAAAGGGGCGATAATTTGAAGAGCAACCCTGATAGTGAAGCGCTTGTATCAGCAAATAGGTTGGTGTATAAGATGTTTGCCGGGCAACTCGTAAGAGAACAGCTGGGTAGTAAGAACTAAATTTGGACTCTATGATACCCTATGCGCACATGTTATTCGAAAAGCACTTTAATGACCCAATTTGGTTAGGAAAATCTAAATATTTCCTTATTGAACGTCAATTTGCACGCAGAGAGAAGACTATTTTTGAAAGTTTACCACTGGAATGGCTGGCTCTGTTACCATAAATGAAAGGGTTAACAGATTCAGGTCCTAAGCGTTCTGTTTCATATCGTTCTCTATATTGTAGCTGTCTCTCAAATTCGTTGGTAGCGTTCCTTCCAACAGGGATTAAAATAAACTAGTAATTACGAATATACATGAATAGTATAATTTTAACTGCGTACAAGTCAGCAAATAGTTCATAATTTGGTGTGATCTGTAATAGCCACTAATGTTTGCAAAATATCTGATTTTTTTCTACGTCATTATCAATTCCAGAGTCATGCACAAATGTCTGCTATTTAAGAAATAAAGATTGTACAGCGCTTAGAGCATACAATAGCATGGAGTTCAGCGCAATATAAATGTGCTATCTATCTATGGATCTATCTATCTATCTATCTATCTATCTATCTATCTATCTATCTATCTATCTATCTATCCATCTATCTATCTATCTATCTATCTATCTATCTATCCATCTATCTATCTATCTATCTATCTATATATCTATCTATCTATCTATCTATCTATCTATCCGGCCATCCATCCATCCATCCATCTATCTATCTATATACGGGTAATATGGTGAATATTTTGAAACTCATTTGTACGGGTGTTGTTGCTCCCTATGACAAGAACGGCGCGGCGCCGAGTTAGATTAGTTTTCTAAATATTCAACATAATATTTATTAAATAGCAAATCCGCCAAAGACATACAATTAGTACACTTGCCGGACCTGTCCAGCTTCATGACGTTGTATTCCCTGTAACATATGATTGTGACGCCAGCCTACATGTGATGTAATCGACGTCATATACTTGAGCGATAGATCGAATCCATCCATTCCGTTACAACATCGCATCTTACAACTTATAAAAAGCAGTTGAGAGAAATCAATCTACCGCTCATGGATGATGTATGAGGTGTAAGTTCAGACATAATTGACGTCACATTGTGACTTGTACTACGCCTAGGGTGCAAATGGAAGTTTTCCAAGAATTGATTTTGTGACACATTGCCTATGAATATGGTGGTATTTAAATGTATAAATGGACATTTCCAGTATTTTGATATGCCCCGCCCCTATTTAGCTAAGCTGAACCCACACCGCGCTCGTGTTGGGATCGATCGATCCCTGAACTCACTGACTATTAATTTCCAAAAACCTCTGCAGGTAAGCTGTTGAATATTTTGAAACTAATTCGACTGAGTGCTGTTGCTGCCTATGGCATGTTTATTGAATACTAAAGACATACAATTCGTACACCAACGCTTAGTCCGCCTGTAATTAAGCGTTCGTGACGTACTTATCTACGTCATTCCTGATGTCTTTGATTATGACGTCACGTAGTTGATTATGACGCCATATGATGGAATGATAAACTGGAAAGGTGATATGGGCATAGGGGTGCACGGGCCACGTCACTACACTATTGTTTGATGAATCTACAATTCATAAACATTCTCTTAATTATTTTGAAACTAATTTGACCGGAAGCTGTTGCTACCATATACATCAACAGTCTCTTGCTACCATAGACAGCAACAATCCCCAGCCAAATGAGGGTGTTTTTTTAATTCACCATTTACCTTGATATTTAGACCCTGGGAATTCAGGGTTCAAAGCTTCAAATCGCTCAAAACACACGTAAAAGTTGCAGGAAATTAGTTTGAAATTGGCGGGACATTACTTGAAAGGGATTTTCAAATTTTACACTCTTTTCGTGTCTTTCGTAATAGACGTTTGCAACAGTACCATCGCCCCAGGTTATATACTAAATATAAGCCTCAGATATGTCTGCAGATGCAATTATATGACCATCTTAGAGCAATTATAATAGACACACGATATTGAATCTCAAACACGCATTAGACGTGGCAAATTCTCTCCCATGTAAAAACGGCTTGCCGCCAGGGCCCGCGGTCTGTAATATATAAATGGATGTTTGATAGGTACCGTGTAATTTTAGCGTCCGTGCTTCAGGACAAATGATCCATGACATGGGAAACACATATCTAGTGCAGGCGTACTGACTGGAGAGGAGGGATAGCACGAGGAGGAGGAGGAGATGAGGGTAGGGGGAGGAAGAGGAAGCAGAGGAGACGGATGTGGAGGGAGAGGAGGCTAGAGGAAGAAAGGAGGGGAGGAGAGGCATGGGATAGCAGGAGGTAGAGGATGATGACGTGTGGGATGAGGAGTAGGACGTGGAGGCGGAGGAGGAGATAGACGAGGCGACGGGGTGTGCGGAGGGGAGGGATAGGATGAGTAGGAGGAGGAGAAGGAGGGGATGAGGACGAGGGGAGGAGAATATGACCGCGGGGAGGGAGGTGAATGAGGAGGTGGTGGTAGTAGTGGTGGCTGTACTGGTGGTGGTGGTGGTTGTGGTGGTGGTGGTGGTGGTGGTGGTGGTGGTGGTAGTTGTGCTGGTGGTGGAAGAGGATGAGGAGGAGGGAGGAAGAAGAGGGAGCGAAGATGGCGGTCGTGGAGGAGGATGAGGATGAGAAGGCGTGGTTGGAGGAGGAGGAGTAGGAGGAGGGGATCTGGCGGCAGCGGCGATGGTGGTGATGGTGGTGGTGGTGGTGGTGGTGGTGGTGGTGGTGGTGGTGGTGGTGGTGGTGGTGATGGTGGAGTAGGAGGAGGAGGAGGAGAAGGAGGAGGAATAGGAAAGGAGAAAAAGATCTCTCAAGATTAGCGCTAGTAAGTATGCTAACTGGCTGATGAAATATGGAATTTTAGCAATCCAATCGTGGGTGTCGCTTTAGAATTTATTAGGATTAGCTGCATAATTAAAACGATAATAAGAAAATATATGTTAAGCAATCATAGCTACTTTCTTGCCAAGCTGCATTGACCGTAATGCATAAGCAGCTTATAATCAAATGAGCAAACATGATTATTCTGTTGACTGAGATATGTTATTGGTACAATGCAAAGGGCGTGTGTATATAACCGGTAGTGTCACCTACCAAAGCGGCGCTAATCAAAATGTCAAATATATAGATGATCTTGAACAGGTTGCCATTTCATATTAAATTTATAAAAATTAGTAAGACCACATTTATAAAGAGCTTTAAGTAATCTATTGGAGTGTATGGATCTCGGCCAAAGTTTTTGAATCCTAGTGTACCTTGATAAGCTTCATCGGTTTATAATGTGAATCAAGTCACGAAATAGTTTCGGATAGATCCAGATTTTGATGCGAACTCGATCCGGATTTCTTTCCTCGAATCATTGTCAATGTCTCGAAATTGTCTTTGAAGGTAACAAGCTTTGTATTCAAGTTAAGAGTCAAGTCGGAACGCACGCACGCACGCGCGCACCCGCAGACGCGGTCGAAACTTGGTGATAAGACCTGAATTCCACGTCTTCACCTTACGGTGCGAGGGTCGGAAGAGCAAAAATGTACGGAAGTTATGGATGGACCTTATCTGTCACTCTGACGGCATAATCCAAATATGTCACTTGTTAGCTGAGCTCACACTCCAGTGACATAGGCTCGAGGTCGGCCTCTGCCCAATGAGCCACAAGGGTTGGGGCGGGGTTGGGACTGTTTGTGGTGAAGATGTATCTCACGGTATGTGGATAAGTCACTCTGATCTGCATAATCTTCTAGACGCGCTTATGCCAATGATAAAAGATATGCAGTACAGATCCTAAATAAGTTATCATATATCCAAAACTAAAAGGATAGAAGGATTTATATTAGGACAAATTTGAACACGATGTAAGAAATGTTCTGTTGAATATTTTTGACTTAAGCAGCAGTAGATTCCAATCAAATAAAGTCAAAAATATTCAACAGTACGTTTTTGGCGGAGTGTTTTCAATATGTTACGTTACATCAGAGCTGTGCTATACTTCATCACAACCATGTCACTCATTCACAGCAGGGTTAGAGTAGGACTAATGTTGATGCACATCATTCATATCTTTATTAAAATCAAATAAAAATGTAATTGTATTGAAATTAAAAACGTGATAAAATATAAGAAATAACAAAACTTATCCGAAATGTAATTAGGTAATTCAGAGCCTAGACACTGAATAAATATCACCTTAATATAAGGATGTGTTTTCATACCTAAATACACAGTACCACTGAATAAGCCAAGATAATGTTGGCATTGGTAAACCTGCTCATTGTCGCTCTATTGAGAACTATATTGTCAGATATTTATGGTCATGACGCTACATATTGGTATAATTTGGGTCACTGAGAGCGACGGATGCGTTTATTAATGTTTCCTGTTAATTGTTGATGCTATCTCTTGATAATAAAGATGGGCAGAGGGAAAGTTCATCGTGCAATTTAATATGATTCGGGATGGGGGGGGGGGGGTGGAGTGAACATAGGAATTCGTCAAGGGCGTAGCTCATGGAACGGTGCTAGAATGATTAGCCAAATCATATTATACCAAGGGTCCGGAGATGAATGTATGCATTCGCATGGGTCTAGAAAATATTTGAAATTTAAGATGCAAAGATGAGAGAGCCAATGTCCATTTAGGGGCATAAAATGATTTTTGCATTGCATTTCAATTTTTTATTTATCCTTTGAACTTTGAGATATCATCAGTCTGTACATCAATTTCTCAATGATCATTCAGGTTATATGTTGAATATTTTGAAACTCATTTGAACTTCAATCAAATTAGTTTCAAAATATCGAACAGAATGGCTCTTACGTCTAGAAGAATTTATTGCACTTGCTCTATCCAGATTGAAACGACAAAAACGTTCATCTGCTACATAAATTTCTTGGAGCAAAAGGTGTTGGCCAAGCAATATACGCCAATCCCTTAAGTCTGCTACTGGGTATAGTTATGTAGCTTGTCCAGACTTATCTTACTATACTTTGACAAGGTACTGCAAGTAATACTAATTATAGTTTTCAGGACATCGGATGTATAGCGCTCAGAGCAATATAAAGATCATATCGTACTCTTAATCCTCTCATCTGAAATCAAGCATAATCAACGTATTCAATGAAGACGCCAATGCTTTATTTATAAAATGCTGTATAGTACATATATTAGTAATTTCAGATATATTTATGGATCAGTTCTGAAGAATATTGGTATCATTGCTGCCAAATGCATGACTGCATTTGTGACGCATTCACCAGTGGAGACTTAGCCATGGTGATGTTAAAATAATGTTATATAGGTGGTTTGGCTAGATATTTGGAAGTAGTCGTTACTTATGGCAATAGATAGATCTGGTCTGCCACTCAAATATATAATGTTGTAACCAATTATGTCACAGATAGGCTGACGACACAATCAAAATGCGCCATGAATGACGTATCCAGCTATGTCATGAACACTGAATTCTTAGTCAAGTGTACAAATTGTATGTCTTTGTATGATCACGGTATTCTGCGGCTGTAGTAGTAGAAACATCCTACAGCTGCAATCAGTCCTTCTTCGCCTTTGCCCACTGTGTCTTGTCATCAGCGAAAATTCTTAGCTTCTCCAGGTCAATTCTTGAGTTGAGTGTACCGAGTTCTGCTTTGTTTGGGTCACCTCGTAGCACGTTTAGCAGATTTATGCAATGACGTCCTCTCGTGACTTTGTATTTGATGGCTCCGAGTAGGCAAATTCCAAGGCTCTCTGTGCTGGTGTCTCCTTTGGCATGCTTAGTATATGATGAGGTATGCACCATCTTTGCTGGGCGACTTTTACAGACAGCGCGACGTATTACATCTTGTATAATGCATCGTTGGAGAGTATGTTGTCTTGTCATGGGGTGTCCAGTGATGGTGCGTAGGTGCGGTGGCAGGCATCAAGTTTGTCTAGAGCTGCCTTTGTAGCTGCCCAGCTGTTACAATTATACAGCATCAAGGATACGCAGGTTGCATAGTATAAACGTAGCCTTTTTATCAAGGCCATCTCTAATCTACGAATCCATAGCTTCAAGAAAGACTGGAAAGCTATGTTCGCCGTGACGCAGCGTGCAGCAATGAAAGCAGAACTGCAAAGCAGTGAGCCCAGGATTTTACTTTTCCTCCATGATTCGACGCCCGGAGGTGGGTCGTCATTTTCTTCAGTGTCATGCTTTGTAGATAGGCATATGTGGGTGAACTCTGTTTTGGATTCATTCATAAAGAGATTCTCAATCTTTAGTTTGCTTGCAGCTATTTGGAGAAGTTCGTCATGGGGTATATTCGGCATATTCCATCTCTAGCGGCGTACAGAGTATTGACACTGGGGGTGTTTGGTCTTGTGGAACTTTCCGGCACAGATTTCAATGCAGCAGCAAGGTAACAGGTGAAAAGCACCGGAGATAGATCATCTTCCTGCGGGGGGCTGATTGATGTCTCAAACTCCACAGACTTCACTGACTTGACTCGTACTCTCAGCTTGGTGTCTGAAAGCAGTAGTCTCACTAGACGTAGCTCATCTTCATTGCAACTGGCCTGGCATAGTACATCTAGGATCTTTGAGCGCTTAATTGTGTCGAAGGCTCGTGACATGTTGCCAATTTTGTGGATGTCCCAGTGTTTGGACATGACTACCGACACAAGCATGCGTTGAGCCCATACATTGTCTGCGCAGCTGCGTCCACGTGTAAAGCCACTTTGACATGATCCGGTGAAATCATCGATCGTGTCCCGGATGCGGCATAAAGTAACATTGGATAGGATTTTCCGTATGCTGTTCAGGATCACAATGGACCGCAGAATGGCTGGGGTTGGGGGAGGAGGTGCCGCTGGTTGGGTGGGGGGATGGTGGGGGGCAGGTGGCTGCTTGGGCTTGGGTAGTGCGATAAGGGTGCCTTGGCCTACAGCGTCGATGGGAAGGTGGTGCCTAAAAGCTGAATTGATTGGGTGCGTGATCGATTTGAGATAATGTCACTTGCATATATGAATAGTTCATTGCGCATGCCATCAGGTCCAGATGCACGTCAATTTTCAGGGCTTTAAGTGCGTTCTCAACGTCTGCTGTTTTAATTGGTGTTAGTAATGGCCTGGGGGTCACCTGAGAATGGGAGCAAGGGCGCATCATCGTATGTCTTTAATGTTTAATAAACGGTATGATGACTATTTTAAAACTAATTTCCATACAGCGCCAAGTCGAATTAGTTTCAAAATATTCAACAGGTTACTGGTATAGCTACCTTGAATGTAGAATTCTTGGAATTCAGAATTCAAAGTATATAAATTGATCCTAACACGAGCAAAGCATAGACGGAGCTTAGCTACAAATGGGAGGGGCATAGCTAGAAATTGATCCTTCTATAGACATAGCAGGTTACCTTTAATTTATTCAACATCTTAACGTTTGAATTTCATGTGGCGCTGTTCCCAGTATATATGTGTCCCGACTCACACCAGTCAACCTTGCACGACTTCCTCCACCATGATGTATCGACGTATCGCGATCTTTTCTACAGCATATCTCGATGCTGTCTAGTAGGTGTGTAGTTAACTACAACATACACACTCCCAACATAATAGAACGGTTCTATTTCTAGCTAAGTCAGGACTATTTCTAGATAAGCTCCACCCTCTTTTTGCGCGTTTTTAAATCAATTTTAACGCTGTGACACATGCAGCCCCAGGTTCTCGATTTCAGGTAACGATACAGGTACGTTGTTGAATATTTTGAACCTAATTTGGTTGAGAGCTGGTCCTGCCTCTGACAGCGGTAGCTCTCAGTCGAATTAGTTTCAAAACATTCAACAAAATATGTATTAACTTGTAAATTCATCAATGACATACAGCCCAGTCACTTTCGTGACGGACGTTTTCCACTTTCATGTGGGACCTGTACAATTTTGATTATGACGTCAGATAATGAGAGACATTTTATACGAGATACTTGAGCGACAGATATGATCTCTCCACTGGACATACTAAACAGGAAGTACTTGATGACACGTGTACGCAGAAACATGTTTCATTTGAGAAGTAAGCTGAGCAATCTCCTAAACACAGACAGATTAATAGAACGTGAATCTAAGCCAGAACACTGAATGGATCTGCGAGCGTTATTGTATTTCGCAATTATGGAAGTAAGCATTTGACAAAAAAAGTACACATCCTAATAACGTATTAACGGTATTAGGAAAAAACGTGTGACGGGAAACGGATTGTAAATCAAATAAACCAGAGCAGTAATCATGATAACAATACAAGTATTACAATGTGTGGATGTTCTATTAACTGCCTGCCTACTGAATTTATGGAAACTAGGTTTTTTTCATGTTGTTTAAGCCTAGTTATGTTACGTTCAGCCACCAAATACTTTCAATCAAATTGTTGTCAAAATATCCAGCACGTCCATAGTTATTGCCGATTATAATTATTCTTTGGTGGCTTGCCGCAGTCAAACAGTTAAAGTAATTTCTTATTACATTGTTGCCATGGAGTTGATGCATGGAGAATAGGTTAATGACGCGAATGGCATTCACGCGAAATTCACACCACACTCGTGCGGACGTAATAATTCGGACGACGCACATCCGATAAGTCAATATATGATTCAAACTAAGTGCGTGAGATGTGCCTGAATCTAGTCTTGTCAATCTTCGTCAGTGTCTATATCCAGTACAGTACGTGATGTAATATGGAATATGATGCTTCTACAGACTGACCAGACACTAACCTCAGATGATAAAGACATCGATTTCTAGTTAAGTCCCACACATTTCCAGTTCAGTTCTTCTCACGTTTCACCCATGTTGGAATCGATTTGAAACTGTAAAACACAGTAACCTGCTGAAACAATTTCGTGTTGGTGGGGAGGCGGGGGTGGGGTAGGGTGGGGGTCGGTGGGTGGGTGGGGATGTGGGTTGCCTTAAATACATCCTTTAAACACGTCATCAACAATCTAATATTTTGTCAAGTTATCAAAGAAGGAGATTCGAGATATAATAGCCAAATGCTGATATGTTTATCCCGTCTGGAAGGCTGTTATGATTTATTATTCAATCAATCCGAGGAAGACGTCGGCCATCTGTCTCGATGTATACACTCATTCATTTAGGTGCAATGTGATTTGGAAGATTGTCTTTTGGGAATTTGGTGTAAAATAAAAGATCCATACATGTAAGCTGTTGCTGTACGCTGTTGATGATTTTGAGAATAATTTCAAGAAGTAATTTCAGCATAATCGACATCATAGCTCTGACATCATTTAGAACTTGTTGTATATGCACCTATACACCGCCATGCAGTATCGCTAAAGAAAACTGAATAATAGGACCAACAAGTGAATGTTAACGTGAGGTTCAAAAGTCAATTATGGTGCTACACATAAATGACAGCGCCTGAAAGTTTCTGAATCTATGTGCCATAAATCCATAATCTATAATAATCTATTAGTAACAAACGGCATTTGAGATGGAATAATTCTCCCTTTACATAAATTGATTGAACAGCTTACATGTAGATTTATCTTAATGATTATATTTTGAGAATGTGTGTGTGTCAAAGCTTCAAATCAATTCCAAATGTAAAATCTTGGCGCAGTGTAGCTAAAATGGGATGGACATAGCTAGCAATAGACCGCTCCATAGCATCAAATGGCTCGAGTATGCATTGCAAGCAGTCAACGATCAAATGTTATATACATAAGCAACATTCTGAAAGTCAGTTTGGTGAGTGACATTGCTTTCTAGGCAGCAACTGCTTTCATGCAAATAATTTCATGAATATGTATAGCAGGCCAATATATCCAATATGGCATGCAAGATGAAATGAGCTACGTCATCAACTTCATCTCAACTTGATCTCTGCGTAATCTGATATTTCTGATTCTATTCACGAAGAGATATGTGCAGAATCTACAAATCAGATACATCCTCTCTAAGCGTAGTGTCCAAACACTGTCCAAACGCTACCGGACATTGCTGAAGATGCTCTGGTCATATGCCAATATGTGGGTTTGCTTTCCAATGAATATTCCTACGTCCACCAGCACCAACACCACCCGCTTGCTGCAAAACACGATGGCATACAGATAACCATTGGGCTACTAAGCAAACATCACAAAGTACCCTAAGCTAGACGATATATTCTATATTAGCAAGCCTAAACGAAAATAAGAGTCATACTATACAAAGAATGACGTTTACAAATAATGACCTCCCAGTCGATCTAGTAACGTGATCAGGAATAATAACTGACAGTGTAATCAGATTCATCTTGATTATCGTAATACTTTTTTATCACCTTGATGGAATCGATTTGAAACTTTGAAACCCGAACTTCCCGAATCTAAGCGTTGAGGTAACTGTACAGGTAAGTTCTTAAATATTTGGAAACTCATTTTTGACCGGCAGTGCTGTTGCAGCCTTAGAGAGAGAGAAAAAGTAGTTTTAAAATATTCAACAGTGTTAAGATCTTCCATTTTATGCTTTTAATTATACATCTGTCCGGATGATTCCGACAGGGACCTGGCCTCGTGAACTGATAATCAGAACAGTCAGCCTCGAAAACATATAATTTTCCTGAGAAAATTAACGAGTCGTCTATATCATGGCTTTTTGGTCTCTATACATACCATATACCTGTGACCTGCATCAGAAAACACTTTGTGAAAGTTGGCGTCGTGCCTATAGATGTCACCAACTTTGGCCGGACCTTCGCTGTCACGATCAACAATCTCACCATGATCCAGACAGTGCTTATTACAGTGTATAAGCCTGGAATCATTTGTGGCCATCATTTTCCAGGGGACATAACTCTTCACCTGCTAAATATCTTAAACACAATACACCTTTCCCACATTACGCCGGGATTCCCCTACATCCACGCCAGAGCGGAACTGTTGGCTGGTAACGCCGCTAACAAGCAGCTTGACCCGAATTGAGTTACTATTGCACTAAAATACACTGCAATTCAAACCGTCCCTATGATAACCTAAAATCACCATATTATTTAAGTCATAGCTCTTGGGAAAGCAGATTCAATTGTCTAAACATTAATGCATTATCTTATACATTTTTGTAAGATTCTCACTGGGTTATTTTAGTATCTAAAATACACCATTATACCTAGATTCATCAAGTCAACGGGACAATAGGGGCTATTGTAGAATCACAATCAACTGTATTAAATATTATAAACTATCAAAATGAATACAGAAATGAAAAGGAAATTCGCCTAGCTTTCCAATGATGTATGACTTTATCATATTATGTCTTCATATAAGCTGCTTAAAGTGCGCTGTATCGGATTCCAATAGTAAAGTAATGCCGTTTGCGTGTCGGCTATCTCCATTACCAGACAGAAGTTGTATGTGCAATGCATTTTGGGAAGGTATTTCCCCAAAACACTCTAATGTTGGAAAGATCTATTTGACTGAAAATTGTTGGTGGCTAAGCAAATTGTTTTTAAAATATTCAGCATTTCCATAGTTATTGTCCCTGGAAATTAGTGTACGATGGCTTGAAGCAGTCAGCCAGTTAACAGTTAATTACAGACATTGACGCTATCAACCTAAGTCGAGCTTTACATCTAAACCATCCATCAACTGTCACTGATTGATGGGTCAGAAAATGGGACTAGAGCTTCACCAGTTCTGAGTACCGATCTGGCGTATGTAACTCTAAAGATGTAACTGATCTGCTGCTTGGTTTTATGAACCACGCGATTACGCCTTTCTGTTTATGCTCACTTCTCAGAATAAAAGTCTTACTGCTCTGTAAGGAATATCTACCCTCTACGAATTTTACATAATGCACTAAAAAGCCAGCCATAGCTGGCAGTTACCCGTTCAAATGTTAATAACGAGCACATACCTTGGTCGCTAATGCTCATATGTTTCCACAGGCACAGCAATGAGTACTAAAGGTTATTATTACAGTGTCAATGACTTGCTGGATGTGGACTTCCCTGCGTTCGTGAAGCGTTGGCATGGAAAATATTTACCAGTTCAATTCAGCTCGTTACCCTGTTCACCATACAGGGCATAGCGATTTACCGGAAACCTTTGATGACTTAAGATTTGGGAAAACGACACGGTAAGAACCAATTAATCTTTTGTGTTTATCCGTCCATCATATGACGTCATTATTAAAGTGGCGTGTAGGATGACGTCATTATTAATTATGGCATAAATGACTCAATTTAGTCTGTCTGTAATGCTTAGTAGTCCAACACGTTGTGCGAATTGTATATCTTTACTATTCAATAAACATTCTGTTGAATATTTTGAAATTAAATTGACTGGGTGCTGTTGCTGAGACAAATTAGTTTCAAAATATTGGACAGAAAGTTTATTAAATAGTAAAGACATACAATTTGTATAACTCGTCGGACTATTAAAGCACTTAAGACTAACGAAATCGAATCATGCATGATGTAATGGTTATGACATATCCTACGCGTTACATGGTTGATTATGACGTCATATGTTTGGCTGAGGAAATGGATTCATGAATTTCCATACAAAAAATCTAACTCTCTGATGATGTCCAAATTATTATTCACTTTATTGTCAGGCGATTACGCATTCCTGTACACAAGTGTTTATTCATGTAGATGACGCACATAAACCATACCAAGGAAGAGCATCCGTGGCAAAGACAACTGAGCGTACTACTGCTAATGAACGCATTCGTTGGTGTTGTGCCGTTTCCGACTATGGAAACCTGTTTTGTTGTCTTTCAAGAGAGATGACCAATGACCGTAACGGATCATTGCATAAAGAACGGCAAGAAGATTTTAAAGGCATGCGAGTCTGAGGTGGTAGTGGTGCATATATGATTGTAAGCGATGCATGGGACGATACTTTGAAGAAACCCCTTTAATAGAGATGAGCATATACCAGTAAATAGGGTGCATTATGAGCTGATTGCCGAGCGACAAATTTATTATTCGGAAAGCCGTTTAACCATTTAATGACAAAAATGTGTCAAGAAACCCAAATATTTCCTCATTGAACGTCCATTTGCAGGCGAAGAGATGACTATTATTGAACATTTACGACTGAAATGGCTTGCTCGGTTAGCGAGTCAGTCATTTCAGTGGTAAAATTGCCAAATATAGTGATCACTTTACCCGCAAATGGACATTCCTCAGGACCACTGCAGAGCCCGTTTTAGGCGGATACATAAAGGAAAGGGTTAACAGATTCTGGTCTTGTGCGTGCTGTTTCATGATGTTCTCGATATTTTAACTGTCTCTAAAATTCGTTGATATCATTCGCTCCAAAATGGATGACCATAATCCAGTATTACGAACTGTGTACATGTCAGCCAATAGTTTATAATTTGGCTTCGTCTTAAATAGCAAATCTATTGGCTATTATAGGGATACATTTCTAGCTATTCCCGCCTCCACCCACCCACCCCCATCTCTACCTAAGCTCCACGCACTTTTTTGCTGATATTAGGATAGATTTATATACTTTGAACTCTGACTTCCCAGAATCCTATTTATATCGGTAAGATAGTGAATATTTTGAAACTAATTAAACTGGGTACTGTTGCTGCTTATGAATGCAACAGCACCCAGCCAGATTTGTTTCAAAATATCCAACAAAGTGTTTGTTAAATAATAAATCCATCAAAGATATGCAACTTGTATATTTTATAGCTTCATGACGATTTATTCTCTGCAAAATATGATTGTGGCGCCAGCCTACATGTGATGTAATTGATAGTGATGTCATATGCGTGGGCGACAGATCCGATCCATCCATTCGGTTAAAACATTCATATGAAACACACTTGAGAGAAATCAATCTACCACTCATGGATGATTTGTGAGGTGTAAGTTCAGAAATAATTGACGTGACATTGTGCCTTGTACTACGCCTAGGGTACAAATAGAAATGTTCCATTAATTGGATTTGTGACACACTGTATAGGTGGCCAAATCCATCGTGATTTGTAAGTTCAGATTTATCAGTAATCTCTAGGCTATATTTGAATGAATCTTATGATATCCAAATGTATCAATCGACCGTTCCGGTTTTTGAGCTGTGCCGCGTCCATTTTTAGGCAAGCTCCACCATGCCTTGGTCGTGTTGGGATCGATCGATCGCTGAGCCTCCTGACTATCAATTTTTCAACTATACAGGTAAGCTGTTGAAAATTTTGAAACCATAACATAATCATTCAGTTAAATTAGTTTCAAAATATTCAGCAGCATGTTTATTAAATAGTAAACATATACAATTCGTACTACAATGCTTAACCCGTCTTCAATTAAACGTTTGTGACGTACTTATCGACGCCAATCATGACGTCATTGATTATGATGTCATCCTATGATGTCATCCTGCACATCACGTAGTTGATTATGATGTCATATGATGGATGGATAAACTGGAAACGTCCTCTGAACAAAGAGGTGTACTGTCCGTCTACTATCTGTAGCTGAAGTCATAATCAAATACGTCAGTTGGCGTCATAAATACCATATCTCCGTCACGGAAATCGAAATGTTCGTTATTAGTGTACGAACTGTAGCCTATTGTTTGATGAATCTACAATCCATAAACATTCTGTTAATTGTTTTGAAACTAATTTGTCTGGGAGTTATTGTTGCCATAGACAGGTTTCAAAGCTTCAAATCGGTTCAAACACACGTCAAAAGTGGCCGGAAATTAGCTAGAAATGGGCGGGACATTACTGGAAAGATACCTAAATACACAGTACCACTGAATAAGCCAATATAATGTTGACATTGGTAAACCCGCTCATTGTCGCTCGGTTGAGAACTATATTGTCAGATATCTATGGGCCTGACGCTACATATTTGTATAATTTGGCTCATTGAGAGCAATAGATGTGTTTATTGATGTTAATTCTTAGATCGGGAGAGGGAAGGTTCGTTGTGAAATTTAATACGATAGCGTGGGGAGGGTGGGGGATGAGGGTGGTGAAGAAAGAAAGTTTAACTCGGGTGCTAGAATGATTATCCAAATCTCAAGGTTCTGGAGATGAGATTCCAAATCCATTTAGAGGCATAAAAGTATATTTACATTGCATTTCATTTTTTATTTAACCTTTGAACCTTGAGATATCTCCGTAAATCAATTTGTCAATGATCATTCAGGTTGTGGATGGTCTATTAACTGTCTGCCCGCTGAATTTATGCAGACAATTTTTTTCATTGGAATTAACTCTGGTTATGCTACATATGTTGACAACAATTTGACTGAAAGTTGTTTGTGGCTAAGCCACCAACAACTTTCAGTCAAATTGTTGTCAAAATATTCAGCATATTCATAGTTATTAGCCATTGTAATTATACTTTGGTGGCTTGCCGCAATCAACGAGTTAAAGTTATTTCTTTTTACATTGTTACCATGGAGGTGTTGCATGGAGAATAGGTTAATCACGCAAATGATAATCACGCGAAATTCACACCACATTCGTGCGGACGTAATGATTCGGACAACGCGCGTCCAATAAGTTAATATATTATTCAAACCAAGTGTGTAAGATGCGCCCGAATCTAGTCTTGTAAATTTCCGTCGGTGTCTACATCCAGTACAGTACGTGATGTACTAAGGGAGATGATGCTTCTACAGACTGACCAGACACCAACCTCAGACGATAAAGGCATCAATTTCAAGTTATGTCCCCCACATTTCTAGCTCAGTTCTTTTCAAGTTTCACCCATGTTGGAATCGATTTTAAACAGTAAAACCTGGAATTCCAGAGTCTTAATTTTAAGCTAAGTATGCAGTAACCAGCTGAAACAATTTCGCGTTGGTGGGTGGGGGTGGGGTCGGTGGGTGGATGGGGATCCGTTAAAGACGTCATCAACAATCTAATATTTGGTCAAGTTGTCAAAGAAGGACATTCGAGATATAATGGCTAAATGCTGATACGTTTATCCAATCTTGAAGGTTGTTAGAGGAAGACGTCGGCCATCTGTCTCGATGTATACACTCATTCATTTAGGTGCAATGCGATTTGGAAGATTGTCTTTTGGGAATTTGGTGTATAATAAAAGCTCCATACATGTAAGCTGTTGCGTGTAAGCTGTTGATAATTTTGAGAATAATTTTAACAAGTAGTTTCAGCATAATCGACATTGTATCTATGACATCATCCAGAACTTGTTGTATATGCAACTAAACACCGCCATGCAGTATCGCTAAAGAAACTGAATAATGGGACCAACAAGCGAATGTTAACATGAGGTTCAAAAGCCAATTATGGTGCTACAAATAAATACCAGCATCTGAAAGTGACTGTTTCTGAATCTCTGTGCCATAAATCTCATACTCTATAATAATTTGAGATGGGATAATTCTCCCTTTAAAGATATTGATTGAACAGCTTAACTGTAGCTTTACCTTAAAGATTAGATTTTGAGAATTTGTGTGTGTCAAAGCTTCAAATCAATTCCAGCACACGTAAAATGTTGGTGCAGCATAGCTAAAATGGGATAGACATAGCTAGAAATAGACCACTCTCTAGCATCATAGGACCCAAGAATGCATTGCAAGAAACCAACGATTAAGTGGCATATACATAATCAACATTCTGAAAAATCATTTTGGTGGGTGGCATTGCTTTCTAGGCAGCAACTACTTTCATGCAAATAATGTCATGAATACGTATAGCAAGGCAATATATCCAATAAGGCATGCAAGATGAAATAAGCTCCGTCATCAACTTCATCTCAACTTGATTTATGTCTAATCTGATATTTCTGATTCTATTCACGAAGCGATATGTGCAGAATCTACAAAGCAGATACATCCTCTCTAAGCCCACTGTCCAAACACTCTACCGGACATTGCTGAAGATGCTCTGGTCATATGTCAATATGTTGTTTGCTTTCCAATGAATATTCCTACGTCCACCACCACCAACACTACCTGCTTACTGCAACACACAAATGTCATACAGATAGCCACTGTGGTACTAAGCAAATGTGGCAAAGTACACTAAGCTGGACGATATATTCTAGATTCGCATGCCATAATCACAAAACGAAAATAAGAGGCATACTTCACAAAGAATGACGTTTACAAATAATGACAACCCAGTCGATCTAGCAACGTGGGCATGAATAATAACTGACAGTGTAATCAGATTCATTATGATTATCGTTTTAATTGTGTATCACCTTGATGGAATCAGTTTGAAACTTTGAAACCGGAACTTCCCGAATCTAAGCGTTGAGGTAACTGTACAGGTAAGCTCTTGAATATTTTGAAACTAATTTTGACCAGCAGTAATGTTGTAGCCATAGACAGCAACAGCTCAGAGAAAAATTAGTTTCAAAATAGTCAACAATGTTAAGATCTTCCGTTTGATGATTTTAATTATACATCTCCTCTGGACGAGCTGGGCGGAGAACGTCTGCCCGGATGATTACAACAGGGACCTGGCCTCGTGAACTGATAATCAGAACATTCAGCCTCGACAACATATAATTTTCCTGAGAAAATTAATAAGTCATCTATATTATGGCTTTTTGGTTTCTATACATATCATATATCTGTGACCTGCATCGGAAAACACTTCGTGAGAGATGTTGTCATGCTTAAAGATGTCAACAACTGTGTCGGCATCATCGCTGTCGCGATCAACAATTTCGCCATGATCCAGACAGTGCTTATTATATTGTGTAAGCCGGGAATCATGTGTGGACAACCTTTTCCAGGGGATAAAACTCTTCAATTGCTAAATATCCTAGAAACAATACACCTTTCCCACATTGACGTCATTATGCCGGGATTCGCCTGAATCCATACGCATGGCGGAACTGTTGGCTGGTAACGCCGCCAACAATCAGCTTGACTCATATTGAATTACTATTTCATTAAAATACACCGCAATTCAAACTGTTCCTATGATAAATTAAAATCACTATATTATTTAAGGCATAGCTCTTTCGAAAGAGAATTCAATTGTCTAACCATTAATGCATTATTTTTTATAATTTTGTAAGATTTTCACTGGGTTATTTCCGTATATAAAATACACTATTATACCAAGATTCATTAAATCAAGTGGACAATAGGGCCTATTTTAAAATCACAATCAACGGTATTAAATTTTAGAAAACTATCAAAACGAATAAAGATATGAAATGAAAATTGGTTTAGCTTTCCAATGATGTATGACTTAATATTACGATATTAGTTCTTCATATAAGTTGCTTAAGATGCGCTGTATCTGATTCCAATAGTAAAGTAATGCCGTTTACGTGTCAGCGATGCCGTTACCAGCCAGAAGTGGTATGCGGAATGCATTTTGGAAATGTGGGATAGGTCTATTTGACTGTAAATTGTTGGTGGCTAAGCAAATTGTTTTCAAGTATTTAGCATTTCCAGAGTTATTGCCCCTGGAAATTATTGTTCTATGCCTTGTAGCAGGAAGCCAGTTAACAGTTAATTACAGACATTGACGTTATTGACCTAAGGACACCAATGAAGTAAAATCAAAGCGCATCTGTACTGCTTAGCTCGATGGTGATTCAATGAACAACATCAATTATTTAATAATACACTATTGAAGTTATTTCTCCAATAGTAGCGTTGACATTCCAATTTGTGCAACCATACATACGGGAGTGGGGTGGAGGCGTGGGGGTATGTATGTAACGTAATTTTATAGATCTTATGGGAATTGCGATGAGCCAGGGAATTTGGTCGCAGTTGATGGTCTATTAACAAATGCGCAGATTAACGCTTTGGACCCTATTGGCTAAGTACGAAGGATCATCAACAATAGAACTATCTAGTTGAGTATTTTGAAGCTAATTTTACTGGCAGTTGTCACCACCTATGACAGCATCAAATTCGTGTCAAATTACCTTCGGAATATGCAAAAACCTAACTGTTTGATTACCTTGAACATGAGCTTCTGTCAATTGAGTAGTTAACGGCTAAAGATGTAACAAACACATGCTAAACAGCCTAATATTTTCAATACTACGAATACCGTATCTCCATTTCATGACAACATGCGAACCTTTTTTGAATATTTTGAAACTAATTTGACTAGAAGCTGTTGCTGTCTTAGGTCGTAATGGGCCGTTTAAGATCTTCAATGGTATATGTAAACAGCTTACATTCTCAAGGGTATTGTCCGTGTACATCAATATAACAAGTTTCCTAATGTCAGATTCAATTTAGTGATTTGAACATCACTCAGTAACATTTCCTAGATGTCTGTTGTTTACTCTATGTCAAGGCGTAACTAAGAACGTTTGGGAAACCAGTCTCTGGTCATTACTGTGTTACCACGTCCACAAATGGCTGCAGATGGTGCTGGAGTGCCATGTTTGTGATGGGACACAGCGTCAATTCCATAATCCATATGACGATCTTCCCATTGCCGCATCGCCTAGATAATGTGTATCCAGTCCCTCCTGAATTTGCTAACTTGGGGAGATCCTCTCTACACCTTCTTGGCTGAAATGTCAGATGAAACGGCCATATCAATGCCAGTATTTTCAAATAATGACCTCGATTTCCATTGAAGCTGGACCAAGGTCAATCAGCCACGTTCTTGGCTGATGTGATGATGACGTTATAAACACCTTCGTCTCTTAGACATGCTGGTTAATACAGCGCTGATAACAGAAGTACAAGTAAAATACATAGACCTGATTTTTTTCTGGGTGTCCTGCCTTCCACACAAGCAGATAAATTCCTAATTGGTGAATATACCTAGGAACACATGCATTAATGGGATAAGGTGTCTGATCATCAGGCGGAGTCCTATACTGGCAGGTGAGTGGGTAAAGCTGAGGTGGTAATGTAATGTAAACCCTTTCTCACAAAACCGCCCAAGTCGGGCTTTTCATCTAAGCCATACATCAACTGTCACTGATTAAGGGGTCAGAAACTGGGACTAATGCTTCACCAGTTCTAAGTACCGATCTGGCTTGTGCAATTCGAAAGATGTAACTGATCTGCTGCTTGGTTTTATGGACCGCGCGATTATGCCAGTGTGTTTATGCTCACTTCTCAGAATAAATGTCTTACTGCTCTGTAAGGAATATCTACCCTCTACGAATTTTTCCTAATGCACTAAAAAGCCAGGCATAGCTGGCAGTTACCCGTTCAAATGTCAATAACGAGCACATACCTTGGTCGCTAATGCTCATATGTTTCCACTAGCTCAGTAATGAGTACTAACGGTCATTATTACAGTTTCAATGACTTGCTGGTTCTGGACTCCCTGCGTTCGTGGAGCGTTGGCATGGAAAATGTGTACCAGTTCAATTCAGCTCGTGCCCCTGTTCACTGTACAAGGTATAGGGATTTACCGGAATTCGTAGGTGACTTAGGATTTGGGAAAAGGGCACGGTAAGAACCAATTGACCGTTCCTGTTTATCCATCGATCATATGACGTGATATGACGTCATAATTAAAGTGATGTGTAGGATGACGTCATAATTAAGTATGGCATGAATGACTCAATTTAGTCTGTCTGTAATGATTAATAGTCTGACAAGTTGTGCGAATTGTATGTCTTTACTATTTAATAAACATTCTGTTGAAGATTTTGAAATTAATTTGACTGGGCACTGTTGACTATCAATTTCCAGAAAACTATACATGTAAGTTGTTAAATATTTTGAAACTAATTTGACTGTGTGCTGTTGCTGAGACAAATTAGTTTCAAAATATTGGACAGAAAGTTGATTAAATAGTAAAGACATACACTTTGTATAATGCGTCAGACTATTAAGCGCATAAGACGAACTAATCGAATCATGTATGACGTAATGGTTATGACATATCCTATGCATCACATAGTTAATAATGACGTCATATGTTTGGCTGAGGAAATGGATTCGTAAATTTCCATACAGAAAACTAACTCTCTGATGATGCCAAAAACACAAACTCAATATGGGGTGCGTATGAATCTTGATGGCGTATATTGGGTCCCTGTCTAGCAGGTCCCATTCACGTCACAAGAAACACACTCTGAAAAGTACATTCCTTAAATAAAATCGTGCAAAAAAAAAATGGCCTATTATTAGTCACTTTATTGGCAGGCGATTACGCATTCCTGCTAAGTACACAAGTGTTTAATCATGTAGATGACGCACATAAACCATACCAAGGAAGTGCATTCGTGGCGAGTAATAATGTTAATGGACGGATTGGTTGGTGTTGTGTCGTTTCCGCCTATGGAATCCTGTGTTGTTGTCTTTCAAGAGAGATTACCAACGACCATAACGGATCATTGCATACAGAACGGGAAGAAGATTTTAAAGACATCCGAGTCTGAGGTGGTAATGGTGCATATGTGAGTGTAAGTGTTGCATGGGACGATACATTGAAGAAACCGCTTTGATAGAGATGTCCATGTACCTGTAAATAGGTTGCACTATGAGCTGTGTGTCTAGCGACTCGTGTCAGAAGAGCTGGGTAGTAAGAACTAGATTTGGACTCTTTGATATACTATGTGTACATATTATTAGGAAAGCGGTTTAACCATTTAATGGCCCAAGTTGGTCAAGAAAACCAAATATTTCCTCTTGAGGAATGTCCATTTGCAGGCCAAGAGGTGACTATTATTGAAAATTTTCAACTGTAATGGCTGGCTCGGTTACCACATCAGTCATTTCAGTGGTAAGATTGGCGCATATAGCCTTCTCTTCGCCCACAAATGGACATTCTTCAAGACCCCTGCAGAGCCCGTTTTAGGCGGTTTCATAAAGGAAAGGGTTAACAGATTCTGGTCTTAAACGTACTGTTTCATATCGTTCTTGATATTTAATTATCTCTAAAATTCGTTGGCATCTTTAGGTCCAAAATGGATGAACATAATCGAGTATTACGAATTGAGTACATGTCAGACAATAATTCATAATTTGGCTTGATCTTAAACAGCCATCAATTTTTGCAAAGGATGTGATATTTTCTACGTTATTATCAATTCCATAGCCATACACAGATGTCTGTTATTTAAGAAATCTGTGTGCAATTGGCTATTATAGGGATACATTTCTAGCTATGTCTCGCCCATCTCTAGCTAAGCTCTGCCCTTTTTGCGGGTATTAGGATAGATTTATATACTTTGACTTCTGATATTCCAGCATCCTATTTATACAGATAAGATGTTGAATATTTTGAAACTGATTAAACTGTGTGCTATTGCTGTCTATGACAGCAACAGCACCCAGTCAGATTAGTTTCAAAATATCCAACAAAGTGTTTATTAAATAAGAAAGCCGTCAAAAATATGCAACTTGTATACTTTATAGCTTTATGACGAATTATTCTCTGCAAACTATGATTGTGGCGCCAGGCTACATGACGACGTCATATACTTGAGCGGCAGATCCGATCCATCCATTCAGTTAAAACATTCGTATGAAAAACACTTAGGAGAAATCAATCTACCGCTCATGGATGATTTGTGAGGTGTAAGTTCAGAAATAATTGACGTGACATTTTGCCTTGTACTACGCCCAGGGTACAAATAGAAATTGTCCATTAATTGATTTTGTGACACATTGCATATGGCCTAATCCATCATGATTTGTAAGTTAAGATTTAGCGGCAATCTCCAGGCTATATTTGAATGAATCTTACGATATTCAAATGTATCAATGGACCGTTCCGGTGTTCTAGCTGTTCCCCCGTCAATTTTTAGGTAAGCTCCACCACACCTCGTTCCTGTTCGGATCGATCGATCCCAGAACTCCCTGACTATCAATTTCCTCAAAAATTGAATATTTTGAAACTAATTTAACTGAGTACTGTTGCTGCCTATGCCATCATCATCGGACAGTTAAATTAGTTTCAAAATAGTCAGCAGTATGTTTAGTAAATAGAATAAATATATATAATTCGTACAACAATGCTTAGTCTGTCTTCAATTAAACGTTTCTGACAAACCTATCGACGCCATTCATGAAGTCATTGATTATGACGTCATCCTACACGTCACGTAGTTGATTATGATGTCATATTATGCATGGATAAACTGGAACGATCCTATGAACATATAGGTGTACAGTCTGTCTACTGTCAGTAACTGAAGTCATAATCAAATACGTCAGCTGGCGTCATAAATAACATATATCCGTCACGGAAATCGAAAAGTCCGTTACTAGTGTACGAACTGTAGCCTATTGTTTGATGAATCTACAATTCATACACATCTTGTTAATTATTTTGAAACTATTTTGTCTGGGAATTATTGTTACCATAGACAGGGTTCAACGCTTCAAATCGGCTCAAACACGCATAAAAAGTGGCCGGAGATTAGCTAGAAATACGTGGGACATTACCGGAAAGGGATTCTCTAATTTTACAGTTCTGTGAATTTAGAGAAATGATTTTATCTGTCTCCTTTCGTGTCTTCCGTAATAGACTTATAATCATGAGTTTAGTAAGATCTCAGTCATAAAGAGCTTTAACTAATCTTTTGGATTGTCTGTATTTCGACCACATTGTTTTAATCTAAAGCCGTGTTCTCACTAGAGACGTAACCGGCGTAGCTCAATACTGAGGTATGGCGTTATTCCCGATTAACTCTCCACGGCTCTAGTGTACGGTGATAAGCTTAATAGTTTTATAATTTGTGTCAAGTCACGAAATAGCTTCCGATAGATCCAGGATTTGATCCGATCTAGATTGGGATTTCTTTCTTCGAATCATGGCAAATGTCTGAAAATCGTCTTTGAAGATAAAAAAATATCAAGTCTCTCACACACACACACACGCACGCACGCGCGCACGCGCGCACACCCACCGACCCACACGCACGCACGCACGCACGCACGCACGCACGCACGCACGCACGCACGCACGCACGCACGCACGCACGCACGCACGCACGCACGCGCACACGCACACGCACATGCACGTTGGTAAAAAACCTTGTGATAAGACCTGAATTCCACAACGTCTTTACCTTACAGTGCGAGGGTCGGAAAAGGTCAACGGTATGCAAGTAATATAGAGATCTTATCTGTTACTCAAGTATCTGACAGCAAATTTAAAATAGTGACATTGGTTCGAGTTCGACCTCTGCCCAATGAGCCTAAATGCGTGGGGTGGGGCTGGGACTGCTGGTTGTGGGGATGTGTCTCATGATCCGCATCATCTTCTAGACGCGCTTATGTCAATGATAAATGATATGCAGTACAGATCCTAAATAACTTACCATATATCCAAAACAAAAAAAGATAGAAAGATTTATATTTGGACAAATTTGAACACGATGTAAGAAATGTTCTGTTGAATATTTTGGACTTTATTTGAATGGAAGCCATTGCTGCCATAAGCAACAATGACGGCCAATCAAATAGAGGCCAACATATCGAGCAGTGTGTTTTGTTTTAAGTTTGGAAATAACGTACGTTAATTCTGAGCTGTACTGTACTGTCTCTCATTCACAGCAGGCTTAGGGTGGCACCAATGTTGATACACATCATTCATAACCTTATTAAAATCAAATAAAAATGTAACTATAATGAAATTAAAAACGTGATAAAATATAGGACATACATAACTAAACTTATCCGAAATGCAATTAGCTAATTCAAAGTCTAGACACTGTCTAAATAGCACCTTGACATAAGGATGAGTTGTCATGCCTAAACACACAGTGCCACTGAATAAGCCAAGATAATGCTGACATTGGCATACCTGCTCAGTGTCGCTCTGTTGAGAACTATACTGTCAGATATGTATGGTCATGACGCTACATATTGGTATAATTTGGCTCATTGAGAGCGATGGATGCGTTTATTGATGTTTCGTGTTAATTCCTGATGCTATATTTTGGTAATAAGGATGAGGAAGTGGAAGGTTCGTCGTGCAATTTAATATGATCGCTTGTGGTGAAGATAGGAATTCGGCAAGGGCGTGTCCCCTGGAACAGTGCTAAAATTAGTATTCCAATCCCAATGTTCAGGAGATATATGCATTCTCCAAACATCAAAGAAAATATATGAATTTTAAGATTCGATGATGCGATTCCATGCTCATTTAGGAGCAAAAAAGGACATTTACACTGCATTTCATTTTTTTATTTATCTTTTGAACCTTGAGGTGTCATCAGTCAGTACCAAATACATGACAGCATTTGTGAGGCATTCACCAGAGGACAATTAGCCGTGCTAATTATATAAGAATACTTTATGGGTGGCTTGCCTAGATATTTGGAAGTTGTTGTTACATTCTGCAATGGATAGATCCGATCTGCCACTTAAGTATATAAAGTTGTAACCAATTACGCCACATGAGGCTGACGTCACAATCAAAATACGTAATGAATGATGTATCTAGCCTCGTCACGAACACTGAATACTCAGTCACTGCGACATCGCACAGAGAATGTTCTTCATTTGACGAGTTCTGATGCATTTTTTGGAGATCTAATAACGAACATATTTGCAATACATGAATTATACGTGTACTTGCTGCATATTTGAAAATTTTCATGTTTATACCACAGGGAAGTTTTCCCATTTTGTGACGCAATTTTGATTGTGACGTCAGCTAAAAGAGACACATTTGATTTTATATCAGATACGTGAGCGTAGAATCTCTCCACTAGACCTAAATAGGAAATACTTGATGACACGTCGACACAGATAAATGTCGTATCTGAGGAGTACGCTGGCCAATCTCCTAAAACATAGACAGATTAATGGTACGTGAAGCTCAGCCACAATACTGAATGCGTCTGTGAACGGTATCATATTTCGCAATTACTAAAGTAAGCATTTGGCAAAAAAATTACGCATCCTGATAACGTAATAATGGTATTAGGAAGAAATGTGTCATGGGAAACGGATAGTAACTCAAATAAATCAGACCAGTAATCATGATAACAATACAAGTATTACAATGGGTGGATGTTCTATTAACTGCCTCCCTACTGAATTTATGCAGACTATTTTTTCCAACGGCTTTAACTCTCGTTATGCTACATATTTTGACAACAATTTGACTGACAGTTGTTGGTGACTAAGCCACCAACAACCTACAGTCAAATTGTTGTCAAAATATTCAGCATGTTCATAGTTATTGGCCATTATAATTATTGTTTTGTGCCTTGCCGCAGTCAAACAGTTTAAGGAATTTCTTATTACATTGTTGCCATGGGGTTGATGCATGGAGAATAGGTTAATGCCGCAAATGACATTCAAGCGAAATTCACACCACATGCGTGCGGACGTAATGATTCAGACGACGCGTCCGATAAGTCAATATATTATTCAAACTAAGTGCCTGAGATGTGCCCGAATCTAATCTTGTCAGTCCTCGTCAGTGTCTACATCCAGTACAGTACGTGATGTAATATGGGAGATGCTGCTGCTACCGACTGACCAGACACCAAGGTCATAAAGACGATCAAGGCATCAATTTCTAGTTATGTCCCACACATTTTTAGCTCAGATCTTTTCACGTTTCACGCATGCCTGGAATAGATTTGAAACTGTGAAACCTGGAATTCCAGAATCTAAATACTATGGTAAGTATACAGTCACCTGCTGAACTGATTGGGGGGTGGGGTCATTGGGAATGTGTGTGCGTTCGTGCGTGCGTGCGTGCGTGCGTGCGTGCGTGCGTGCGTGCGTGCGTGCGTGCGTGCGTGCGTGCGTGCGTGCGTGCGTGCGTGCGTGCGTGCGTGCGTGCGTGCGTGCGTGCGTGTGTTGTTGTTGCTTTAAATACGTCTGTTAAACACGTCATCAACAATCTAATATTTTGTCAAGCCCTCGAATAAGGGCATTCGAGATGTACCGATTTATTTTTTAATCTATCCGAGGAAGACAACGGCCATCCGTTGCGATGAATACACGCAATCATATAGGGGTAATGTGATTTGGGGCACTGTAATTTAGAGGAATCGTGCAAAAGATGCTTACATGTAAGCTGTCTATAATTTTGAGAATAATTTCAAGAAGTGGTTTCAGCATAAGCGACATGACAGTTGTGTAGAACTTCGTGTAGAACTTATTGTTTCTGCACCCACACAGCATCATTCACTGGCACCTAAGGGGACAACATAATGGTACCAACAAGCGGATGGTATCACAGTTCAAAAGTAAATTATTGTGCTACAAATAAATGGCAGCATATGAAAGTGATAGAGTCCATCCATAATTTATAATAATCCATTAGTAAAATCTGGCTTTTGAGATGGGATAATTCTCCCTTTGCAGATATTGATTAAACAGCCTGCCTGTAGAGGTACCATAAAGATTAGATTCTGAGAATTCATGTTTCAAACTTTCAGATAAATTCCAATACGCGTAATATATCGGAGGACAGTAGCTAACATGGTATTGCATAGCTAGACATAGACATCTATATAGTATGCAAGTATGCATTCCAAGAAGCCAACGTGCAAGTGCCATATACATAATCAACAGTCTGAGCGTCATTTTGGTGAGTGGCGTTGCATCCTAGGCAGCTACTGCTTTCATGCAAATAATTTCATAAAGCAATCACTGCTTTAAATGAATACCGTATAGCAGGACGATATGTCCAATATGAAATGCAAAATGAAATAAATTCATCTCAACTTGATCTCTGTCTAATCTGATATTTCTGATTCCGTTCACGTAGAGATATGTGCAGAATCTACAAATCAGATACATCCCCTCTAATCCCAGTGTCAAAACACTGTCCAAACACTCTATCGGACAACATTGAAGATGTTCTCGTCATATGTCAATATATTGGTTTGCCTTCCAAATTCCAATGAATATTCCCTCGTCCACCAGCATCAACACCACCCACTTACCGCAATCCACAAATGCCATATATATAGCTACTGTGTCACCCAGCAAATATGACAAAGTACATTAAGCCGGACGATATATTCTATATTAGCATGCCACGCCGCCCAAGGACAAAACGAAACTAAGAGGGGTACTTTACAAAGCATGATGTTTACAGATAACGACTGACCAGTCGATATAGCCACGTGAGCATCAATAATATCTGACAGTATAATCTAATTCATCTTGATTATCGTGGTAAATATTAATCATCGTGTTGGAATCGATTTGAAACTTTGACACCTGAACTTCCCAAATGTAAATTTTGAGGCAACTGTACAGGAAAGCTGTTGAATATATTTTTAATGAATCTTTGACCTGGTGGTTGAGGTGGGGGTGTGTCGGTAGGGTTGGGGGGAGGGTTGGAGGATGGGGGCAGCAACAGCTCCCAGTCAAATCAGTTTTAACATATTCAACAGTGTTAACATCTTCCATTTGATGATTTTAATTATACCTCTCCTCTGGATTACGTGGGAGAATGTCTTTCCGGATGATTACGACAAGGAACAGTCATCGTGAACTGATAATCAGAACATTCGGCCGCGGCAATGTATCATTTTCACTTATATAATTAACGATTTATCTGTATTATGGCGCATTTGTTTCAATGTATACCCTATGTGAGTGACCGGCATCGGAAGACATTTCATCAGAGTTGTCATCATCCCTAAAGATGTCGCAAACTGTGTCGACACCATCGCTGTCGCCACCAACAGCTTCACCATAATGCAGACGGTGCTGCTTTCAACGGTTACTTATTATATTGTGTAAACCTGGGATCGTATCAGTTAACTGCCTGCCTATTGAATTTTTGTTGACAACATTTCCCATGGGGCATAGCCCTTCACCTACTGAATATCTTTAAAATAAATTGGCTGAAAGTTGTTGGTGGTTACGCCATCAACAATTTTCAGTCAAATTGTTTTCAAAATATTCAGAATTCACAGAGTTATTGTCCCTTGAAAGTAGTGTTCGATAGCTTGCAGCAACCAGACAGTCAATTACAGACATGGACGTTATTATCCTAAGGACGCCAATGAGTAAAATCAAAGCGCATCTGTACTATTTAGCCTGATGGTGATTCAATGAACAAATTCCATCATTTAATAGCACACTATTGTAGATATTTCTCCAATACTAGCCAGTCACAATGACGTTCAAATCTCTGCAATCATACATATCGGGGTATTTCTGTAGCGCAATTTTATAGATCTTATTTCATCTCACAATTACCCAGCATTTGCACTAATTTGGTCGCCGCTGATGACCTATTAACCCTTTAATCAATAAAATTTCAATTTTATCATAGAAAATACCCATTTGCAGAGCAAAAGAAGGCTATTTGTGAAAATTTACTACTGGAATGACCGGCTCCGTTATCGAGCCAGTGTTTCCAGTCGTAAATTTTCAAAAATAGTCTTCTCTTTGTCTGTAAATGTACATTTCTCAAGACAACTACATAAACAGTTTTGGCTGAGATGAGTGTTAAAGGGTTAATTAATGCGCCGATTAACCCTTCGAGTCCTCTATGCCAAGTAGGAAAGATCATCAACAAATATTCAGCATTTCCAGTTATTGCCCGTGAAAATTATTGTTCGGTGGCTTGTAGCAATCAGACAGACAATTACAAACATGTACGTTATTATCCTAAGGACACCAATGAGGTAAGATCAGAGAGCATCTGCACTGGTTAGCTGGATGGTGATTCAATGAGCAGCATCAATCATTTAATAATACGCTATCGCTAAGCTTAATATCTCTCCACTAGCTCCGCGGTGAGCAATGGCGGGTATGTTAACAATCTCAATGACTTGTTGGGTGTGGACTTCCATGTGTTCGTGAAGAATTGACATGGGCAATGTTTACCAGTTCAACACAGCTCGTGCTCCCGGTTATTTGAAGATGGACTATGCGTTGTTGTACGAATTGTATGTCTTTACTATTTAATAACTATTGTGTTGAATATTTTGAAACTAATTTGACTGGGCGCCGTTGCTGCCATAGGCAACAACAGCACGAAGTCAAATTAGTTACAAATATTCAACAGCTTCCCTGTATAGTTTTTAGGAAATTGATTGTTAGGGTGTTCGGGAATCGATCAATCCCAACACGGCGAAGTGTGGGTGGAGCTTAGCTAGAGATAGGTGGGGCATAGTTAACAATGAAAAGGTCCATTAACCATTCATTGATTAGAATTCTCTATCAGATAATGCCCATACAAACGTATATGTAGCTGTACCGTATGCTTTCACCATAGCATTGATGCAATCGTTTGTATGAAGAATGGATGGAATTAACTTGGTGATATAACCTTAACGATAACCTTTATAACAGCCGTACACCACCCTGGACAATAAGGTACACGCGTAGTCATTAGCATAGTAGTAAGTAAACATGGAGCACACACATTTGTCAGTCATTCTACGAATGTCAAAGGAACCAGGGAGCGCTGGACTGTAAATATTGTCATATCGAGTGTAACTAGTCACCTAGGTGACCATTGGACTATAAGTGTGCTCGTCTCACCGACGCCAGTAGTCTGGGACTTGGCAAGGAAACTGCACACATTACCTCCAGACGATCGTAAACATTGTCGTTATGCCAATCCTCAAATGGTTGAAAGACCTGTCACTAAATCGAAACGTAATCCTTTAGCTAACTATGAATACCGATACGCATACACGAGAAGGTTGAACACTTCTCAGAATCGAAATGAATGTCGCCATTGGTACTATAGTCATGCCGGCTGATTTATAGCCGCCAAGGCACAGGCTAAGACTGCAGGTCGTATGTATGCATATTATACATACAAAGGAAAATCAACTATTGTTTTTGTCCTCGTCCTCGTCGTTGTTGTTGTTGTTATAGGTGTTGTTGTTGTTCATTTGGTCTTTTTACACCTATATGTATTTGAGCCATGACACTGTCTTTGAGGTGCTTCCACGAAGTGTTACGTGGACGACGTCTTTATGTCCCCTCCAAAGGATCTGTCATGTAAATGGCATGCAGACATCAGTGAGAGAAGGAGATTGGCTCTGTGTCCACCAATTGCCCGTCATCCATCTCATCCGTCGATAGTTGACTAGGATATGAAACCCGCCGGATGCTTACCAGTTGCACATGCTACCACTACAACCAGTCGCTTCCATAAAGCGGTAATGTGATCACTTACACACTTCATTTGAATCTACAGCAATATAAACTAATAGCACCTACGACGATGTCCTCTCAAGATGACACCTCTGTGACATCTAAGAGCAGTTAACGCTAATTGCTCGCAACTGTGGACTTTGTAACTGCCTCTAACACAAAATGTGAAGTTGATAAGGCTTTGCAGCAATTAATCTAATCTAAAATACAACGTTTTCTTTCTTTTAAAATATAAATAACATATCTATTTTCACTCAGATTAACCAAGGGGGACAACTGTGTCTAGAGGTACACCTGACTAGATCCTCTTAACAGGTAAAACACACGCCGCGCGATAACATTGTAAGCACCAGAGGCATATGGCGCGTGACATGACATCAACATGCATTACAGTTTCTAATTAAGCTTACAGCTCCCAAAGCATAAACTAAAAAATGTTAGTCGGTGCAAGTTTGAACACGAATTAAGAAATGCAACAGCGCATAGTCAATTTAGTTTCAAAATATTCAACGGAATATTTATTAAATAGTAAATACATACGATTCGTACAACAACACATAGTCGTCTTAAAAATGCGTTCGTGACGTACTTATCTACGTGGTTCGTGATGTCATAATGACGTCATTCATTATCATTACATTCTAAACGTCACGTATCTGATTATGACGGCATATGATAGATGGATCAAGTGGAAAGGTCCATAATGTTCATAATATTCAACAACACTTGTTAAGTTAGATCAGAGCTGTCTCGTAGATTTTCCCAGATTATTTTTCCACAATCTTATCACTCTGAGTGAAATAAATCGTCTCCCACGACATCAAAATTTCAAAATATACTCATTTCCTTAAAATTGTACCCACATTGGAGTATATTTACCCAAGTATGGGAAATTTCCCACGGATTGTTCCCTCTGAAAAAAGCTTAGAATAGCCACTAGAATGACTAGTAAATCTATGGTTTCATGCCGACGTAGGCAAGATCCAGCGCCCGAAAGAAAAGACACTCAGTTATATTATCGCAATAATCAACATTACCCATTTAACCTGTGACAATTCAACTTCACATTTTATCCATCCATCGCATGACGTCACAATCAACTACATGATGTGTAGGATGACGTCATAATCATGACGTTATGAATAACCCGATATAGCCGGTCTTTAATGCGTAATAGTCCGACACGTTGTATGAATTGTATGTCTTTACAATTTAATAAATATTCAGTTGAATATTTTGAAACTAATTTGTTTGGAAGATTAGTCAAAATAGTTTCAAAATATTTAACAGCTTACCTGTATAGTTTTCTGGAAATGAGAGTCAGGGAGTTCAGAGATCCATCGATCCCACCATGGACGAGGTGTGGGTAGAGCTTAGATAGAGATGGGCGGGGCATAGTTAAACTGGAACAGTCCAGTCAAGGTCTCAGTCTCAAGACACGTCCACAAAAATGTTGTTTGAACGATTTGAAACTAATTAGACTGGAGGGTTTTGCCGCCATATCTCCTAGTCAAATTAGTTTTCAAAACATTCAAAAGAATATTGCTTATATCATGCCGAAATTGTCATCTGCTACTTCTACTGCTACTGCCATTGCTACCGTTACTGCCACTGTCACTGCTACTGCTACTGCTACTGCTACTGCTACTGCTACTGCTACTGCTACTGCTACTACTACTATTACTATCACTACCGCTGCTGCTGCTACTTCTACTGCTGTTATTTCTGCCGCTACTGCTATGGCTACTGCTGCTGCTGCTGCTGCTGCTACTACTACTACTACTACTACTACTACTACTACTACTACTACTACTACTACTACTACTACTACTACTACTACTGCTGCTGCTGCTGCTGCTGCTGATACTGCTACTGCTACTGCTACTACTACTACTACTACTACTACTCCTACTACTACTACTACTACTACTACTACTACTACTACTACTACTACTACTACTACTGCGTATTTTTTCTTACCTTCAGTGGCGGTTCCTATATAAATGGCTGAAAACCACATGGTGAGGATTATCGTGCGTCTAATCGCCATATCCTAAGAAATAGTTCTTTCACTCACTCGACAAAATACCCAGCGACATGGAAAATATTCGATTTATATGGACTTCAGTTACTTAAAGAATCCGAGTCACGTTGTGCGGAAATTAGTCCACTGTTAAACAATCATTTTCACCGGCGTTGATATGGAAATGTGAGATACTAGATAACGTATAGCATAATGGCATTGGATTGTTCATGTTGGACGAATGCTGAGTACATTCTATATTCTCCAGGTTTCCTTGAAATACTCAAAATCAAGTATTGGTAAACTGACTCTTGTGTAAGATTAAATAGTAGAGTAGCTGTAATTTATATAATTCCTTGACCACCTATTTTCCAGAATCTTAATTTCAACGTAACTAAACAGGTAAACTGTTGACAATTTTGGAACTAATTTGACTGGGATTTATTGCTGCCATTAGCAGCAATAGCTCCCAGTAAAATTAATTTCAAAATAGTTAGCATAATATTGATTAAATTGTAAAGAATGTTGGTGTTTTGGCTCTTCGTATAGAAAGGGTTAGGGCTTTACTTGCATTGATAGTTATATTAATTACCCATACATTGTAGCCAAAAGTCCTCAGCAACGGTTCTCCAATTTAAATGATAAAAATAACACAAGTGAATGATACCGTAGTAAACGGAAATAATCAAATTGTCATAACTCTCTGAGTTTTAACCACAAAGGAGTCGTACGTTAAACTACACTGGTAAAAGTTTTGATCAATTCTTAAAAGCAGTAACCGTTCCTTGTGAATATACGGTACCCGTTTCCTCAACGCGCTGGCGGAACTCTGAACGCTGATATACCTGCTAGCCACGCAACACTAATATATCCTTCAGCAAGGATGCTTTACGACAACAGACCGATTCCAAACACAGCGCCGAGGTTTGTATGTCGCGGTAACTCCGCATGAGAGAAAATCAATTGCAGAAAGACCCAGAAGAAAAAAGTATAGAAACTTCCTCAATCCGTGAATTCAAAGACAGCGACTGTTGATCTGATATTTGAATCCGTAAGCAGGCTTTCGCATTTACTATATATGGTGTTGATTTGATTTTTATTCGAAGCCAAATAGGGGAAAACATTTTAGTGAACTAGGCGTTGATCAATGATTACGAAACCACATGTCTCCCCACTCGCAAATTCGTGGCTGGATGAGCCATTGTCGTAGCGTAAATAGGAAGTGAGACTACTTGACAAGTAAAGAAACAAATTACTTACTTTATTCGTTCCACTATCGCTCAAACAAAGCAAGAATATATTTAGACAATATCTCTTTAGCCTAGCGCAAAGATATCCTTTATAATCGCCAGACATGCTCGTAGCGGAATAGTGTGGGCCAATTGAATGATGGTTTTCCATTTCCTGTTGCGATTCGCGCGCGATGATTCAATCTTAGAAAAGCGATTTTCGAGATTTGGTCGCCATTGCACCACAGATAGTGACCAGATCCCATACTATTACAAACAAATTACATTCGATGGTTTATGATGACTGGATAGGCTACTGTTCCTGTGCGCATGTGGTGTTGCGTTAGGACGTACCGTGAGAGAGAGAGAGAGAGAGAGAGAGAGAGAGAGAGAGAGAGAGAGAGAGAGAGCGAGAGAGAGAGAGAGAGAGAGAGAGAGAGAGGTGTGTGTACGTGTACGTGTACGTGTACGTGTACGTGTACGTGTACGTGTACGTGTACGTGTACGTGTACGTGTACGTGTACGTGTACGTGTACGTGTACGTGTACGTGTACGTGTGCGTGTGTGTGCGCGTGAGTGTGTGCATGCGTGCGGGTGGGTGGGTGCGTGTGCGTGGGTGGTGGGTGAATGGGTGGGTGGGTGGGTGGGTGGGTGGGTGGGTGGGTGGGTGGGTGGGTGGGTGGGTGGGTGGGTGGGTGGGTGGGTGGGTGGGTGGGTGGGTGGGTGGGTGGGTGGGTGGGTGGGTGGGTGGGTGGGTGGGTGGGTGGGTGGGTGGGTGGGTGGGTGGGTGGGTGGATGGATGGATGTATGGGCGTGCGTGCGTGCGTGCGTGCGTGCGTGCGTGCGTGCGTGCGTGCGTGCGTGCGTGCGTGCGTGCGTGCGTGCGTGCGTGCGTGCGTGCGTGCGTGCGTGCGTGCGTGCGTGCGTGCGTGCGTGCGTGCGTGCGTGTGTGTGCGTGTGTGTGTGTGTGGGGGTGGGTGGGTGTGGGTGTGTGGGTGTGGACGGGACGCTTTACGCGTGTTTCAATGGATGTGAAATTTTGCAAACTGAATTCCTAAAATCTAAGTTTCAAAATAACTATACAAGTAAACCTTTGAATATTTTTAACTAATTTTACCGCGGGCCGTTGCTGCCTACGGAATATTTATGAAATTGTAAATCCATCAAAGACTTCGTACAATCTTTTACTAATTCATCGATTTCCTTGATAGGGTTGCAATAGCCAGGAAATGGCGTATTTGACGATGACGTCAGATACTTGGTTGACAGATCGGATCCATCAATTGTGTGCACGAATACAGAAATATGGATGGTAATCATTTTGTAAATAATTGGCTGTACAGTTAAGGACGGAATATGCAGTGAGATTTATTCATTTACTAAGAAATCGGTAGCAACTATTTACGCAGCCAGGCTTTTTTTCCAAAATCTAGTGTTTCTACTTCTGTATACGACTCTGAAGATCTGGCGTTTTAAGCATAGCTTGAGAAGGAATCCCATTTAAATAATACGTGTACAACCATGGCAATAACCATGTTCACTACAGTCGTTGTTTAACACCGTCAAGTTGTATAATCTGAAATACCCTGCTATCGTACGGTATTGTAAAGTGTTCAAAGAGAACAACTAGAACTAAATTAATTATTGATTGAAACTACGATAAGCAAATAAATCTAATATCCATGCAAACAGCGAGATAGGAGTATCATATTCATATCATTCAAAAACGGTGTCTGCCGTGGCATTGGGAAATGTATATGTGCAGACCGACGGAAGACTATTGTTCAAAGTTAACCACTGGAATGACTGGCTCGATAGCCGTGCCATTCATTCCTGTGGTATATTTTCAAAAATGTTTTTCTCTTGGTCTGCCAATGTAAATTTTCTATGAGAAAATTTACATTTTCTTGGACAAATCCGAAGTTTTAAAGATTAAATCTCCGGTTGTGTGAAAGTTGATCTCACTTTAAAAACTTAGACCTGACAATTTATTGAACTCTTTCAGGCTATAAATTTGCTGTACCATCTACACACAGCAGTCAACGTTTGCAATGGACTAGGCGCATAATCATCACTGGATTCTCTTGGATTGGATTGCTTTTCAAATCAGAGGAGAAGCAGATATATTTATAAAACAATAAGGTAATTTGGCTTTGGTGAGTCATAATAACTGCGTTGCCTCATCGTCAATGCTATGGTATATGTAACAATTTAGCCATTTAACACTAATTTTCATAGTAGATTATTAAATCTACTCACAAGTGAAAGCTGAATTCATGTTAAAATTAGAGATTTATTGAACCATCTACTGTCGGACCAGGAACTTCTTGACCCATCTACCAACAGAGGTCAAACTTTCCATTACACCTCTCTCACAATCAACGCTGAAATGCTTTGAAATGGGTGCCTTTAGAGCAGTCTTATGAAAAACAAGCACTGGAAGCGATGAGATTGTTGCATACAATTCGTGTTTCGGTTGGTTCGTAATAATAGTGTTGCCTCGTTTACATTAATGAGAGAATCAGAGAAAATGTACTAAATACTGATTAAATACTAACCTCTGTGGCACGATTATCTAGAGTCTTAGTTTACCGATTATTAAATAGCTGCTCTTGTCCTGACCGGAAATTAACAATTAATATTAATTACTCTTATTTTCAGTTATCTATCAAAGGGACATAATGCTCAGGAAAACAGTCGCCATCTTGAATGTATCATTCCGCAGATAACGCCAGTTACTGGGCTGTCCTTGGAACAATGCCGGGCTAATACGGCTCGATATTGTTTCAGTATCAGCCCAATAACACGCGTTATCGGGGTATAGTCAGTATGCCATCATCATATTCTTCGCTATAATCATGTCTCAGACAGATTGTTCTATGTTAGACATATAAGGTCATTATCATTAATCATTTAGCAATGTTCTAACTCTGTTCTTCAGCGAAATACAGACATAGATCTAGCTAGTGTCCATCTTATGTCAATACAACTGAAAGCTGTTGTTGTTGTTTGAACGCTATCCCGTTATTATGGCGTCATTCTCGGGCTTTCCCCAAATCGACATGCTATTATTCTGCACATGTGTTCCAAAAGAAATAGTTAAATTCAAAGTAAGCGCGCTGGAATATGAAAGGCTGATAGAATTATTTAGGAAATATTCATGACTCTTTGATGCCAGCAATCCAGACCATACAGACGCCAAACACAGACCAGACACGTAGACGGTGGTGGCGGTGCTGGTGGTAGCGGTAGTGGTAGTTGTAGTGGTAGTGGTGGTAGTAGTAGTAGTAGTAGTAGTAGTAGTAGTAGTAGTAGTAGTAGTAGTGGTAGTAGAAGTAGTAGTAGTAGTAGTAGTAGTAGTAGTAGTAGTAGTAGTAGTAGTAGCAGCAGCCGTAGCCGTAGCAGTAGTAGTGGTGGTAGTAGTAGTAGTAGTAGTAGTAGTAGTAGTAGTAGTAGTAGTAGTAGTAGTAGTAGCAGTAGCAGCAGCAGCAGCAGCAGCAGCAGCAGCAGCAGCAGCAGCAGCAGCAGCAGTAGTAGTAGTAGTAGTAGTAGTAGTAGTAGTAGTAGTAGTAGCAGTAGCAGCAGCAGCAGCAGCAGCAGCAGCAGCAGTAGCAGTAGTAGTAGTAGTAGTAGTAGTAGTAGTAGTAGTAGTAGTAGTAGTAGTAGTAGTAGTAGAAGTAGTAGTAGTAGTGGTAGTGGTAGTGGTAGTAGTAGTAGTAGTAGTAGTAGTAGTAGTAGTAGTAGTAGTAGTAGTAGTAGTAGTAGTAGTAGTAGTAGTAGTAGTAGTAGTAGTAGTAGTAGTAGAAGTAGTAGTAGTAGTAGTAGTAGTGGTAGTAGTAGTAGTAGTAGTAGTAGTAGTAGTAGTAGTAGTGGTAGTGGTAGTAGTAGTAGTAGTAGTAGTAGTAGAGGTAGTAGTAGTAGTAGTAGTAGTAGTAGTAGTAGTAGTAGTAGTAGAGGTAGTAGTAGTAGTAGTAGTAGTAGTAGTAGTAGTAGTAGTAGTAGTAGTAGTAGTAGTAGTAGTAGTAGTAGTAGTAGTAGTAGTAGTAGTAGTAGAAGTAGTAGTAGTAGTAGTAGTGGTAGTAGTAGTAGTAGTAGTAGTAGTAGTAGTAGTAGTAGTAGTAGTAGTAGAAGTAGTAGTAGTAGTAGTAGTGGTAGTAGTAGTAGTAGTAGTAGTAGTAGTAGTAGTAGTAGTAGTAGTAGTAGTAGTAGTAGTAGTAGTAGTAGTAGTAGTAGTAGTAATAGTAGCAGTAGTAGCAGTAGTAGTAGTAGTAGTAGTAGTAGTCGAAGTGAACGCACGCGTTTATTTAGCTCTGCAATTGCTGCCCGAATTTGTTAGTTTCTAGCGCGATTTTGTAGATAAATTGTATACATATATTTCGTATTAGTGTTTCCTTTCAAACTTTATGTTTAATTTGTAAATTCTTGTCTTGGTTGGAGCGCATTTTGTGTCTCCATTTTCTAAAGGCATTCATCTTAGCTGGCGGTTTCCGCCATTTAGTAGGGCTCCTCTTACTGTGGTCAATGCAATACATTTCTCGCTGCGCCAGTCTGCTATTTCTATAGTTCGTAGGCTAGCGCATTATATTTGGCAAGATCCCTTGAGTGAGTGGATTTAATTCCTTTGTCATTTGTAAGCACAAGCCTAGTTCTTTAACTATATAAATCCTTATAGTCAGTTGGCTGTCCCCGGTCAACTCGAACAGACTAACAAATATATGACTGTAATATGTTAGTATGCATTAGGAAACCACTTTAATCGGTTAGGTGTTAGTGAACCACTTAGAAAGTGGTTCAAACTAACAAATATACGACTGTACTCTCTATTCGTATATTTGTTGGTAGACGTCAGGGTTTCAAATGGGGACACTATTTATTTAGTGTTTAGCTCTTTCCCCGACGTCTTGGTGTTATATATTTGTATTATATATTGTAGTAGTATGGGGTTCCTCTTTTTATAAAACACCATGGCAACCTCATATAAGCGTACCCTGAGTCTTAAAATCACGACAAAGGCTTGGGGTGTTTCCGCAATTGAGGTGTATCATGGGTTGAAGGATGTAGTTGGGGCAGGGCCACGGGTCCTTCAAGGTCTCGTTAATGTTTCCAAATCTGTATGGAATGTCACCGTAGTTAATGAAAGTGTGAAGGAAAGGTTGCTCGACGAGGTCCTTGTCGTGAAGGGTGAGGTGTGTAATGTGGAGGAAATAGATTCTGATCGTCTATTAGTCAAGATGAAGGTTCCATTAGAGATCCCAGATGAACGGGTTATCACTGAATTGATCAAGTATGGCAAAGTGGACAAAGTAGAACACGAGACCTATCCATTTGATCGAACCTTAGAAAATGGCATCAGAAGAATTTGGTTTGAAAAGGTAGAACCACCTCTCCCAAGCAAGGTCACCATAGATGGTCGATTTATCTTGCCATTATGGTACAGGGGGCAAATCAAAGAGTGTAGAATCTGCTTAAGCACAGAACATCTTGCAACAGATTGCCCTAACAAAAACAAATGTCTAGTTTGTGGATCATCTGATCATTTTAAGTGGCGATGCCCGCAGAACAAATATGTCAAAAAGGGTGCTGATAAAAGTGCAGAGCAAGTTGTCTCTAAAGAGAATGTCATAGAACCGGTAGCTGCTGAGATTGTAGCGGAAATTCATACTAATGGGAAGCACGCTGCTAAGGAAAATGTCATCGAACCAGTAGTTGCTGAGATTGTAGCTGAAGTCCATGTTAATGAGAAGCATGGGGAAAAAACTAAGAATCCAATCGCTGTAGTTGCAGGCGATGAAATAGAGGTTCTAGATGAGGGGCTAAGTCTTGCTCCAGTAACAAGTCAATCCAAGTTTGATGACAGAGAGGCTAATTCCACACAAGTCGAAGATGATGATCAATACCCTCTGGAAGAGAGTTTTAATTTAGGACAAGTAAAATTCAGGTCGCAAGATACTGAAACTAACTTCGAATTTCCACTGAGTACACTCAATCTAGACGATTTAAATAATATAGAGAAAGTAATTGGTGTCTCGGATCGATTGAGTGGAACAAAGCGACAGAAAGATGGAGAGAGTTCTGAATCAGAAATAGAGGAAAGTGATATAGAAGACGATAATATGTCAGTCGCTGAATCTGATATATCCATTCAAACACAGAGTTCTAAATCACCTGATGAAATGGTCATGTACAGGTCAGAGGCAGGAGAGGTGTTAGTTCCATATGTGACGGCAAATGGTGTTAAATATAGGCATCTGCGTCATGATTCAGATATATTAAAATATAAGCATTTGGAAAAAGTTGAGCTAAGTAATGCAGCGTTTGTGAGTAAAATAGGTAAATGGTCTAAGAGAGGGTCGAAAAAAACAAAATCTAGTTAGCTTAATAATGGCGGGTTTACACAGCATTTTATTACCTTTTATGCTAATTTGCACACTCAATTGTAGAGGCTTAAATAGTGACATAAAGCAACGTCACTTACTAGAGACTCTGAAAAATGAGCAGATTGACATTGCTTTGATACAGGAAACAAAAATTCAGAAGTCAGAATTATACGATAATTTAGAAAAGATTTCTGGATCCAGAATATTTTATTCGTTATCTCAAGATAATAGTGCAGGCGTAGCAATTGTTATACTCCCTCGTTGTTCAGCCTATGTAAATATAATCTCTTCAGTATCAGGTGCAAATGGTCGCTGGGTGAGTCACGCTAGATATACAACAAACACGTATCACGTTGCTGTGTATATATGCACCTACATCTCATCAACTACGTCGTAATTTTTTTAAGGAGATGTCTAAAACAGCACTAGATAACATCACTGAAAACTTAGTAATGGGTGGTGACTTTAATTGTGTCTTAGACAAAGAAAATGACAGGAATGCAACTTCAACTTATACTGATACATCACATAGACTCTTAAAAGAAATATGTGATAATGAAAATTTAGTTGACACCTATAGAATATCAAAACCTCATGGTAAAGATCTTACATGTTTTTCGGTAGATGGTAAAGTTGGTTCAAGGATCGACAGAATTTATGTGAATAGTTTGTTAACAGGGTACTGGAGAGATGTTAATATTAAGCCAGTTGCATTCTCCGATCATAACATGGTTTGTGTAACCTTTGCCAATGCTGACTGGGTAACAAAAGGGGTCGGGTTTTGGAAATTAAACACAACACTGTTGGGAGAAGAATTTTATAAGAATAATATAGAGAGTTGTTGGCAACATTGGATTAATAGGAAAGCATCATATAAGAGCACATTGCAATGGTGGGAGGATGTTAAACTGGATTTAAAGTATGTTTCCCGAAAGTATGCTATTAGAAAAGCACAGGAAATACGCAAACGCAAGAAAACACTTCATCGATCACTGATGAAAATTAATGCTAAAGTAAATAATGGTGAAGAGAATTATTATGAATTACTGGTTAAAATTAAAAGTAAAATAAGAGATATAGAACACTATGAGTTTGAGGGTGCAAAAATTAGAGCAAGAGCCCAGATGCACGCAGAAGGAGAAAAGCCAACCCGATATTTTTGCGCATTAGAAAAAGCACGGGCAATAGATAAGGTGATGTGCTCATTAAACATGCCGGATGGTTCAACCATCTTTACCAACAATGAAATGAGTACTATTGTATGCAATTACTATGAGTCATTGTACAAGTCAGAGGGAATTGATGAAGATGCAAAATTGGATTTGTTAGCAAATATAGACAAAAAGGTGTCAGACACAGGCAGTGAATTTTGTGATCAACCCTTAACACTAGAAGATTTAACTAAATCCCTTAAAGGTATGAAACTAGAAAAACCACCGGGGTGTGATGGCCTTCCAGTTGAATTTTACCAAACGTTTTGGCACCTTGTAGGTCCAATAATGGAAGAATTAGGCACTGAAATTTTTTAGAAAGGCCATTTACCACCAACTATGGCTAGGGCATACGTAAGGCTAATATATAAAGGAAATGACAGACGTCTAATTCAGAACTACAGACCAATTTCTCTACTATGTGTAGACTACAAAATAATATCCAGAGCATTAACATTGAAACTAGGTAGTGTTTTAGGAGAAATCATTGGAACAGAGCAGACATGTGCTGTACCCAGGAGGACAATTCTAACCAATACCATGGTAATAAGAGACCTTATACAATTGGTTGAGAAGGATAGCATCCCTTCAGCTGTGATTGCCTTGGACAATGAAAAGGCATTTGACCGTGTGGAATGGGATTTTCTTTTTAATTATTTGCAATCGTTTGGGTTAGGCTCAAACTTTATTAAATGGGTAAAGATTTTATATACGGATATCAAGAGTAGCTATTTAGTGAACAATCAATTATCCAGAGAAATTGTCTTAGAACGTGGGGTTAGACAGGGGTGTTCCCTATCGCCATTATTATTTGTTATTGTGATGGAATCACTTTGCATAGCATTGAGGCAAAATAATAACTTTCAAGGCATATGTATTCGTGGCATAGAAAGACCACTTAAGCTGTCACAATATGCTGATGATACAACTGTGTTTACCAGTTCAAACAATGATTTTGCAATTTTAAACCACGTACTAGAAAAGTTCCAAAATGCATCTGGTTTGAAAATCAATAAAGGAAAATCCAAAGGATTATTTCTGGGGCCATGGAAAGAGCGGAATGACCAGCCACTTGAAATCAATTGGTCTAATGATACCATTAAGATTTTAGGCATCTATTTTGGCAGGAAACCGAATACAATACAAAATTGGAATGAACGAGTATCTAAGCTTAAGAGAATATTAGCAAATTGGAAGCGTCGTCGTCTTTCAATCTTTGGTAGAGTGTTTGTTGTCAACAACTTGGCATTATCTGGGCTATGGTATACAGCATCTGTTGTACACATGCCAAAACATGTAGAAAAGGAGGTTAATGAGTTGATATTGTCATTCATATGGGAAGAAAAGAATCATTTAGTTTCCCATCGTGTTCTCAATAATGCTAAGTTAGAAGGGGGACTTGATTTAATTGATATTAAAGTGAAATGTGTTTCTTTAAGGTTAAAATTTGTGGATGATCTTATTACATCAGATGAGACGTGGGCATGTGTTTCACGAGCTCTCATGGAGAGAATTGTAGAACCATTTCTGGCGGAGCATGTTTTTACCTCAAAGAAGCCACCTCCGAATAGCCAAATGATACCAGATGTGTTTAAAGATCAAGTTAAGGAGTTAGAAATAGTTGACAGATACATGCCTCCACCTACGTGCTGGAAGGAAGTACTAGAACAGCAATTGTGGGGCAATAGTAATATATGTTATAACAATGCAGTACTTTATCTACCGTCCTTTGCAAAATATGGCATTCAACATTTATCGGATATGATACACCCTCAAGCACGTAGATGGATTTCAATGCAAGACGTAGCTAGAAAAACACATATGAGGCATATAGATGTCCAGCGGTTGCTAAATAAAATAAAACATGCTGTACCAATTGAATGGTTTCGTCTGCCAAATGTAAATAATAATAGTTTGACTCCACAACCCGCATTAGTTCTTGATGATGAGATGTTAAAATACAAGATGAGATCCAAGGAATGGTACCATATTATGAGACGAAAACAAGTAACACCTCCCATAGCAATTAGGAGATGGGATGACTCAAGCTATAAACCATCCAGTTGGAAAAATGTATGGAAAATCTTACATTCTCCATACATACCAAATATGGCTCGTGATTTATTGTGGCGATTACTACATCGACGGCTATGGGTGGGACACTTGACATACAAGTGCAATATTACGACTTCTGATAGGTGTTACTTATGTCAAACAGACGAGGAAACAATCGAGCATTTATTTGCGGAATGTCCAATATCGTCACAATTTTGGGACTATATCAGCCAAATCTTGGCAAAATTTGGAGCGAAGCCCATTGTTCTAGACACGCATGTAGTCTTATTTAGAGAATTTGGATCAAGCAGTGTAAATATCATAAAGTCTGAAAGGACTATTTTAATAACAATACTAACCATAGGTGTTTGGGCCATTTGGAAACATCGGTGTGCACAGACGAAAAATCCATCTATGGGCAATCACAATAGAGCAATAAAGGCAATATTTCGGTCATTGCTGCTGAATCATATTCCTTGCGAATATTTTAGATTAAAGCAGCATGGTAAAGAAAAAGTATTCAAGGACATATGGTGCAAAACAAACATAGTTTCAATAGAGTTGGGAGCTGTAAAAATAAATGAGCCTGCACTAGCTTAAATCATTTAATTACTACAGCTGATTTATCTGTGTCTTTTAATTAATCTGTGTCATGTAATTCATTTTAGTCTGCACTTTGATATTGTTATGTTTAATAATTCATGTTAAGAAATAAACGGACTGGGGTAATTTAATAATCAATCGATAAAGTAATTTGCCATTGAATTATAAAATTGTCCCAGGTAATTTTAGGAATTTGCACAGAGTTTTATAGGGTTATTTGTTCCCGGGTAATTTACAAAACCTTACAACAAAGTAAATCAAAAATGGAAACATGAGCGCCATCTATTTCTATCTATTTTTCTGTAATTTTCCTGCTGACTATATATGTTATGCTACCTGAATGCTACTACGCCCGCTGATCTTTAAGACTCAGCCCACTGGCGTCAATGATTGACTTATTTGTCATTGATTGACGAGTCACTTTTCATTTGTTGAATAGTTGCACTCGCCACACGGGTCTACTACCACACATGGATTGAATGGTAATTTACAAAACCTTACAATAAAGTAAATTGAAAATGTAAATAAGAGGGCCATCAATTTTTCTGGAATTTTTCTGCCGACTATATGTATTATACTACCCAAATGCTACTACGCCCGCTGATCTTTAGAGAATCAGCCCACTGGCGTCAATGATTGACTTATTTGTCATAGATTGACGAGGCACTTTTCATTTGTTGGATAGTTGCACTCGCCACACGGGTCTACTACTACACCTGGGTTGAATAGTAATGCCTTTGTTAAGTTTTGTTTTGCTATCGGAGCTTTATCAGCATATTGTTTTGTATCTATACTTTTTAAGCCATATTTATTTATAGATTGTATTAATGCTCATTATTTATCATTGTTTTGGTGTAATATTAATCAAGATTACTAGTTCACCAGGTTTTTTTCTGGGGGTTTGCAAGCCTTTTTAAAGGAGTTCCTCCGTGAAGTTTGTCCGACTGCGTCAGCGTCGGTTTTTCCAAAAAAAAAAAAAAAGTAGTAGTAGTAGTGGTAGTGGTAGTAGTAGTAGTAGTAGTAGTAGTAGTAGTAGTAGTAGTAGTAGTAGTAGTAGTAGTAGTGGTAGTGGTAGTGGTAGTAGTAGTAGTAGTAGTAGTAGTAGTAGTAGTAGTAGTAGTAGTAGTAGTAGTAGTAGTAGTCCACTTGATTGGCCAAGAATTGAATAAAATCACTGCTTTCGGACATGCATACGCATACGCATACGTGCAAATGAAATCACTCATTCGGATACGCATACGCATATGCATACGCATACGCATACACATACGCGGCTAGCTTTAGGCAGCAATGCCTTCCAATCCGTTTATGTTCAAAATAGTATACAAAAAATCTCTTACTTGCTAATATGTTTCTATTATTGATTTGGAAATCTTAAGACACTTCTGAGCTCTACTGTAATCATGCCAGATAACGCGGCTTACTTGGCCGATGCTGGGCCGATACCGTGCCGATACTGAAATATCACCCCGCTATCGGCTCAGCATCAGTCCAGTAAGCTGAATTATCAAGGACAGTGTGGCATGCTAGAGAGCGTTTACGTTTCAGGTCAAATGGTCAAAGATCAAGGTCACGAGATCACTATGTACATAGTGGGAAAGGCATTGCTAACCATAACTTGGGAATTCAAGCCAATCGAAACAACGCTACAAGGAGTTTTAGTTTCGAATCAAAATAGATCTCGGGGTCACTGTGAATACCGAAATATGGATTTCAGCCATAACTGTGGAATACAAGAACATATAATCACCAAATCTGGCACATCTATTCATATTCTGGTAGGTTAGAAAAGATTTTGGTCAAAGGGTCAAATATCTATGTAAGTATTTTTATTATGTGTATTGACAAAATAACAGGGTGCAACGCCGTGAATCAGCACCGCCTCAGCGGGCTGTCAGTCATATTATCTCGTAAATCAGTGTCAGGGCAGGCCTAATTCATGGTACGTGTATCATGGAAATCCTATGAATGGCATACTAAATCCTTATTAGCCAGTTATTTTGGTTTAAACAGAATTTATTTTAGTCTGGGCGGGGGCACGATAAGACACACGTCTTCTGCCCGCGTCTCCCACATAATATACAATTATGATACTTTGAATATACTTGGGTGTACACTATAGCATTAACATTACTAATATAGTAATAAATTTGTCGAGAGAGTGGGGGAGAGAGGGTGAGAGAGAGAGAGTGAGAGAGAGAGGGGGGGATGGAGAGTGGAAGGGGTGTGTGGTGGGTGAGGGGGCGAGAAAGGGAGACAGAACTCCGAGTGCTGTGTACTCACAGGCCTGTACAGTTTCAGTATAGTACAGCTCACAAACAAATCAAAACGTCCCCAAAACAAAAACAGGACATGTTAGTTAGTACGAAATGATTTGTTGAACATTTTGAAAGCAATTGCACTGGACGACATCAATGCCTTAGGTAGCTATGTCCTCCAACTCAGCCGCGTCCAAAATATTCAACAATAGGTTAATTTTGGAAATACCCTAAGTCGTCCCCGATCTGCATCGTACTGGGGTTTTGTTAGAAACGGTCAGTATCGACAAGATGTCTTAATATTACTTTTTTTCAATTGAAATTGGTGTCGCCATACAAGATGTCTCTTAACGTGAGTGTATGAGGAATGTCATTAGTCACTAATGTATTACGGAAAGCAAGTCCTTTCTCCCTAAAAGAGGACAGTCGAAGATATAATGTTCAACGGTTTCATCAGGATGTCCGCAAGAACAACATGTGGAGTCCGTCATATGATTGTCAAACAGATGCCTATTAAGAATACTGCATCCATTGCCAAGTCGGCTTAGAGTAATATTAGCCAGTTAATTTGAATTCATCCAGAAAAGATAATAGTATTTGTGTGATTACTGTATACAGCGGCTGTAGTAAAAAAAACATCAAACAGCTGCAATCAGTCATTCTTGGCCTTTGACCACTGTGTCATGTCCCCAGCCAAAATCATTAGGACCATTCTTGATCTGAGTGTGCAGAGTCCTCCTTTTTTAGGTCACCTCTCAGCACACTTACCAGATTTATGCAATAATGTCCCTCCTGGCTTTATAATTACTGGATACAAGTTGGACGAATTCTAAGGCTCTCTCTCTCTCTCTCTCCCTCCCTCTCCCTCCCTCCCTCCCTCCCTCCATCCCTCCCTCCCCTTCCCTTCCCTCCACCCCATCCTTGCAGCGTCGGCATCGGCGGCGGTATCGTCGGCGTTGGCGTTGTTGTTGTTGTTGTTGTTGTTGTTGTTGTTGTTGTTGTTGTTATTATTATTATTATTGCTGTTGTCGCTGTTGTCGTCGTCGTCGTCGCCGCCGGCGGCGGTGCCTGCGGATGATGCGTCGACGCGGCGGCGGCGTTAGCGTTGTTGTTGTTTGGGGGGGGGGGTTAGAAGCGGCGGCGTGCCGGCGGTAGTGGTGGTAGTGGTGGTGGTGGTAATCGTGGTGACAGTGGCACGCTGGTGATAGTGAACACAGCGTTTATCGTGGCGGTTCTGATGGTGATGTCGTCATGACCGAACTCAGGACTCATAGGTCCTTTTGCAAAGTTTCTGAAATTATTACCCGTGGACCTTGGAACTGTCGTCCCCGTTAGGATCGCTATGAAGCTATGAAGTTTCGACCGTAATGGTGATGGGGCTCCTGCGCTCAGATGGCTGTGGGATTTGGTCACATCAGTCTTATACAGTACAGCTCAGACATAATTTGACATATTTCAAACACATAATAAAAAGGATATTGTTGAATATTTTGAACATAATTGGATTGGAAGACATTGCTGTCTTCCAATCCAATTATGTTCAAAATATTCAACATATCATTTTATATCATGCTCAAATTTTCTTTTGGAAATCTGTTGACTGATTGTATGAGTTGTACGATAGGTGTGGCATCGCTAAATGTAACCTGAAGTTATGCAGGGGCCCCAAAATGAAGACAACACAATTTTGTGACACATTTTGGGTGTCCTGTAAATTTGGAGACTGTTCAAACGTGCTGGTCCCACTGCCTTACGTTCGGCCAGTGCTGTCGTGGCCGCGATGGTGGGTGTGGCCGTGCAGTTAGCACGCGTTTCTCTAGTACTATGTCTTCATGATAGGTCGTGTATGGCTATTATGTAGCTTATTATTATTCACATCCATGTCCAGAAACCTCTGACCCACACAGCAGAGGACTCCATTACTCGCTATGCTCCGCCCATTTCTAGCTAAGCTCGTCAACCTTTTGAGTGTGTTGAATCAATTAATATATTTTGATTCGTTAATACCTAGAATCCCAATTTAAAGGTAACTGTTTAGGTAAGCTGGTGAATATTTTGGAACTAATTTGACTGCGCGTTGATACTGCCTATGGCAGCAACATCGCCCAGTCAAATTAGTTTTAAAATGTCCAAAAGAATGTTTATTAAACAGTAAATTCACTTAACGGACCTTTTAATGTTCACGGCGGAGCTAGGCACGTGACCATGCATTTTGACATCAACCTACATGTGACGTAATTTAATATGACGTCACATACTCGATTAACATATAGGATCCATTTTATTGTGAGACATAAGTTTGTTTTAGGCATTTCAAACCGCAGTTGCCATTTAATATTATAATGTAATAACCATTGGTTGCAAAAAGAAAGGGAATCATTGCGTAAGTATCCATCAATTCAATTCGATTCTTTCATCTCCTCTTTAAGCAATTCCGTTCTAATTTCATTGAACAGTAACTGTTGTCTTCTGGCACATTGAGTGGCCAATGATATCGTACGAAGCATCTTCTTCAAACATAGTGAGAATAACCAGGAATTGCTCACTAAGGTGGTGAACGTAAAATATATTGCATGTTTAAAAAGACCGTGATGCAGAGGTAACGCGCTGAGCTTCTAAATCATATTCCTTGGTTCGTGGTTCAATCGGGATTATGACGTCATGGTTTAGTAGCACTGGTAACCTGTGTATTTCTTCATCCAGATGCACACGTTTATGAGTATCTGTCTCATGGTCGTAGGAAAAACATTCTGGATGTGGTGTTCAGATGGCGATCGGCCTGCATGAGCTTTTCCCTCGCACCATTCGGGGTTGGTGAGAGTGGTTAGTGGGTTCTCCTACGCAGAATTGTGGAATCTAGATGCTCTCAAATGGTATCACCTGCCTTTCAACTGTGGAAGGAAAGCTTGCTTTCTCGGAGCAATAATATGTATATTTTATCCAACATTTGCATTGTTCGATTATAAGATGTGTGTATGAAGCTAGGACAACAATTTATAGAATATAAACCAACCTTATTGGACCGTCAATACTGGTCTGAGAAATGGTTTTCCTCCCATGACAAAAGGTAAATGGAAAAAATTGTCTCCTCTGGGAACTCATTTCCTGCATTCTGAGTGATGCAGCAGCTTCATTGCTTTGTGTTAAATTACAGATATCTTAATTTTAAGTACACTTATGATACTTTGCAATGTGTATGGAGCCTAGTCCTCCCACTCGACTATGTGGTATCCAGACGTGTACTGCGTGTAGTCTATCTGATAGAAAACGTTGAGTATTGAAATAGGGAAATACTATCCGATAGGAATGATAAGAAATAACGTGTACACTATTAATAATAGGATTACGTGGGGATTTGGCAAAGGAGAGGTAATTGGGCCGTAGCCCGTGACCCGTCTACGAACCGTGGATGCCATGGACCAATGGCCTCCGTCAGTGACACCCCCACCTTCAATCCACCTTGACCCACACTCTTCTCATCACTGGATTTGGCAGATATAATAGTTATTAAGTATTTTCATGTATAACTAAATACCAATAAAACTTCTGTAGATATTACATATTTCAATACGGAAATATTACCAACTGAAGACAGATCTACTTGCGTGATCAATTTGCAAATAAGTTTAGGAGTAAGTAACAGTTGCACAATTAGGCACCAAGGCGTACATATAAGTCACTCTCGTTGCGGGTGGTGAGAAATGCTGAAATTTTTGCTAAAAATTACGTTATATATCTGTGATTGAATAGCTTCATATTTATGTTTTGCATGGGCATGGCTCATGGGGTGTGTCGTTGTTCTAACACCGAAGACACAGCCTTGGCTACGCCACCGATCTCTCCGAAAGGAGGGTACGTACCTTTAATAGATTTAGATAGAACCAGCCGTTGACGTGACCTAAGAAAGAATGTGTTCGCTTACACATCGCTAAAACAGACCTTGAATCTATTTAGACTCTATCTCTCTCGCCTAGCGCGAAGATATCCTGTAGATTCACCCAACATTCGCGCAGTAGTCTGGCGTGTGCCAATTGAATGATCGTTTTCCATTTCCTGTTGAGATTCGTGTGTGATGATTTAATCTTAGAAAGGCAATTTTCGAGATCTGGTGAGCAATCTTCCACAGATAGTGATCATATCCTAGATTATTACAAAGAAATTATATTACGTGGTGTAGGATGACTTGCTAATGTGTCTTGTGTTCAAAGATATATATATATATATGCGATATTGTATTAGGGTGATGTTTTCGCATAGACCTACAGACATGCCTGAGAGACAGCGTGACAAAGTAGAGACCGTGAGTAGAGGGTGAGAGATAATGATAAAAGCAGAGCGGGGGCGGGAGAGAGAGAGAGAGAGAGAGAAGGGGGGAGGAGAGGGGGAGCGAGGGAGGGAGAGAGAGAGAGTGAGATGAGAGAGTGCTGTAGGCGGAGAGAGAGAGAGAGAGAGAGAGAGAGAGAGAGAGAGAGATAGAGCGAGAGAGAGAGCGAGAGAGAGAGAGAGAGAGAGTGGGGGGGGGGGAGGGAGAGAGAGAGAGAGAGAGAGAGTGGGGGTGGAGGGAGAGAGTGAGAGGAGAGAGAGAGAGTGCTGTAGGCGAAGAGAGAGGGAGAGAGAGAGAGAGAGAGAGGGGAGGGAAGAGCTGTACAGGTCTCGATCGTTCATATTTTATGCGTGTTGGAAGCGATTTGAAATTTTGAACATAGCATTCTCAGAATCTAAGTTTCAAGGTGACTATGCTTGTAAGCTGTTAAAGATGTTGATACTACTTGACCGACGTTGTTGGTGCCTATGGCAACAACATCTCCTGGTCAAATTACTTTCCAAATCCTCAACAGAATGCTTAGTAAATGGTAAATTCATCAGAGAAATAAAATTTGAATACCTTAGTCACGACACTGACTGTTTTATCCAAGCGACCGAGCTACGTTAATTTGATTGGGACATCAGCTAACATATGCCGTATCTGTTCATGATATTTGTGTATCTTGGATATACACGCAACGTCGGTGCTATAATGTTTATAGTCTGATCCTCGGTCAGACCAGTTACATTCCATGTGCGATTGCCCACGTCTATTGGGGAATAAAACGACTGAGAATGTCGAACACAGTATTTTTAACAAAGAAGCTTAGGCATAATCAGAATTAGCTCTGAATGGGGATTCTCAATTCGTAAATCACCATGATGTTAGTTTCCCAACTAAGTTGTCGCCATCTAAGTTGATATTTGCGGAGGAGACTTGCGTGAAGGTGGCATTTGCGTATACATGAGCGTAATGGCTCATCATCTGCTGTGAACTGATACATAAAGCATTCGCTGATCACATCTGCTTTTGCCAGGTCGGGCACGATGTAGTTGCCTTCAGTGTCGTTGCCCATAGCATTGTTATTATGACCCCGTGTATATGTTGGGTGCTGCGTCCTTGTCCGCTTTGCTAGCTTTGCCTAGCTTGGAAGTAAATTTGACACACAAATAATTGGCATCTTGCTGGAATGGTGATGGTAGAACTCAATTCAGGGTAGAAGACGCGGTCAGGCAAGGATCTCCCTTAGCTTTATTTCGGTCCACATGCATTAACGATGCTGCGCATGGGCATGTCAATGAATGCAACACAATCGCTAACGTATCTGAAACATAGGATGCGATCTTAGAGCCTCGGCCCGATTACAAAGCCAGACCACAGTATGTGGATTATTTCTGCTCTGAATGCGTGGATACTTTCGTATCAACAATTACACCCATTTGTAGGAGATTCTAGGCAACAAAAAACACTAATTAAAACAACTGACGGTGAGAACGCACTTAAGGGTCTGATGGGTGGGCGTCCATCTTGAACTGACAGCATAATTACGCAGGTGATACTATCTCGAAACCAATCATAAACGTATCAAACTTTGCTATCATATGGCACCTGCCATTCGACGCTGTTAGACATATTTACCATTATCGCGCTGCCCAAACTCAAGAGGCGTCCTGGACGAGCTGGAAAGCTGTGGCACATATTGCTCCTCAATATCATCCGGAGGATCTTGTCCAATGTGGCACTGTGCCGCATCCGAGAAAGGATTTACCATTTCACCGGAGGCTACCAGAACAATTTTATTCGTGGACGCATCTGCGCCAACATTGTATGGGCGCAGTGAATGCTTGTATCAGTAGGCATGTCGGAACACTGGTAATCTCAAGCGATGCGCATAGACAGGCTCGGTCTTTTGGCACGACCAAACGATCAAAGATCTTAGAGGTACTCTATCAAGCTGGCTGTAATTGCAATGAGCTGTGGATAGTCAGCCTGCTATTGGGAATTACAAAGTCGAAAATGCGAGTAAATATGTGGAGTTTACAGCGTTTGAGACCTCCATTTGTTGTCCACCTGAAGATGGCCTCACTCACAACTACTGTTTACATGCTACATTACCGCAGCCCACTCCTCTGCGGGAGAGCACCTCACAGGATCAACCCCATCAGTGTCTACACTAAGACTTCAACTAGAGATGGCGTATGCAGACGATATAGACCTCATACATGAGAAAAGACGCCACTTGCTAACCTTCTCCGCATAGCTGCAGAAGAGCTTCAGAATGTGAATCTCTTCACAAATGTGGACCACGGCCAAATTTGTCAACGGTCGACCTATCAGCGACAGATGAAGTCAGTCACAAGGGCATCATGCCTCGCCGCGGGGAGGAATGGAGGAAGAGAATAATATTTGGTTCACTAATGTGCGGCTCCACTGACCTCGCTGCACGTTGCGTCACAGAAAACCTTGCTTTCCAGTCCTTTGGGGAAATCTTGATACGTGAGTCACTGATCCATCTGGCCGACAAATGCGTATGTATCACTGATGTTGTACAATTGTAACCCCTGGGTGGCTTCGAAGGCAGGTCTAGATAACCGCGTTGCCTATCATTACAAACAACTTCGTACTATAGCCCAACATCGCTGGCTGGACAGCATAATCTTGAACAACGCGATATACCTGTGTGCCATACCGTCCCACTCTCAGTGAAGGAGACGCAGTCCATTTTCTGTTAATATGCCACAATGAATGAATGACACCCCTACACAGAAAGCCTTGGAATTCGTAGAGGACTCCCTGGACATACCTGTTGCGTGCGCTACGTACGTATCTAAACGCCGCCGGACTGGGTACACTGGCGACCAAGAATAACACATAGTACATAAGAACTCTCGTTGATGAGAAGAAACAGTGGTCAAGGAAAAAGTACTGATTGCAGCTACAGGATGTTTTGAAGCTACTGCAGCCGAAGAACAAAGTAGGCCTATGTCATCTTCATCATTATTTGAGTATGACGTCAGATATTTAAGTGGCAGCTCGGATCCCTCAGGTGTGTGATGGATGGTGCGGTAAAGTGGAGAAATCTGTGGCATGATATTGCCAGATACCAGAGTTGTGAGACTATATAAGATACCGAGGTGCACGTGTTTTAAGAATAGTTTTGTGATGGATGCTCATTCAAATAACATATGTACAATCGTTACATTAACGATGTTCACTAATGGCATAACTGTATGCCATCAATATGTATAATCTGAAATAAGCTCCTATTGTAAGTCATCACTGAGATTAACCCTTTAACCCTCGAATCTGACACTGTAGTGACTGGCTAGGTTATCCAGCCAGTCATTCCAGTGGTAAATCTTCAAAGATAGTCTTCTGTTTTGGCTGTATGAGCGTTTTGAAACTAATTTTTATAGATGATTATGAAATCCCATGCCTAGTGAAAGCTGGTTTACTTTTGAAAATAACTGTTTATTGAACCATTTACTGGCAGACTAGGGACTCTTTGTACGATCCGGTGGCATGGGTCAATCTTTCTAATATGCCAGCCCTGCAATCAATACTAAACACGTTTGGATTGGATGCCTTTTGATACGCATCGAAAAAGCATATATTTGTTGAGAACAATGAGGTAATTTCATATCATTTGCGGATCTTTTAATGCATAATAATTGTTTCCTCGTATGCATTGATTGAGAGAAATGTACTAAATAGTTGGCCGGCCAACCTGATGAAATGTGCTTAGAAAAGGTTTTGATGGCATTTTTTTGTTAGAAGTGGTCACCTAGGCTTCGGGAAAGGGTCCTCTACAGCATAGGGGTGGATGACAATCTCAATTTTGCATTTTTCTGGACATAATGGTCAGTGTTGACCACAGGGGGTCAAAAGTGATGCAATTTTTTTTCTGTGATCTATACGTGGAGGGCTTTCAAGAACCGTAAAGCGCCAACTTATTTATCTACGGATAACGTTATAATCGGTCATCATATATCAAAATCTATATGATAATACTTGTAAATTACAAACATAAAATTGCGTTTTACTCAAAACTTTGTTTGCCTTTATTATATATACAGTAACATGTCTCTTTTCGGACAAAAATCTTTACGTAATTCAGAACACATCAATTATTATTTGATAATAAATGTCATCCTTATAGATATGCAGCCTGCCAACAATATATATGTTAAATTCTACTATTAAATAGTATTAAGTAATATATATATATATATATATATATATATATATATATATATATATATATATATATATATATATATATATATATATATATATATATATATATATATATATATATATATACACATATCGCATGCATAATTATATTCCACAACAATACTACATCTATACTGAAACATAATGAAATATACTAAATGAGCTTGCTGTTTTACAGTGCCACATCTAGGCTTAAAGCATTGTAATTTTACCTCATGGTGATTACTACAATGAATTAATTCAGTTTTAACTATTCCCCGCCCATATCTAGCTAAGCCACGTCCATCTCTAGTTACACCCTGCCCAGAAAAAATATAAGGTAAACTCTTGGATATTTCGAACGTATTTTGACTTGGCATTGTTACTGCCGATGGCCGATGGCAGCATCACCGCCCAAGCAAATTAGTTTCATAACATTAAACAGAATGTTTATCAAAATGCAAAACCATTCCATCATGAATTAAACTTTCAAGAAGAGTTAGCCTTGTCAGCATCTTTAATTCCTAAGAGAAGTTTAGCTTGCTGAGAGACAAGGATATTATCATAATATTAATTACATATTTGATTATGATGTCATCATGCATATGACGTAATTGATAATGGCATTCTATACTTGATTGATGGACTGGTTTTCACTATTATGCATCATTATGTGAGCCATCTGCTACGTCTTTACATAACGTTCGTGGATGCATAATGGTTAGGCAAATATAGGTTTTACATAACCTTGGCAAGTGTCTTTAAAACATAATATTACATTGTCATTTACATCCCTATCCTTACAGATTAAAAATAATATTAAGGTATGGACAAATTGCAATTGAACCGAAGGTGAGATCTATATTGACGAGCCACTTACATGTAGTGTTACAGTACAGCTGTGTGATAAGTTAACATGTACCCGAAACAGCAAACATGCTAATTAGCAAGAACTTTACTATTGAATATTTTGAGCTTAATTCTGATCAATGTTTTCCAATCCAGTTATGGTCAAAATACTTTACAGTAGAGTTCCTTCTGTTTTGGTACATGTGCATTAGTTTATTACTGAGGTGTACTCGTCCATCATCCAATATAAAACAATATGTTTTCATATTTCATCATGTTACTCAGAATCTGAACCATTTATAAGTTGCCCCGATGGATTGCAACAATCTTCGGCATTACAACCACAAGCAGTAGTACACATCTGCCGCGCCACATAGCATTTACAGTTTGCTCGACCGCATTTTGTTTAACACCCACATGGAATTATTTCCATGCCCACTTGAGGAATTGGGGGAATACGAGTCCAAACAATATGTAGCCCGCTTGAAGCATCTGTCCATCCACCACATGATGACGGTGTCTCCATGTTCACAGTTGGCGTGCTTGCATGTAGCCAGATCGGTGCCTGGTAGCTTGACCGTTTCCAATGCAGCTCGAGGGCACCCTTCGTTGGTGGTAACATTTCCACATCTTTCTTCCCCATAGCAAATACATCACGTCTACCGTTATCAAACCCACCTTCCACATTTGGCACGCCATATAAGCGACACACAAACTCCTCTGCTCCTACAAACCCTTTATCACGACCGACTCCTTCAAGTAGGTGGCAATTGTCAGCATACAGCTTCCAACAGGGTTTTTCCCAAACCTTGCGAAAGATGAGGTTGAATCACATCCCGTAAACGCATGAAATCCAAGCAGGTTGTTTATACATGGAGGTGTTAATTTACTGCAAATTAGATGGATAGGGTAGCATTTTCGATCTTTTGCAGTTCCACTTATCATCCATAATTCTACTTGTTTTGATGCAAAAAAATGGATTAGCATAAGGAAAACATCTGTATCATGACACACTACTTGAATTCTGCCTTACCCTTCATCTGCTGCGTGTAGACTGTGGAGAATCAAACGAGTAACCGCTTCCTCATGGTTTGCTGACAATTGTTGAACATCTTTTCTACTAGAATAAGCCTTTTGTTCATCTTCAAAACCGCCAGCTGTTACTAGTTTCTGGTAATCAGGGAGAATCTTGCTCTCCTCGACCATATATTCACTGAGAAATCTTGCCAGGTTAGCTTTGTTTTCGCCAAGACAAATGAATTGCTGCCAAGCTTGAGGTAATGGGGCATCACTCCTGTCAATGATTTTTCGTATTGGTTTCATTTTAGAATGTGCTCTTGTCACGTGTTGGTTCTTTGATGGATGATCTGCAATATCGAACAAAAACTACGTCCACTCTATCAACGGATTTGTAAAAATATCCAGACACACGGGAATAGAATATGTCTCCATAATATCCAATTGTTCTACAAGTTGTAGTGTTTCAAAGAATGGAATGCTCCCTGTCACAAGCCGTTCCCTTGCATTTTCCTTCACAAGCGATGTGTCTCTTTCACGTGCTGTCAATAGATCCAGTGCAATGTCAGTTGTAGCAATATCATTTGTTGCTATTGAAATGAGATCTGCTTTCAATGCTTCACCTGCCACATCATCTATGTCACCCTCTGTTGATCAAGGCAGATCTTCTACATCTGTTGCTGGAACAACCACTGTAATGCGGAATACGTTGAACCATTTGAATTCTTGAACTAGGCGGCCAACAGCTTCTTCATCATTCTTTATCCATGACGGCAATGCATCTTTACTAGTTGGTATGGCCTGGTCATCATCTTTAATGCCTAATAGAAGCTTGGTTTGCTGAGTGACGTGTGATCGCTCAGCCCAGGTTACACAAAACCTGTCTCTTGCTGGATCATTTCTTGTTTCCTATTATACCACTGGATAGCTTGCACATTCGATTTACCCATTCGGTTGCTTGGTCAACTGGGACTTGGTTGAAATAATTATTGCTACGCTTAACCAAGAAATTTCCATTTTCAAACTCGTCATGTACCACTGGAGCTGTTGATGCTAATGCCTTCATATCAGCGAGATACACGGGTCCCCATCTGGCATAGTGTGTGTGATCATATATTATCAGCCATGGAAGCATTGCAGTAAAAGCATCGATGTGGAGCTGCCAATTCCTCTCTCTATTGGTTCCAATAAAGTCAAGAAGGATTGATACCATATCCATATATGATGTCCAAAACACAAAATTTGGTTGATCAGCATATTCCTTCATATACTCAGTGAACAGCTGTTGTACCGACTCCCTTTCAATGGCATTGGTCAGCTGTACCAAATCATCAGCAAGTTGATTGTACGTTTCCTTGTCTTTGAAATCAGTTATGAGCTTGTTCAACTCCGCTTCCAGTTGTATGTCCTTATTGTTGACGATAAGCCACTCCACAAATAATTGCCACAATATTCTAAACAGTGCTTCATAAGCTAACGTATGTGCTCGAACGGCTCTATAGTAAGCTTTGCCAGTTATCATAGCCTCTGTACTGTTCTGCGCAAAAAGATCTGCACCCACCCATGCAGCATCTAAACCAGAACATTCCATATGTTGACCAATGGCTTTGAGAAAATTGAAAAGAATATGTAGATGGCCTAGAAGTAGAATAACATCTTTGTATTTCTCTGTAGATGCCCATGTCAGTTCTTTAGCTCTGCTGTAAAGCGGATGATCTACCGCAATTACTGTGTGTGGCTGACCAAGATGATGGGACATTGACTGAAATCTGTTCATAACTGTTGGTATTGTGTCGTTTTCATCAGCTGGTGCTTGAAGGATTGGCATCATTCCAGCTACTGTTACCGCTGCAGTATCTGAGATAGCTGCCTCATTGAATGCTCTCCATGAAGGAACGTGTTGGTTGACCCGACCCTGCATGCGTGCTAGAAGCCATGCTTGGTTTACTGACCTTGCATTTTTCCGATTGTGACTCTTATTGAGCCATTTTTCAACATCAATATCTGCAACACTTTGAAATACAGGAGATGGTCGCTTGCCCGAGAGTAAAATAGCTTTGTCAAGCTCATGTAATTTGGCTATCACATCATGCTTGAGCGCTTTGTCCCTACCAATGGCGTGGTTGCTGTTATCTGTAGACTCGGCGTAAGGGCCACGCTGGCACAGCATCATCTGAGCGGAATGGAATGTGTGTTTGCCATCTAGCGTGGCTTCCTGTACATCAATATTGTCACACGAAGCGAGGATTAACTTTCCTGGTGTGTAAGGCACAATCCCAGTTGGTACATAAATGCCACCATTTTCATCAAACTGGCTGAGAATATTTGTAGCAATTGATGTCTCTATCCGCCTGATGGCGTCCATTCCAATTGTGTGTCCTGCTGAATGAAAAAGATCGACTAGCGTCTCAGATCGCATTGCCTGATGAAGGGATAATCCCAGGCCAACATGTTTTGGTATAAGCTTTCTATTGTCAGACACGGCATATACAATATCTTGCGCCAAACTACACACTCTTGTCTTTGTTGAATCACCCTGATTAATGCCGTCATCACACTCACCAGCACCGTCACTTTCAAGTAGTTGTGATCCAGCCAACAAAACACTTAGGAACAAGCAGAGACTATCTGGAGTAACCGCTTGGGCGTGCTCCTGGTCAATTTCCTTCCAAGCTGCAGTGTGGTCAGGTGTGTCTTGCAAATCAATTCGTAATTTTAATGCAGTGTCAATGAGTTCCTGCAAGTTCTCACCATATTGTTGAATGTTTGAAGATGCTGAATCGTCCTCAGACTCGGAAGACAATGATTATCGTGCAAGAGTCTTTGCAATAATGAAATCCGATGCGTCACTTGGATACATTAGAAGAAATGACTTGAAGTTTAATGGTCGCACAAAACTAGCCTTTGAACCAAGACATTGATAAACATCAGCATAGGATGTCTGTCTTCTTGAAACATACTTATCCGGTGGAATAACATTTAACTTTTCACAGATCAGCTGGTACTGCTTCCAGACATCTCCCATATCATAGACATGTCCCAGTGACAATCCGTTCTGAAGTTCTATGTTAAGACTGGCTGACGCTTGGATCCATACATGTGCCTGATGATTGACATAGAGCTTGGGCCTTGTGTGCCTTCCTTTCGAACTGTACTAAGCATTTCAAATGGTATTTACCTTCAGCAGCAAGTACAACATTAGCTGTTTTAACCCTCATTATTTCATCATAGTTAGCTAATGACATAAACTTTTCTGATAATGCAAATGTTGCCACACTGTGAATATTCAGAACTGAGCTTCCTTGGCAGAACATGCAGCGGTTAGAATCAAATGATATTGTTTTTCTGTGTGTTCGAATACTAGAAGATGTATCTCCAGATGTGTCACCTCTATACGAACTAGTACTCGAGATATTCTTCAGCCTTAAGCATTTCAGAAGACCTTCAGTGTTAATGAGCTATGTTTTATCCCACTTGATCGTTACCGTGTTCCATTCATCTTCATCAATATTACTAAGATTATTGAGGAGTATTGTTGACTCGGTATCTCTTAGTTGTCGTCTTTCTTTGGCAACCTAGGAAATCCGACATTTGCCTTCAGACGAACCACACCTCAAGGGCTCGTGCTTTTCTAACTGGCAAAAAATACAGAGGTTTAAATCTAAATCATCTCTAATTCTCTTCTACCTAAGGACACGTACAGGAGTGAGATCTGGACCTGCCATTTTCAATTCTCGTTGTAATTAAGCAACTAAAGATCATTCAAGTAACCTCTTATTACAGGGAGTATTGCGCATAAGAGTACAATATGCTGACTATGCACGATCAAATTATACTTGACATAAACTATACTAAAAGACAGTAGCAATATGGTGAACAACTAGTGAATATATAGTAGCCAAATATATAGTGCACACGATAAACCGAATAACACAAATGATGGAATGTTATTCGTGTAAAGAGTATAATAGTGAAGACAATTTAAGTAAGCATAATGTAAACATGTTTTGGAAAACAACTTGCTACACAATAGTTGTTTTGACAGTAATGACAATATCTATAATAGTTATAATATATATGACCAAATCTTCTTGGGCTAAGTCTCTTAACATACTCCTAACACGTTAAGCTGGATCATAGTCACGCATGTCTTAATATACTGCTAACACTTTAAACTGGATCATAGTCACACATGTCTTAATATACTGCTAACAATTTTAACTGGATCATAGTCACACATGTTATGTAAGACTAGTGGCAAATCTGTCAAGTCGGGGATTTTGTTCTTACAATTTCTGCTCGAATAGAGACAGTCAGTATGTGATAGTGTGATGCTGAATTCCGAAGTCGAATACACTAAGCGAAATGTAAAGAGGCTTTACAACATTTGATACCCAATAGTTAGTTTTACAAACTACTTGTCGAGCGTGTAACGTAATGATGATGCCTATAGTAATTATGAGGTAGACGACAAAGTCTTCTTAGAAGATAGTCAAATATGATGATCGTACCAGATTTCTCAATATACTGCTAACACATTGAACTGCAACGTAGTCACACCGGGTATGTACAACTAGTGGCAAAATTGGCCCGTCAGGAAGCTTGTTCTCATGATTTCCGTTTGAAGAGAGATCGTCTATGAAAATAAGGGTGTGGAGTATGGAGCAGTCTTCAGGCAATCCACGTCAATTAAAAGGTTGAAACATCCAAACCAAACCTGTGAACCAAATAACAATACATGTATTTTAATAAATAATAATAATATATTAAATTATTGGATAAAATATTTAAATATTTGCGTAAACCAGCCTAAAATAATAAAACCGAGAAAATCGCATTCATGTGTTAATAATTTCCATCTATTATGATGTAATGTTCTAAGTATATTCCGCTATTATGACGTTGAAACTAATCCAATTATTATATTTCTTGTATTTTCTGAAAGACATAACATCGGGGATTATCGTGCGGAAGAAAATTAAAATTCAAAAATTGTGACTCTAGTGCTCAAGACTGACCACTATGTCCGGAGAAATGCAAAATTGAGATTGTCATCCACTCATATGTTGTAGAGGATACATTTGAGAATTCATTCAGCATGGTTGACGGCTTCTAACAAAAATGCCATCAACAATTTTTTCAACTAAAATACCTATAGTCCGTTATCTAGAATGTATGTTTGAAAACCAATATCAGTTAGGCCTACGTTGTTGCACGGATAGAATGTTAGCAATTAATATTACTATTGTTTTTGACTATGTATGATAGAGAGAGAGAGAGAGAGAGAGAGAGAGAGAGAGAGAGAGAGAGAGAGAGAGAGAGAGAGAGAGAGAGAGAGAGAGAGAGAGAGAGAGAGAGAGAGAGAGAGAGAGAGAGAGGGGGGGGGGAGAGAGAGAAAGAAAGCGAGAGAGAGAGAGAGAGAGAGAGAAAGAAAGCGAGAGAGAGAGAGAGAGAGAGAGAGAGAGAGAGAGAGAGAGAGAGAGAGAGAGAGAGAGAGAGACCTTCACGTGTCACACATAAAAGCAAAATCATCAGAAATTTCACGTTGACATCGGTCAGATGTCAAAGTGGCATCTGCAGTGATTTTGAGGAAATGTCCATTTGCCGGCCACGAGAGGAATATTTTTGAAAATTTGACAATAGAATGACTAGCTCAATGATCGAGCAAGTCATTCTCGTGAGAAAAAAAATGTAATTTCTTGATTTGCAAATGGACATTCAATAGGCAACTTTTTTTTTTTCATTAAATTTGGACGCTGAAATTGAGTTATTCTCCTGTACAATACTGATGTTTCTCCTCCTCTATCTAGGACTCAGCTAGTCTCAAAGCAAAGTTGCCAAACCACCATCTTTCATTAGCAACGCAAATCTCATAATTGGCAGAAATGTTCTATCTAATAACGCGTGATCACGGCATTTGAATTAAGAAGTATGTGTTCTCAGGTTGAGAGGGCATTATCCATTAATCACGATGTAGTGGTTTAAAAAGGAAATAAGTGCCATAGTATCAGAATAATTCTGTGTATTCGTATGCCCTATCGTGGATACGCTATGGACAGCTTAATACAACTTTATTAGCCCGGTTAATTTATATTTATCTAGAAAAAGGAATAATCTAGCCAGGATTAACCCATAGTCGAATAAATAATACGGTAGGCTATTGTTGTAACCGTGTGCTGCTTAATAATCAATTCCTCTGAGGGTAAAGCGAGCGATTGATTCCCAGATTGCTATTAAATCTAGTAAGTGGTGATATTCCGGCTGTTGCGAACAAGATAAGTGAATGTTGACCTTTCAAGTTTGTATATGTTACACATGTATTAAGAAGAATGGAGGAATCAAGTTTTAGCCATGCCCCGCCCATCTCTAGCTAAACTCCACCCACGCTTTGCCTATGTTAGATTCAATCGATCTCTGCACTCGCTGAATCTTAATTTCTAGAAACCTGTACAAGTAGTAAGATGTTGAATATTTTGAAACTAATTCGACTGTGAGCTGGTGGTGCCATAGGTGGTTGTGGTGGGCGTGTTGGTGCTGGTGCTGGTGCTGGTGGTACATGTGGTGTTGGTGTTGGTGATGGAGATGGTGGTGGTGGCGGTGGCGGTGGTAGTGGTAGTGATGGGGTGGTCCTGATTGTGGTGGTGATGGTGGTGGCGGTAGCGTTGCTGAGTGGCCGTGGCGGTGATGGCGGCCGGTGGCGGCGGTGGTGGTAGTTCTTGTTGTTGTGGTGGTGTTGGTGTTGGTGGTTTTAGTGTTGATGTGTAGGTGGTGGTGGTGGTGGTAGTGGTGATTGTGGTAGTGGTCATGGTGGTGGTGGTGATAGTTGTGGCTGCACCGGCAGCAGCTGCTGCAGCGATAGTGGTGGCGGCGGCGGTGGTGGATGCAGTGACGGTGGCTGCTGCAACGGCTGTGGCTGCTGCCGCGATGGCGGCGACGATGGCGGCGGCTGTGGCGGCGATGGCGGCATCAGCGGCGGCTAGTGTGGTGGTGGCGGTGGTGGTGGTGGTGGTGGTGGTGGTGGTGGTGGTGGTGGTGGTGGTGGTGGTGGTGGTGGTGGTGGTGGTGGTGGTGGTACAGGTGACGGAGGTGGCGGCGGTGGTGGTGATTTTAGACAGCCCATTTTTTCCGTTATAAACTATATTTTTTACTTATACTTGGAGGCACTCCTGATGCGGTTCTGTTGTGCGGTGATAGTTTAGGAAAAATTGTCGTGATAACGCAGGTTACTGGGCCGATATTGCCCAAGTACTGGACCAGTAACCTGAGTTATCATAATGACTATATTTATTGATTTAATTATCACAGAGATGCATTCTCCCGCTTTGTACACAGGAACTTCTCTCCGCACACGATTCTCTAACAAATTCTTTGAGTGTCTTGGACTAGCGTTATTGACGCCTTGCCCAGGGTTATTTGCAATAAAGAGACAAGTGTCAGGGAACTAATTTTAAAGCAGTTGCACTGAAGCAATTATCTGCTAATTGATAATTAAACAATCGATCTATGTTACTATGTTAGTAAAAGCCGCAAGGCGAGTGTCGAGTAGCTAAATCAGGGATATCAAGCAGGGCCGTGTTATTTATTGAACGATACCGATAGGTAAAGCACATTTTTACAGCAAAAATGTTCGTGATGAGAACGGAGGTGGTCATGTTTGATTGGGTGTCGTTGACGGTAGAACTAGCAGCAATCACCATCATCATTGTCGTTGACGTCGTCACCACAATCGTCATCATTATCATCATCATCATCATCATCATCATCATCATCATCATCATCAGCAGCAGCAGCAGCAGCAGCAGCAGCAGCAGCAGCAGCAGCAGTAGCACTAGCAGCAGCCCCAGCAGTCCCAGCAGTAGCATCATTCCAAGCCGAAACGAATATTGGCTGTGTATATCCATATATGATCATTTGCATATCGTATCATCAGTCCACAATGTCATTTGTACTTGAATGCTTCTGGTGTCAATTATAAAGAGCCAAATAACAGGAAATATATATGATTGCTATGCTTTAAACGGTATTGAGAGAATCCAATTTACGTTGTTCCGAAATTGGTCCATGTTTTAACAATCACTTTGCCCAGAGCTAATATGGCAGTTTCAGAAAAACGAGTTTAGTCCTTCTGGATATGTCCTTATGAAGAATGCTGGCTATAATATATCTCATTGAAATACTCGCAATATCGAAGCAGGAAATATTGAAGAGATGCAAGCAAATTGTTCAACACCTTGGTGGAATTATGAGCATCGCAAAACTTACATATACTTGACCGTGTATGATTATGGACTGACAACGAACCGAGTTCATGCACAGTACAGGGTTCTGTATGTCGCGGTCGCTCTGAGAGTAAATGGATTCCATAAAGAAACTCAGAAAAGTATGGAAACACATCCTCCATCAGTGAATTTGAAGGCATGGTATGATTGCTAATTGTTGAGCATCCTCCTACATTTTAAAATATGCTGTAACAATGCAATGATCTGCAGTATGTTTATTCAAAGTCAATCAGAGGAAATCGCTTTCCTGAACTATATATACTGAACCAAAACTGTTTAGCAACAGTGAAGTTTGGTTTGTTGTATTAAAACTATGCGTCCATTTATAACCAAATTTGCAGGCATGTTTCGTCAATGTAATGTCTCGCTGATCATGAAGAAATGCAACTCATTTCTTGCATTTCTCGGCCGCACGCTTACTGCATGTGAAAATGCATTTTCATACACTGGCCCACATTGGCGGGTAGCGAAGGCAAAAATTCACCATATTGCAAAAGCAGATAACGAACGTTAACAGAAAACGCTTACAAGTTTACCCTACCGAACATGGGCCGCCGCCCAGGGCTACCCGAAAATCAGCGCCATGAAGCAATGGGAAGACTCGCTGCTGGGCAGAGCGGTCCCGCTGTTGCTCGACATTTTAATGTTCACGCCTCAACCATTTCCCATCTCCGCCAACGTGAGCAGGAAACTGGACATGTTAATGACCGACCACGATCTGGCAGACAACACCACGAGAAAACCGCTACTTAGTGACGTCATCACGACGTCACAGGTTTGAGACTGCGCCGCGGCTGTCCCATAATTTGCACACGGCTACCGGCACTACAGTGCATGCACAAACTGTGGGAAACAGACTCCATGATGCTGGACTGCATGCCCATCGTCCACTTGTTGCTGTTACGCTTGCAGAGCGTCACATCGAGAATCGGTTTGCATGGGCAAGAACTCATCAGCGATGCCGTGCTCAACAATGGAGCCACGTTTTGTTCAGTGATGAGTCGAGGTTTTGTGTGGATGTGGCGGATGGTAGACAACGGGTAGGCAACGGGTTTGGCGAGGTTTAGGAGAGCGGTATGATGCAGCCAACATCATCCAGCACGACAGATTCGGTGGCGGCAGTGTCATGGTGTGGGCTGGAATCCATGAAAATGGCAAAACAGATCTTATTGTGATTCGCGGAAATTTAACGGGTCAACGTTACTGTGAAGAAGTTGTCGCCCCTGTTGTCATCCCTTTTATGCAGCATCATGCAGACTTTATGTTCCAGCAAGACAACGCCCGTCCTCATTCAGCTAGGGTCACCAGTGATTTCCTTGAGGCTAACAACGTTCCGGTGTTGGACTGGCCAGCACGATCACCTGACCTGTCTCCTATCGAACACGTGTGGGACATTCTTGGCCGTATGGTGCGTGAGAACCATCCACATCTTCACAACGTGCGGGAGCTGGAAGCTGCACTGCTCCAGGAATGGGATGCGATTCCTCTTCGTGACATCAGGTGCTTAATTCGAAGCATGAGAAAGCGATGTACGGCGGTGGTTAATGCGCGCGGAGGTCACACCCGGTATTGACAGCTCAGTGTCATTATTTAAATTGGACCCTTCCGTTAAATGATGCCGTGTTAAAGGCGCGATGCTAGCATTACAGAATCAACTTATTGTTTTTGTTAAATAACATTTATACAGTAATATTCTCAGTGTTGCTAAGCTTTTTTGGTTCACGATATATGAACGCAATTGATGAACAAACACATTCTCATCACGGATTTTCTTGGAAAATGCCATCAAATTATGCAATCAGTTTTATTTCCACTTCCTTGTTATTCTATATAGCGCTATGATAACACCATTGTGTAGTATGTAAAATGTATCCCCTCTCTGACAAGAAGATTATATAAAGAAATTTGTATGAAACATAATAAATAAAAAGGCCCATTTGTGGCCTTGATTGCACGCCATATTTGACCGATAATAAATAAGTAAAATGTAAATTGATTGGATGAACTAACAGATGCGTGCGTACGTGCATGCGTGCGCACGTGCGTCAGGCCTATAAAGGATTGTTTGAGAAATTTCCTTCAAATAATCTGTATGCAGTCAAGGCAGTAACGATTTTCACTAGCCAATTTGATCTGAAGTAGCCACCTATTCTAGGTAATGTTCAAAGAGAATAGGAATACTAAATTAAAGATGGCTGGGATCAACAGCCAAGCAACTAAATATATTATCCTTAGAATCTCGTAGCCAGCGAGATAGTAGTTTCTTATAATATCAATTGTTATGCGTGATCCTCTATAGCAATCATGTTGCTGTCTCAGACCAGATACTAAACACGTTTCTATATGAACACATCACATACTTGACAAACGAAATGAGTTAAACAATTTCGGACACTAATTTGTTAGGATAGATTATTAGCCTATTAACACTCATATCAGCCAAAAACGGCTTCCGCAGTGGTCCTGAGAAATGTGCATTTGCCGACCTAGAGAAGACTATTTTTGACAATTTACCACTGGAACGACAAGATCGATAACCGAGTCAGTCATTCCAGTGGTAAACGTTCAAAATTAATGTTCTCTTGGTCTGACAATGGGCATTTCCTAAGAGAAAATTTAAATTTTATTGGGCATTTCCGAAATTTAAAGGGTTAGCTATCCTGATATGTGAAAGCTGACTTCATTTAAACATAGACCTGGCAATTTGTTTAATGCTTTCAGTCTAGGAACTTGCTCTACCATCCACACATCGCGGTCAACCTTTGCAATGGATCAGACACATAATAATTACTGGATTGCTTTGGACTGGATTGCTTTGTGCATTATAGGAGAAGCAAATATGTTTAGAAAACAATGAAGTAGTTTAGCTGTGTTTATTTATAGTAACTATATTGCCATATGGATTACATGGAGATTTTAAAGGTGCATATTCACACCAGAATGCGTGAAACTTATTATTTTTAGATTTTATACCTTTAGAGACTTAAATTATGTGCCTATGTGTAATGAAACGAAAGAAATCTTAACATATGATGATTTCATTACGCATAAATTAATATAATTGTTTAAGTTGCGAAATTGAAATAGAGGCACGCACCTTGCCAAAATTTAAGTTGGCTTACCTAGTGATGGCGGTAGTTATGGTGATGGCGGTGGTGGTGTTGGTGTTGGTGGTTGGTGGTGGTGGTGGTGGTGGTGGTGGTGGTGGCGGTGGCGGTGGCGGTGGCGGTGGCGGTGGCGGTGGCGGTAGCGGTGGCGGTTGTGGTGGTGGTGGTGGTGGTGGTGGTTGTGGTGGTGGTGGTGGTGGTGGCGGTGGCGGTGGCGGTGGCGGTGGCGGTGGCGGTGGCGGTGGCGGTGGTCGTGGTGGTGGTGACAGCGGCCGCGGCGGTGGTGGCGATGGCGGGAGTGATCGATTGATCGCAGATCCCAACACGAGTGACGTGTGGGGGAGCTTAGCTAACGATGGTTTAAAATACAAGACGTGTTCTCAATGATGAACGAACGACAGAACGTTAGTGTGTGTCCATGTGTGGGTGAGCGTGTGCCCATGTGTGGGTGAGTATGTGTCCCTGTGTGGGCGACCGTGTGTCCATGTGTGGGTGAACGTGTGCTCATGTGTGAGTGAGCGTTTGCCCGCCCATGTGTGGTTGAGTGTGCGGCCATGTGTGGGTGAGGGGGTGTCCCTGTGTGGGTAACCGTGTGTCCATGTGTAGGTGAACGTGTGCCCATGTGTGGGTGAGCGTGTGCCCATGTGTGGGTGAGTGTGTGTCCTGTATGGGTGACCGTGTGCGCATGTGCGGGTGAGCGTGTGCCCATGTGCGGGTGAGTGTGTGTCCATGTGTGGGTGAGCGTGTGGAGATAGTGATAAAAACAAATAGAACGATTGTGGAAAGTGAGCAGAATGCTTCTATAATGTAACTTTTGCTATGTTAAGCCTTCTACTGCAATAAAGGGTATTTTTAACAAAAACATGAGATTGATTATTTCGCAGCATAGTAGCCTTGAGACATAATGGTCCTGCTCACAAGATTAACCTATCTAAATTGCAGCACATTAGTTTCTAAATATAAACTGCATATTTGACATGCGGCCAGAGGTTCCAGAGATGGAGGGGTGTTGTGCTGGCGTTACATTGAAAAATTTCCACGATAACGCAGGTTACTTGGCCGGTCCTGGGGCAATTCCAAGCCAATACGACCCGGTATTGGCCCAATACCAACCAAGTCGCATGCATTATCAGTGTGACTATGTGTTACTGCTTTACGGATCACAGTCAGACTCACTCTCTCGTCTTGTACCCAGTAGTCTTTCCTAAAATACGTTTCGATGATGAAAAAATAGTCGTGTGTCTTGGACCTCCATTTTTTTAGATCTTACCCCAGGGTATTTGCAAAAGAGAGAGTACTGAAGGAGCTGAGGTTAAAGACGCTGTGTTGACGCAATTATCGGCTAGTTCATTATTAGTTACATAATGGATCATGAGTACGTTACTAAAAGTGTAGCTCACGGGGGTACGCGCTAGTCCGTTCTACTGCTCCGCTCCGTTGCACCGCATATACAGGATGCGTGGGAGAGCTGGTTACCTACGGTTCTCGGGGTTACGGATTCTGAAAAGTACAAAGACCGACTTCTAGAGCTGGGCTGTGCGACAATTGCCGCCGAGATTGAACCTCACTGTCCCATCCCAACTATTAGTGTCACCGGTATGACAGTCCATAAGTCAATTTATGAGCCTAGACATGATAATTAAGAAATATATATATACAATACAAACAAGTGTACTCGTTTGTTAGCACGAGAGAGAAAATATACAATACATAGAACTAAGTTGGTGTCTTGTTAACGTGGATTCGTCAGAGGTACCTCAACGATCCGTATATATCCGTGAGGTATCTCTGCAAGGGAGCGTCCTAACGAGGTTACTTGTATAGTTTAATATAAGCCATTATACTAATATTGCGAGAGGAAAGTGCCTCGCGCGGGCCTCCTTTACAGGAAAATGCCTTCAAAGCCGAAGCAGAGGAAGAGAGCTGGCAAAAAGTGTCACTCTCTTGTTCAAACATATGCTAAGTGTAGTGTGAGTCAACCTAGTGAAATTATAATTAATGTGATGCATGCTGTTTTACGTGAAGATGGGGTGGATGATTTCCATAGAATTCAACACCGTCATCTTATGTAAGTCCGAGATACTGTATTGGTTGTTGCCGCTTTTATTTATGTGGTCCCTCTGCTAACTCTTAAACCACCGGTTAGGTGTTAGATTTATATACTAGCTTTGGCCACAAGTGGCGGGAATTTCTACCTATCTTTTGGCACATGAGCCTGACTCGCGAAGATGCTCGGTTTCCCTAAGGTCACCTTCCGGAGCATCTCCCTCAGAAAGGCAGCGAGCGGACATGTTACGGAGTGGGAGTTTCAGAATCATATAATGCTCCGGTTACATATCACACCGCAACCATACATAACATCACTAGAAGAAGTCAATATTACACAAGCAATTTTAAAAGTTTATGACGGGGGAGTAAGAGGCAGATATCCATCTCTAGCGACCTTCCCGTAAGGGCGTGCTGGGTTCCAAGACCGCATCCAGTCACTGTACGGAGTTAGATGGAGATCTGCGTCCCATCCGTCACGCAGTGTGTCGGGGGCGGATCATTTCGAGATCCGGCTCCGGGGAACTAATGTTTGCCTGTCGTTAGGGTTAAGTTCCAGGATGCCCAGAGATGCACTGCCGGCTGGTTAGAAATAATATCTTTTCGCAGTGCTTCCTACTTTGGTGGGGTTATCTATGCTAACTGGTATACAAAGATACAGAGGAGGTGTATGCGAAATCGACACTTTGGTCTTCACCGCTTTGAAACCCCAATATTTTCCCAAGTCAGATCATGCCAACGTGTTGATGGGAGTTCCAGACAATTAATAAGCCTTGCGGCCGGAGACCCGTAGAAAGAGACAAGCACTAATCATAATAGGAGGTCCTAAGGTATCTGACCAATTTTACACAATCTAGCCGGTCTGCAGTGTTATATATCCACTACATCCGGAAAAGAGACTTACACAAATGTCTCCTACGGAGTAGTTGTCCCTAATTACATTCAAACCTATCCTAACGAGCTAAAATAGCCAGGTCTAGTTGATCACATGTCAGGTTCGCACAATGAGAACATGAATAGTGACCTCAGTATAAAATTGATGCTGGGGGAAAAGTGATGCGGATTGATTGTTGCTGTATAGTATAGCCTAGCGTACTGCGGTCCTAGTGTTTTATATAAAATAAACAAAACAAGTAACTAGGATGGCTGCTGCCATTTATAACTAACTATCACAGTATTGAGAATAAACCAGGTCTTAGGACCTCGCGGTGCTTGATAGGCATAAGCACAAAAATAATGATAATATATACAGTAAAAGACATAAATTTTAAAATGCGGTCTCGGACGACCGATCGGCACCTATTAGTCATCAGTACCTGTAAAGAAATGAATGAATACAATAGCTAAATGAGTACCTATTAGTCATCGGTACGGAAAAAGTTAATAAATCACTGTAGATGCTGCATCACAGATGAGGGACGCGAGATGGCATGAATCTGAAGTTGCTGGGAAATCTCCGCAGGCGAACTGTTGATACGGCTCACTCTCAAAGACGGTGAAGAAGAACGACTGTAGTCAGATGTCTACTAGTTGGTCATAATAGCTAATACATTTAATTAAGCAGAATGTTATAAATGTCCGTCCGGTAACGGAAGTTTCAAAGTTGCCCGTAACATGAAGATCTACAATTGTAGTTTATAATTAAACAATGAATGTACATTCCTGGGTACACCGTACATGGTACACCATATAGCTCCTGAGGCATACCAGGCAGAGTCTCACCTTACTGCGGCCTAAAAGTTAATTAACACACGACATGCTGCACGGAAGTTTGATCACCACGTTTGCGTGGTTCGGAAGATCTGATGAGTTGTCCGCAAAGATTCACCACTCGTTCTACATACTGGAGAAATTACAGCGGGCCGCGAGGCCCATCCGCAGGAAGTCTCCTCTGAAGTGTTGGTAGTGAGGGACACTTCTATTTAATTAGTTGCCCCCGGATGGCCGTCCAGGTCTTACTAAAACTTTGATGCGAATGCTCCGGTTGCGGGCCAGAGACTAAGAACTGAAATCCGAGAGGCACTGCTGTGGCTAATAGGGAGCCGCAGTCAGTAAGCAGTTACTCGCGTCTTGCACTGCTCTGGCCACACAAGCTTCCGCTTGTTCTCACTTGTTCTCTCTCGCCGAAGTGTCCTCTCGATTCTTGATTTTTGGCTCCTTTTATACTAATCGTGACGTCAGGGGCAGGACGCCCAGCCAATCAGCGGGCGATCTATAGCCAATCAGCGTGCCGATAGAAAGTATGAGGATGCTATCACGTGGTATGCATCTTCCCCATTCATTTAGTACATACACGCGTTTTTACGACGTCCCAGTAATATTTTGGAAATAATTTCAATGAGCTAAATTAGGATAACTCGGCCTTTTCTGGTCAGATTTTAAAAAGGTAAATAGTTTTGGAATCCTCGTCCCAATACGAGACCACTTAAATCTAAAGTGAGTACGTGCAGCAACCTGGTACACTTTAACATGCATTCTTTCCCAACGCTGACACGTGTTGTCAAGGAAACTCATGCGCGCTACCCGATCTTACGGACCAGATGTTTTACAGAAATCCTCTCTCATATGGATCTATACACGCGTGCTATCCTAATCAGGGCGGCGGTCGTGCTTGGAACGTACCTGGAACGGTCGTCCCGTACCCAGCTAAGCTGGGATGGTCCGTACCCGTCCGGCCGATCCGCGCTACAGCAGCCACAGCGGCAGAGTCGAGCAGTTATTGCTGGCGTATAAAGCATAGCCATGTTCTTTATTGAACGATCGCTCAGCACAAACGATGTTAAAGCGATAATGTTCGTGATGGTGATGGAAACCGTGTTGGACGTGATGTGGCAGCACATACATCAATGGCAAAGACAAGGATAAGGATGTTCAGAAGGCGTGTTGTTGTTGTTGCAATATCAAAGTTGAATATTATGACGGCGGTGATTATGGGGACGAGGATCACCACGCCTACCAGACCACCACCACCAGTACTCTCAATAATTTAACAAAAAGAAATCAATATTAAATTTTAGCTTCGAAATCATAGATCAAATCTTGAAACAGTATATGCTGAAGAGATGCAAGCTTATGGGTCGTTTCCAGTTTTAGCCATGCCCTAGTAGGGCAGATATGTGAAAAAGATGTTCCATTCCACTCGTGAAATGTGCTTGCAAAAGTAATTGCACTGGCAGGTGCAAATGCTATAAATCCAACTTACCTTGTACACAGTTGTGCTCATGCGGTGCACAGTGCGTGTGACGTCTGTGAATCATGATTCAACAATCAACGGCATCATGTATAGCCTTGCATACTCTAATAGGATAATTGAACGTATCTATAACGACCATTACTTGGTTCGATATTAAGAAATCAAGTAATTTAAACTATTTCTAGGTGCTATATTGCTTTTGTTCTCAAGAGATGGATCTTTTAGTTAACACATCTTAAAGAGCCACCGTCTTTTGACATCAAACACAGGTGGTCGCTATGGAAGGATTGATATTTACATATTTTGAGTATTGTAGTGAGTAGAATTATAACGATTGACCCATGAAACCCCTAATTTGACATTAATCCCATCTCTCTACTCCGTTTAGAGCTTGAGTAATGCGAATTTTCCGCTGTGAAGGCGGCAATTTTGAATCCGCCATTTTGAATGGGTTCCCTTAGTAGAATCACGTGGCACCGCATCTAATTATGATCAGGATACCTTAAACCACCTATATGCCAAATGTCATGCTTGCTGCCAGAATGGAGCATCTTACCTCAAATTTGTTACATATCCGCCTCACTACCCTGCCCACCTCTACCTAAGCTCCACTCACAGCTCGCTCGATCGATCCCTGAACTCCCTGTCTATCAATTTCCAAAAATCTATGCAGGTAAGATGTTGAATATTTTGAAATCAATTTGACTGGCTGCTGTTGCAGCCTACGGCAGCAACAACATCCAGTCAAATTACTTTAAAAATATTTGACAAAATGTTTATTAAATAGTAAAGCCATACACTTCGTACAACACGTCGTACTATTAAGCGTTTAAGATTAAATAGAGTCATTCGTGCCATAATTGAGTAGAGCGTCATCCTACACGTCACGTGGTCGATTATGAAGTCATATGATGGATAGACAAATTGGAAAGATCGATTGCTCAACATGTTGGTGGAACTATGTGCCTCACAACGCTAACATAGTCAAGTATGAACTCTAACGATGAGCCTATTCCAAGCGCGGTACCGGGTTATGTATGTCACAGTAACTCGGAATAAGAGAAAATCGCTTCCATAAAGGAAAGTATAGAAACACCTCTTCCGTCAGTGAATTCGAAGACAACGTTTGATTGTCATTCTCTTTACAATTTTCATTACTGGATCCAGATGATCTAGAATGTATGTTTGAAAATGAATATTAATTGCATTGTTTGATGGCCAGGAAATTAGAAATTGGAATTAATGTTCTTTCACTATCTATTAGAGGGCTGTATGATTAGAAAAGTAAGCACGTATCTTGAATAGTCCTTATACCCATTGTGTCATATTTATTGTTGCCAGCACGTCCCAGACACACACCCACGTGGCACACAGGCAAACGTAATCATCCGTCATTTACCAAAGCAAAACCGAGTCATTCCCCCGTAAAATACAGGCATTTGTCCCTCTAGGGCAAGGACTCATTGCATTGTAAATCAATTTTGCGGAACATTGTTTCTGTCAAAACATCGTTAAATAAAATTTCATAATTGCCTCCAGTATTCCATCCAATAATTCATAGTTTTGACACATGACCAACAATGACGGCGAAAGTCAAGAACGCGTGCGCAGGATTTCTCGCCTATCTTGGTCAGAAATGTATTACATAACAAAGATGAGATGTTCATAGAATCGGTATTTTCCTATTCTATGTATAGCTTGTTTGTAAAATAACACGAAAAGGAAATTTTATTAGCTATTAATTGATGTAGATTATAATAATCTACATAAGATAGAAGTTATTCCTTTTTATATTATATGTAGATGATATGCTCTCCCATAGGAATGTATGGGAAATCCACAAATATTATAGGAAAATGTGGGGGGGGGGGAGGGGTTCTAACACGCACAGCTTTGACCATTAAACACAGCATAGTCATTTTTAAAAGCAATACAATGTCCATAGGGTTATTAACAGGAGAACCAGTGCCATAACTTCAGAATGAGTCTATGTCTGCATGGATACCCCATGAAAGACTGGCCTACTAAAACTGTATTAGCCAGTCAATTTGTCTTCATCTAGAAAAGATGTCAGTGTAATCGAAATTTATACGAAAGTATGATTAGTAATTAATTTCTCTAAGGATATTTAGGCGAGCAACTGTTTGATAAATTATTCTGTTGGGAATATGGTCGGTTAGGTAAATGCTACCATTTCAAATGTGTATATATATAAAATATTTATAATGAAGAATTGGTAGTTACAAAGATAGATAAGTCTCCTGGTAAAACTTTAATTAATTTATCTGTTTATTTTATGTGACTCAGTGGACCGACTACCTTACGATAAGCTAAGCTGACTGGTGGTGGTGGAGCTGGTGGTGGTGGTGGTGGTCGTGGTGGTGGTGGTGGTGGTGGTGGTGGTGGTGGTGGTGGTGGTGGTGGTGGTGGTGGTGGTGGTGGTGGTGGTGGGGGTGATGGTGGTGGTGGCGGCGGCGGCGGCGGCGGCGGCGGTGGCGGCGGCGGCGGCGGTGGCGGCGGCGGCGGCGGCGGTGGTGGTGGTGGTGGTGGTGGTGGTGGAGGTGGTGGTGGCGATGGCGGCGGCGATGATGACGCCAGTCGTGGTGGTGGTGGTGCTGATGATTGTGGTGGTGGTTCTGGTGGTTGTAGTGGGTGGGGTGGGGTTGGGGGGATGGTTGTGATTGTGGTGGCAGCGGCCGGAGCGGCGGAGGCGGGTGTGATCAATCGATTCCAGATCCCAAAATGAGTGACGTGTAGGGGTGGGGGCTTAGCGAACGATGGGCTGGATTCTCCCCGTTACCAAATATATTGACTTTCTCGTAATAAGGAATGGGTTATGGCTTATGAAACGGAAATAAATACGGGTATACATATGTAGCAGTAGGTATATTAAATTAGCAAACAATCTGCAAGAGATATACGGAAGAGGCTAGATCTTGAGATCTTGGATCATTAGGGCATGTATTTAAGAGTTCACCTGCGCTAGTGGATTCTCGTGTGGCTCCTGCTTTATAGGCTAAAGACGATACTTTGTATGATACCATGAAGGTGTCGGTGCTAAATCAAATCACTCATTAGGAGTTCGACACGTTTTTGTTAAATCCTAGAATTCAGAAGAACTTTAGATACATAATTTAAAAAAAGGGCTTGTGCTTAATTCATAGTCAATGATGAACGAGAACACGTAAAATGTGCCCATGTGTGGGTGGGCGTGTGGAGTCTGTAATAAAAACAAATAGAACGATCGTAGAATGTGATCAGTAAGCTTCTATAATGTAACTTTTGCTATGTTAAGCCTTGTACTGCAATAAGGGTATTTTCAGCAAAAACATACAGTTGATTATTCCAGAACACAGTAGCCTTAATACACACTGTTTCTGCGCACAGGATTACCATATCTAAATTGCAGCACCTTAGTTTCTAAATTTAACCTGAACATTTAACATGTACTTGGAGGCCTTAGAGATGGAGGCGTGGCATGCTGGCGCTGCATTGAATAATTGCACCGATAACGCAGGTTATTGGGCCGGTACTGGGCCAATTCCAGGATAATACGGTCTGCCATAGGCTCAGTACAGGCCCAGTAACATGCATTATCAGTGTGGCTATGTTTGCCTGATTTACTGATCATAGATCTTGTACCCAGCAGCCTCTCCAAAAAGACGATTCTTTAATAATAGTTGTCCAGTGTCTTGCACCTCCATTATTGAGAATGTTACCCCGAGATTTGCAAAGGAAAAGATTATTGGGGAGACTGAGGTTAAAGACGCTGCGTTGATGCAATTATCGGCCAGTTCATTACTAGTTACATAATCGATCGTGAATATTTTACTAAAGGCCACAGTACCAGAGACAGGTAGTTATTGCTGGAACATAAAACACGGCCGTTTTATTTATTGAACGATCGATCAGCACGATATTAAAGCGATAATGTTGGCGATGGTGACGGAAATCGTGTTGATTGATGATGGCCGTGATGTTGCAGCACCTACAGCTATGAGGAAAGCACGGATAAGGATGTTCAGAAGGCTCGTTGCTGTTGCGATATCAAAGATAAATATTATGATGACGATGACTATGATGACGAGGATCACCACCATTACTATACCCGCCACCACTATCATTTTCAATAAATTAACACAAAAATATCAATTTTAAATTTTACCTTCAAAATCTTAGATCAATTTTTAAAACAGTCGGGCCTATGTACTGAAGAGATGCAAGCTAATGGACATTTCCAGTTTTAGCTATGCCCCGCCCATCTCCAACTAAGCTCCACCCACAGCTCGCATGTGTTCGGATACATCGATCCATGAACTCTCTGACTATCAATTTCCAGAAAACCCTACAAGTAATCTGTTGAATATTTTGAAACTAATTTGGCCATAGGCAGCAACAGCGCCCAGTCAAATTAGTTTCAAAATATTCCCTAAAATGTGTATTGAATAGTAAAGATATAAAATTCGTACAACAGATCGGACCAGTAAGCGTTTACGAAGGGCTAAATCGTGCCATTCATGCCATAATTGACTATGACGTCATATGATACGTCACCTAGTAGAGTATGAAGTCATATGATAGGTGGATAGACTGGAAAGGTTCATTGCTAAATATATTGACGGAACTCTGTGCCTAACAACATTAACGTATCATTGAACAAGCATGATCTCTAATGCTGAGCCGTGTCAAAGCACAGTACCGGATTCTGTATGTCGTGGTAGCTGTGCATGAGAGAAAACAGATTCCACAAGGAAACTCCTAAAATGTATGAAAACGCATCCTCCTTCAGAGAATTTGAAGACAACATCTGATTGCTAACTGTTGAGCATCTTTATAAATGTCCAATCTGCTGTAAAACTTCAATGATCTACAGTATTTTTATTCAAAGTCAAACAGGAGAAATCACTTTGCTGAACTATTCAATAGATGAATGAATTGATGAATAATAGCACATTCTTATCACAATTTTCTTGGAAAAAGCCATCAAGCTATATACAATCTGTTTTCCTTCCATTTTCATTTTTCTCTATATAACACTATGAGAACAATATTGTTTAGTCTGGAATATGCTTACCATCTCTGACAAGAAGATTAGATAAAGAAAATTGTATGCAACAAAATACATAAAAAGGCACATTTGTGGCCATGATTACACGTTACATTGGGTCGATAAAAAGTAGGTTGTAAAATGTAAATTGATGTGATGAAATGATGCGCGTGCGTGCGTGGGTGCACGCGTGCATCCGTGCGTCAATGTGTGTGTGTGCGTGCGTGTGTGCGTGCGTGCGTGCATGCGTGAGTGCGTGTTTGTGCGTGCGTGCGTGCGTGCGTGTGCGTGTGTGTGCACGCGTGCGTGCGTCAGACCTATTAAGGATTGTTTGAGGAATATCCTTCAAATAATCTATGTGCAGTCAAGAAAGTAACGATTTTAACTAGCGACAATATTTTCTGGCACAATTTTTATAATTTGAAATAGCCACCTATTCTATTTAATCTTCAAAGAAAATAAGAATACTGTATTAAAGATGACTGAAAACATCAGTCGAGAAACTAAACATATTATCCTTACAATCGCGTAGTCGGCCACATAGGAGTATCTTAGAATACAAATTGTTATGCGTGATCCTGTATAACAATCCTGTTGCTGTCTCAGACCAGATACTAAACACGTTTCTACATGAATACATCATACACTTGACAAACGAAATGAGTTAAACAATCTAGGATACTAATTTGTTAGCGTAGATTATTAACCTTTTAACATTCATATCAGCTAAAAATAGCTTCTACAGTGATCGTGAGAAATGTTAATTTGCAGATCAAGAGAAGACCATTTTGGAAAATCAACCACTGGAATGATTGGCTCGATAAGCGATTTAAACATAGACCTAGCAATTTATTGAACTCTTTCAGACTAGGAACTTGTTGTACTATCCACACACCGCGGTCAAGCGTTGCAATGGACCAGACACAAAATAATTACTGGATTGCTTTGGAATGGATTGCTTTTCAAATCATAGGAGAAGCAAATATGTTTAGGAAACAATCAAGTAGTTTAGCTCTGTTGATTCATAGTAATTGCGTTGCCATATGCATTAATCAGGGAGACCTTAAGAAATACAGATCCGCGATTGTCTAGGTCAAGATGATCTAGAATGTGTGTTTGAAAATGAATATTAATTGCATTGTTGCACGGATAGGAAATTAGAAATTGGTATTAATGTTGTTTTTGACGATCTATTAGAGGCTCAGGAAAATAAGCACTCATCTTGAATTGTCCATAATATATCCATGGTGTCATATTATTGTTGCCATCACGTCCCAGACACGCGGTCACATGTCACACAGACAAACATAATCATCCGTCATTTACTAATGTAAATCTGAGTCATTCTCCGCTGAAATACAACCATTTAACCCTCTCTGGCAACATCTCATTTCATTGTAAATCAATTTTGCTGAAAAATGTTGCTGTCAATACACAAGCAAATCAAATTTCATAATTAACATCAGTATTCCATTCAATAACTCAAAGTTTTAACATTTAGATGAAGAAGCATGGGGTCTCTGACTGGCATAGCATTGGCCAGTGCTCACAGCATAGTGATTTTAAGCAAGCAATAGAATATACATAGTGTTATCAGATTCATGTGGTGGTGGAGGTGGTGGTGGTGGTGGAGGTGGAAATGGTCTTGGCGTAGTGCTCGGTGGTGGAAGCCGTTGTTGTGGTGCCAGTTGCAGTCCTGGTGCCGGTCGTGGTGGTGATGGTTGTTGTGTTGGCGGTGTTGGTGTTGATGGTGGCAGTGGTCGTGGTGGCAGTGGCTGTAGCGGTTGCTGTTGCTGTGTGGGGCAGAGGTTCCGATGTCAGTGCCAGTGCCGGTGGATGTTGTGGTGGTGGTGGTTGTTGTCGTGGTGGTTGCGGTGAAAGTGGTGGTGGTGATGTTGGTGGTGGTGGTGGTGGTGGTGGTGGTGGTGGTGGTGGTGGTGGTGGTGGTGGTGGTGGCAGGGGTGGCGCTGGTGGTGGTGGTGGTGGTGGTGGTGGTGGTGGTGGTGGTGGTGGTGGTGGTGGTGCTATTGGTGGTGGTGGTGGTGGTGCTATTGGTGTTAGTGTTGTTGATGGTGATGGTGGTGGTGGTGGTTGTTGGGTGGCGATGAAGGTGTAGGTGGCGGCGGCTTTGATGGTGGTGGTGAACATGGTGGTGGTGGAGGTTGTGGTGGTTGTGGTTGTGGTTTTTATCCTTTTTAGCCATGCCCCGCCCATCACTAGCTAACCTCCACCCACACCTCGCCGTGTTGGAATTGATCGATCCCCGAATGCCCTAACTATCAATTTCCTGAAAACTATACAGGGAAGCTGTTGAATATTTTGTAACTAATTTGACTGCGTGCTGTTGCTGACGATGGCAGCAACAGCGCCCAATCAAATTAGCTTCAAAATATTCACCAGAATATTTATTAAATAGCAAAGACGCCTTCAAATATGCGTTCGTGACGTACTTATCGACGTCATTCATGACGTCATTCATTATGATTTCATTCTACAAAGCACGTAGTTGATTATGACGTCATATGATGGGTTGGTACTCTGGAAAGGTGAATTTTGTAGATATTTCAACAGGACCAGTATTGCCACATATAGGCAATAATTTAAATTTTTCCAAAAGAGATATTTTGAGCCATATTTGATTACGATTTTAATTAAGATCACGCTTGATTTTTGGAAGGTGAGTTTTTCTAGCACACAAACACCCATATTTATATTCAATATGCCCTAGGGGTGTTTCCTTTCATCCAACATAAAACACTCTGAAACACGTCTTCTCGACCCTGTTCCACGAGATTCCAGGATTTGTTCCTTTAGACTATTTTCTACGTGCTCAAACCACATCCAGACTTGGAACATTTTCAAATTGAAACATGATGTGTGGGATGAAAATTGTTGCAGCATATTCCTCAAAATGTACGATTGGTTGCTAGCTTCAACATGTTGATTATAACAGCACCATCAAGTAGTCAGACTATCTCGCGTGTTTGATTTTCACTAGAGACCTCTTCTAAGATCAGACTTTTGCCCGTGCCTTAGTTTTCCGTCGCAAGACAGTCATGGTGGTTCTGGCTGGTTTTCATGCTAAATAGATCGGTCCGACGTCGCCATCCCGTGACTGGTATGATATGGAAAGCCTTGCGACCATGATGCAGTCTCGCTTCAGTGAACTTATTTGGGCCTTTGATTTAAATACTGTTTTTACGTTAGCTTTAGCAAACAGTGGACAATTATTCTTGGTACTTGTGTCTGAGATCAGACAGCAGTCAACACAACTGGTGCGCTCGTTGACAAACTTCTGGCACTATTTTCGTCCACGGTCCTTGACTGTTCCAACTGTCTAAACTACTCTCTCATCCATGATATCATTAGCGTCTAAAGTGAGAATGTTAGAGCTGCACTCAAGAAATGGGATCTCCGAATATTCACGCACTTGGCCAAAGGCTTTGACATCTTTGGCAAATGAGTCTTGGATATGGATAACTTGTTCATGATGTTTACTGTAGATAGGTTCAGTACCCATTGTCTTTTCAAATTCAAGCACTACACGAGACACTTCAGGCCCAGCTAGCATCCACCTTTCGACTTTTTCTTGGCTCTCTGAACCTTATCAGTTTGTGTAACAAGTCTTGTGATAAACCGCCTGATGTTTCGCTGATACCGCTCCCTTCATTTAGCCTGCTAATGTTTCTATTCAGATGGATGTACCCTGTGCTGGAATTCCCAAAGATTTCTGGCAATAAAGTCATAGCCAGATGCATTGATTTTGCCATTATTTGTAGGACATATCGTTGGTTTCTCAGGTTTTTTCCGACATAAAATCACAGATTCCAGTCCGTAATTTCTGGCTTATTAGTCATGTGACTGTCTGTCTGAGTGACGGAATGACAAGCCTACAAGGCTTCCATAATTAGCAACAAGAACGATGCAAGCTTTCTACTCTCTTTTTCCATATATCACAATCTGAATATATAAATGAAGAAATTGCAACGATTATCAAAGATAAGCGAGTTTTCTAAACACTAGATCAGACCAAGTGAGGAGTTGAGATTTCGATCTTGGCCCTCATCATTGGTGTATATAGTTATTCTGTAAACACATATATCCCTTCAGTTATAATCTGCTTTCATAAAATTATTTATTCTGACTCGTTTACATTCTTTGTAGTCTTTAAGTTTATCCTGGAACTAATATTGGGCAAATAAAATTTAATCATAAAAAGAAACAAATAAAGTGTAAAATAGCTTAATGTCATATAGGATAATAAATAAATCTGAAACTTATCACGTGCCTCGCCAGTAGCAGACTCCGAGGAACTGGAATAAAGTCTTTGTAGTTTTTTAAATTATCCCGAAACTAATATTTGGCAAATAACATTTAATCATTCTGGCGTTTTCACTCCTTTAGCAACTGCACTATGTGTGCATGAGCGCGGGGAGCTGTAATAAAATAACGAGGACGATCGTGGAATGCAAGCAGAAAGCTTCTATGATGCAACGTTTACTATGTTACGCCTTCTACTGCAATAAGGGTATTTCAACAAAAACATGCAGTTGATTATTCCACAGTACAGTAGCCTTGAGACATGACGTTTCTACTCCAAAGATTAAGCTATCTAAATGCAGCATCTTAGATTCTAAATATAAGCGGCAAATTTGACATGCGCCTGGAGGCCCTAGTGATGGAGGTATGTCGTGCTGGCGTTACATTGATAAATTTCCACCACCCGCACACCCCCCCCCCCCCCGATAACGCAGGTTATTGGCCAGTTAGAGACCATACGTCTCGGTATTGGCATACTATCTTCCCAGTAACATGCATTATGAGTGTGACTATGTTTCCCTGATTTACTGATCATAGACATATACACTCTCACGTCTTATACCCTGCAGCCTCTCCCAAACACGATTCTCTAATAATATTGGCCGAGTATCTTGCACCTCCATTATTGACATGTTACCCTGGGATATTTGTAAAAGAAAGAAGTGTTGGGGTGAACTGACGTTAGAGACGCTGCGTTGAAGCAATTATCGGCTAGTTCATTATTAGTTACATAATCGATCATGAGTACCTTGCTAAAAGCCACAGTACCAGTGTCGAGTAGCTATTACTGGCACATAAAGCACGGCTGGATTATTTGTTGAACGATCGATCAGCACGATGTTAAAGCGATAATGTTCGTGATGGTGATGGAAACCGTGCTGGAGGGGTAGCCGTGATATGGCAGCACCTACAGCAATGGCAAGGACAAGTATAATGATGTTCAGAAGGCTTGTTGTTGTTGCAATATCAAAGATGAGTATTATGACGACGATGATTATGGAGACGACTACCAGACCACAAACACTAGTACTCTCAATTATTTAACAAAAAGAAATCAATATTAAATTTTACATTCAAAATCTTATAGCACTCCTTGAAACAGTATTTGCTTAAGTTATGCAAGATAATCCGGTTTTACCCATGCCCCACCCATCTCTACCTTAGCTCCACCCACAACTCACTCGTGTTGGGATAGATCGATCCCTTAACTCATGACTACCAATTTCCGTAACGCTATACAGGTAAGCTGTTGAATATTTTTGAACTAATTTGACTGGGTGCTGTTTCAAAATATTCGACAATGTTTATTATATAGTAAAGACAATTCGTATAACGGATCGGACCATTAAGCGTTTGCGAAGGACTAAATCGTATCATTCATGCCATAATTGATTATGACGTCATCCTACACGTCACGTACCTGATTATGACGTCATGTGATGTATGGATAAACTGGAAAGGCATTTGCTCAATATATTGGCGACACGCTGTGCCTCACAACATTAACATATCCTTGAACAAGCCGATGAGCCGATTCCAAGCGCAGTACCAAATTCTGTATGTCGCGGTAGCTGTTCATAAGAGAAAATCGATTCCATAAAGAATCTCAGAAAAAGTATGAAAAGACCTCCTGCAAAAGCAAATTCGAAGACAACGTATGATCGCTAACTGGTAAGCATCTTAATGAAACTATGCTCTAACAATGCAATGATATGCAGTATTTGTAAGCGAAGTTAAACAGGAAAGATCATTTTCCACAAACGGTGGCACCCACACATGTACACACGTGCATTACAAATCGTTGTGTACCGGGAAACATTGCTTTACCATCCATCTAGAAACTGTGGATTCACAGCTCTAAAATTCCCATGAAAACCCAGACCCATGTAATTCATGACGTCATAATGGCGTCATTCATTATGATGTCATTCTACATATGATGTCATATGATGAAGGGATAACGTGGAAAGGTCCATTGTTGGACATGTTCGTCGAATGCCAGCGAATGGCCACACTCAGACATCATTAGCGTTAGTACTGAATGCCAACAACTATCAGGCATCGACAGGATGCCACAACACCAACTTGTTAAGCGTGTTCCGATCACGCCCACACACAACGTCAGAGCACTATTAAAGATGAACGCAAAAAATAAGCAATGAAGAATGTTGACTTAAACTTCACCGCCATTATCATTAAGATGTGTAATAATCAACACACAGCAGACAACCATCATCCGGCATCCTTGCCAACTACCTGCCCTAAATTAAAGGGAGGTATCCAATCTGTCACTCAGTATCTGACTCACGTATCTGAGGTCGTAATTAATCACGTCCCCTGTTAGCTGACGTCACCAACGTGTAAAAGTATGTCTTGTTGATGCCATTGGTTAGAACTGAAACCCCTAAGCATCCGATGACATTTGTCCTCCACATCTCCATATATAATAATGTATAATTGCATAATTACAATACAATATCTGATAAGAATGCATACGAAGACACAGCCACAAATAAATTGTAAAAATGTATTTAATCTACCGCCTATCTACATTTTATCAAGGTAATATAACCCAAATACAAACACAGAAAGGAAAATGACAGTGGCATGTGTATATGATGTCAATCCACAAATTACATTATTCATCAACTTCATCGTCAACACGTGTTATCATTGTCTTCACACATATACGCAAGTCTGCACTTCAACCCAATGTGGGCACGCTTACAATGATGAGAATAACATCTTGATTCGTCACATTTGTATGTTGTGAAATCTACTAATTCATCTGATGCTGTAGCTTGCCAGTAGTGTCACTAGGCTGTCTCCTTCCATGTTCCATCTGTGTTCTGTTAGAGATTGTATATTAGGTCATGCTTCCAATGCAGTTTTCCAAATGGCACATTGATAATTAGCCCTGCGGATATGTTAAACTAGACTGTCATGGCATGGAGGAAGACGTTCATTCTGTTTTGCGGTCTTGTAGAACACATTGTATAGCAAAATGTGTATATCTACTACATCTGATTCGTGTTGGTAGATTCTACACACAAGCACAGTAGATATGACTTTTACCTAATCTGGAAGAATAATGCTGTCTCCCAATTTAGCGAGGCCCTGACACATCTCGGATCAGCACTGACAATTTTCCAACCAGTCTTCTTTCCCCGACCCTTTAAATAACTTGCGTGAACATTCAGCCAATGCCTGTAAGGGCAACACAAGACGGCCAAGCTTTTTAGAGACGCTGTTGGTGGAAATGAATTGCATGTTGTACAAATCTTTAGGCCAGCGGAAATATCGTAATTATTATGTTATACAGAGCGCTCTCAAAAACTGCAAAGAATTTAGTTTTTTAAATATCACAAAATTGTTCCCTTGTTGTCTCATTTACACTTCTTGCAACCAGTGAAAACTATATATTTTTCTAATTACTATTATATAGTAATTACTAATCTATCCCATGTGTACATCTCATCTACCGAATAGTGAAAATGACGGAAGCAGCATAAACAATATAGCAGTTAAAGCAACAAAATAGTTTACAAAACTGTCTTTTCGACATATTTTCTTCGTTCTTACATGAAATTATTCAGTAAAGGTAATGGCATCATACATTTATGATGAAAATAAGGAGCTATAGATACGGGTATCGGCAGATATGCTCCAACTTTACGTGTAATATGACTATGTATTAACTGACCTGTGTATATATCTTTTTTTTCAAGCATGGAACACATTTCACTGATCAGACAGATAACTGACTATAGCCATACCTGGATTAACCCTTATCTTACTGAAGTCGGAATTTACCAGTTTAAGACTGTGTAGAATAGTGTCTCCGATTAGTGATACTAGTGAGATAAGCATAGAACAACACCTACAAGCAAAGTGTTCTCTACTTGCTCCTTTGTTCGTTTTTCGTCACATTGATTATGCTCGATACTTAATATATCAGTACATAATGTTTGCATAGCCTAACGGATACCAACCCAAATGCTTGGCGATAGTTGAATGAGAATTGATTTGGTGGCAATTTGAGTTGAGAGACATTTTCCACTGTACATTGAGTGTCTCATCATTGATTGATCAGTGAAAAGTGGTCTGAGGCAGGCTGTCTATATAGTACAAGCATTGCAACAACAAACATTTTCATCAGGACTTGTCATTTAATGGCACCGGTATGTTTAGAAATGGAAAGTAATCTCACACCTTACTTTCATCAGTATATAAGGAAACCACATTAGCGCAGTCAAATAGCATGAACAGACAATCAGAAAACTTGTTGAGAAACCTGATATATTTATATTTCCATTTGCCCCTAAGAGAACTCAAAGCAGTGTAAGAGTGATAAATGACAGAATTATTCAATATTTGCTCGAATCCACAGAGACTTAACAAAGGCTATACCTAGAATTGATTGATAATTGAATTAAAAATTCGAGCTGATGGTGTGAGCTTCTTCAAGGCAACTAGACGTACTAAGATCAAAACCAGCTTGCAAAGAAAAGAAAAGGAAGCAAAATTGATAATATCCTCAAAAACAATGAACGAGCTATTGTCTGTAGAAAAAGAACTGTAGAAAAAGGCATTGGGTCTGAAGACACACACTTACATCCTTTGATATCGGTGTCTCTTGATTTGGCTTCACCTGAGAGATACGTGCGACAAAGGACAAAACGCCTCTCTACGTCAACATCTCATTGATGGCACATATTCAGCCACAAATGTTGCCCGGGTACAGACTGCATGGAATGTTTTGCGGTTAGTACCTACAATCAATATTTGGGGGAATTATGTTGATGCTTTTCAGAAGTTATGTACACCACCAACAAATTCGTCAAAACTAAACAATGTGATGGGCACTTATAGGAAACATCGAATAAAATAACAAACACAGTAAACGTACAGGACCCATGGGACGAGCAGTTATATCACACGTGTGGGACAGATGCGTTCCTATCCAACATTGAAAACAAAACACAATTTAGAAATCTTTTATTGAAATGTTATAAATCGAATGAAGTAAGGGCCAATCTGAAAATTACATTAGTCATAACGGAGACTGAAGAAAATACCTAGTTTCTAGTAGCTGATGTGATAGAGAATCCTGAAAGGCATTTCAAAAGGTTACAATCCAGTAGCTATGATAACTAATGATGCTGATATTTTAGTAGTCCTTACATATGCATGTAGCATTGTGAAGCCTAGAGATCAGTGTGTGATGAAAAATAACAGCAATAGATAGATTAGTGTGGACACTATATATTCAATATACTGTGTAGTGAAGTATGTAATTCATTACCCGCATATCATATTATCACTGATTGTGACGCAACTGCCTTTCCATTTGGTAAAAAGTAAATTAATGTTTACATATTATCGAGCAGATGATAAACAAAAGCTAATGACTGATATTGTGCAAGGCCAAATGCATAACTCTAAGTGTGTAATACTGACGAATACGATGCGGAGAATGAAAAGTATACGAACACTGGTGAATCTGAATCTGATTCTAGTCTTGCTAGTGAATGGGATAATAATGGCAATATGGGTTGTGCACAAAATATAGTCTACTGAAGATACTAGTAGCAATGAACTGACATATAGAGTGGTACGGTATTTACCCATTTAAGAACACGTATGGAGACTGTGCATCAAATAATTCATACAGTCCACCGAAGCCAAAAATCTAATTTCTATGGCTTCAATATCAAGTATTCATCCACTTAACAGGGTGCTCTATTACAGATAGAATATGTGAAACAATTCACAATTATATGGCGGATATATTGGATTATTTCGGCCCTGCAATTGACGAGCCATATTTTGAGTCTGATGGCATGTACCTCACTAGAATGCATTTCATTATCCTTTTAAAACCCATTTTGGCCACGAAAATAATCTTTCTATCACATCTAGAAGCTGAGAAATAACAATTTTTAAAGACTTGGCGCCCATCCTGAAATTTTGTTGGTCATGTGACATATAATTTACCCTTGAAACAGTGTTGAAACATCATTATAGCCAGACAACATTCCCATGAGCTCCAATCACGCAATTCTTTCACATATACTATCCGCATGTGATATCTAGGAAGTGAATAGTAATGTATAACAAAACGATATGAAAACTATGTTGGATTTGGTAAGCATGTGACCTAATTTTTTTAGTTAGACTATAACTGTATTCTAAAGATAACAATTGGTTTCCACGCATGGCCTCAGAAACCACAATTTAGACAGTATGATGAACATATTCTATAATCTGTTCTAGAAACAAGCGAGGTACTTTTGGCAGCTAGGTTAGTTTGTGAGAGATATATCCATGTGTATAAGGAGGTACATGTGTATTTAAGGCAGCTGATCAGGCATAGCCTTTTTAAAGTCAAAAAGGTTAAGTGTAACCTACATCCGTTGAACAGAGAAAAGATGTTCGTTCGCATAGTTTAATTATTTGTTGTCAAATATTTTCGTCTATTATTCTATAATTTACTTGCTAATTATCAATAAGATAACTGAAAAGTTATTAAACGCAGTGTTTCTTTCTTTAATGTCATCATAATGCTTGTGTTAATTACATCATTTTCGTCTTTAGCAAAATGTTTACATATTATGTAATAGATCCGTTATTAGTACATAATAAAGATTTGGGAAATATATACTTTTGTTTGGTTACATTCGGTGTAACGTGGAAAACGAGATAGGAAATTTGCTATTTTCACAAATTGATTTGTGCAGTGTTAGGGAGCCTATGTATGCCATCATGATTACGTCACTTTCGCCGGCCTAAAAAGATTTACAACATGCACATTCTGAAACATGACATCCAAAGGATTAAAAAATATATACATGTCTTAGGGTGTAACCGGTGTAAGATAAACCTAGATTTTGAGATTTGGATCCCGGACATATACCAATACATCTCAAGCACATGAAGAAATAACCGGCAATCAGCTTCCTATTGGGTACTGTAAATTTCATTCAGATGCTGCATATCATTTGAGGTAATGCATATAACCTTTTCATGATCACTATGCTCACCAGCCAAAACCAGTATTTGATTTGGCTGAAAGTCATCTTTTCTGTTAATCAGTGAAAACAAAGTCATTTCAGTTGTCTTTGTTCAAGGGACGAGAGAAAAAGCATTCACATTCTTTGGCAACACCTGATCTCTTGATTTTATTCTAACTTCTGCGGACTTTTCAGTTTGGTTCCTTCATCCCTGTTCACCAGCCTTGGTTGATTCCTTTGCATCATACTTGTCGGCTGTGACATGCATAATATCACATTTGTTAAATGCACTCTTGACAAATTCTTCTAGGCCATCAAGTAAATCTCCAACAGTTTTAATTCCAGCATGCGAGGATAACATATGGAGACACACCATATAATTCAGAAACACTGCTGTCTTTTCTCTCAGCTGTGAGTTCAGAGAGAAAGATGGGTTGATCCACTGAGGAAGACGTTAAAATTTCCAAGTTTCTAAATATCTGTGCCTTGTTTGCCATTGCCAAAGATCCAACCATGTTCGCTATAGCTAGGGGTCTACTAGATAGCTAATAGGTAAAGAATTGTTGGAAATCAAGCTTTCTCTCTTTTGAGACAAACAATAACCTACGAAACAATTCTCTGTCAGAGTCAAGAGATCTCGTCTTCTCCTTGATGACTTGGCTGTAGCTTTGCCAATGTGGCAAGTTAGCGGTTATTTATGAGCATCCTAAATTGCTCTGTGTTTGACACTAATCTGCCATTAACATAGTCCTTGAGTGTGTTTGCCCTTCATTCTGTGCAGGGACAAGAGCATTTGCTACACCAGTAGCAATATTCATTAGGGGTTTAGGCTCATATGCATCATCAGTCACATTGAATGAAAACGGATATCCGTGTCGGTCCTTTATAATTCGAATTACTGCCTAATTATCTTTCTCATCTTTATTGATTTCAGTTTTGACACAAATCAATGTGAATCAGTACTTGGTGAGTATCATTGCCACACATGAGTTTAAACTTTCTCAGGATGGTACTTATCACATGCACATTTTAGAGTAGCATTTTCCTGCCTGCTGATGCCTATGAAGCCCGTTGTCTTGATTTGTAATCTCCGACAAGCGACTGTTCACAGCCTAGATCAGACGATACTCTGTTGAATGCCATTCCCTTTGATCATATTACAACATGCTTACCATCTTGGACTAGTTGATGAACTTCAGGTGATGTTTCTGATAGCATTTTTATCTAAGCAATATATAGTGGGCTTCACCCTGTGTAATTATGATGGTCATATGCGATGGCATAGCACCATATCTCTGATACACACCTAAGGTAATCAGCCCAGTTTGAAGTTTTTAGGAGCAGTAATATAATCTACAGCTGATTGTATATAATCAATATACTTGTTTCAAAACTGCAATGTCAGAGATTTTTTATTTCCAATCTCTTGAAATTGTAGATTGATTGGTTCAAATCTCGTTAGGAAATCATGCATTTCCTGGAACAATGCCCTTTCCCTTAGGTGACAATCTTCATCAAGCTATTCGCATTCAAACATATACTGGATCTCATCTGGCAAAGTCCTTCTAATGTGTCTGGTTCCTCCTTCGCTAGCTTTGCTTTCTGGATTGCCTAAAAAAGAAAGGCGCCCAGATGCATATGGCTCATAACTCCAAACATTAGTTTATGAGCCTATTTATATCTCTTGAAATTCTTACCTTTCATGACCACGTCCATGGCATTTGGATCAAAAACACTTCCTTCATCTAACACATCCTGCAAGCCACTTTCCTCATAACACTCTCCTATTATCTTCAGGTAAAACTCTAAAATGTGGAATCCCCCTAATCTAAGGATATTATGACAGACTTATTGTGCAACAACGCAGAGTTGGAGCTCTGACGTGATGACAAGATCGACCTGACCTAAATATAACACCTGCCTTTCCAGGGATTCCAATGCTGTTTAAATTGTATCATAGCTGTTGGCAGACCAGGTACAATAGGATTATACTCAATAAGCACTCTTGCAGTATTCACATTATAACGACCCTCCAAGATAGCTTGGAACCCACCCTACTGCGGAATGTATTGCTGCTCGCTCCGGTTTCAATCACTCAATGTTGACAGTAAATATTTTCCTGGCATGATATTTGATGGACGGAATATATCTTCATGTCTAAGTTCTTTCATGACACTCATGGCAGAAGCAGTGTCTAGTCCGCACAAAACATCGCAAGTCATACTCTGTCCTTTTGAATTCAACATATCAATCAATTTTCTGTTTCTTGTAATGTGATGAACATAAAAGGATAAGCCGATAGGTGTGGGAGCTTTGCATCATGTATATGGGGCATTATACATAATGTCTTGGGCTACTGTAAGAACTTTTTTATGCGCTGATGGGTATGTCCTTACCTCATTTTCTTGTTTACCAAACATCAGTAGTGCTAGGAACAAGGAAATGGCATCAGGTACCATTTTGATTTCAACTCTCTGTTGGCCTATGTCTTTCAAATCAATATATGGATTTGTTGCTGTGACATTTACGCACTGAACTGTACAGAGCTATAGCTGTTTGAAATAGATCAGCTGCTATTGCCTCCTCAGTAGAAATATGCTTAGGGAAATTATTTTACTGATTGCTGTGTCAATGTCAATCTTTATACTGTACACAAGTTCAGACTGGTTGTCAGAGATTTGAGAAAGACAACTGTTTATCTATAATGTTTTATAAGGTGGTTCTTCAGCTTTTCAGCATGACATTGTTGGTAATCATTATCACCACATGTTTCTAGATGGCATCGATAAACATCTAATACTGAACTCATATCGTATGGCACATCATTTTCGATGTTTTCTTGACCATCAGCAAGAAGCATCGTGCGTTTGAGAATGTATCGGGGTTTTCTGTTGTTGTATCAGCAGCTATACCTCTCATGCAGTCTGCATTTATGAGTAAATGTGACAAGCAGTTTATGTGATATCTTCCTTCTAATGCTACACAATCATGGGCAGAGAACTGTATAACTAGTGCGCCGCCGCCTCTTTCCTCGGCTGCTGAGCGTATTTTGTCTTGTAATGGGAGAGTAAAAACATTGACCAAGTTGGTATCAACGCGTTTCTTTGCACAGTTGAAAAAGAAACATCTATTCTTCTTGAATGGCATTGCAGCTGGCATAGTAGTCATATGTCAAGTGTACATATTGAAGATTTTCGCTTTCCTATCTTCAACTTTGATGATGCTTACTTAATGATTATCTGATCTAACTGATTATGAAGTCTTTTCCGTTTTGCGTAAAGTTTGTATGTTAAGTTGCTGCGACAACTCCCTTTACCCAAAACACAAAAGATGGATACCTGCTCGCCTCGTAACTGGATGTACTGTACGATATTTGTATAAGATATCCGGGCCTGATCTGACTAAATCTCAGAAGGATGAGGTAATGTACGGTGGTCTTCCGTATGCTCCAGAATTAACAGGCACAACAAAACTATTGCCTTGAGGTTATCAAGGTGATGACTTTAATATTAATTCTAACTGTACATTTACTAAAGAAGATGACTTTTACTGTCATAAATTACGAATAATATTTATATGAATTTGAATACTTGTAACTACTTATCTAACCGTAATATGCCTATTCCATTCTATACCAAAAGGATTACTCTCCGTCGAGCTGATCTGATATCCTAACTAGTCACGTACCGTTCCTGCCTACTCCCATAATTTCAACCAGAGCTTATCTCACTACAAGTTTTTCCTCCCTCATCCCCTAGAAACCTCAAAGTGCTTCTCTTATACTCTCTGAGTCCCCGTTACCGCGTTCAGAAGTCCATCCGCCATTCTCTGATTATGACGTTTCCCCTGCCCAAAACTACTTCCGGAAACGACACCACACTGAACGTGGTGCAACTGGTTCGTGCCGGTTCTGATTTGATGCGATCTGTCGGTTTCTATCAACAATTACTTATTTCTGATAATTAGCCTGCCATGTCTGATCGACGCATAGTTGATATACAAATTTGTTCCCAACAGGATATTATGTTTTTGACTCTATTCTGTCCATGTCCTCTTCCTTGCTTTTAGGCCTATGCCTGTAATTTAGGAAGGTTAATAGCACTGGAGCTATATGAGCTCATCGCCAGCTGGTGTTGTGTGCTTTCTATCGAGATTTGGGTCAGTCGGTTCGTTGTTATTTCTCTCATTATCCTTAACGATTCCCATCGATTGCTCTCGATTTCTACTAACTTATTATTTTGTAAACCACTGCCCTGACCAACCGCTGAATACTATCAACTATTTGCTGATCCCATGGCAACAACTTTCATCCTTAATTTTTCCACTTACTGACAGATATCATCAACCCAGCACCGTCGATTCTCCCCCTACTTCATTTCATTTTCAGTTTTAATACTATTCCCAGTCTCTATACTAGTTTCGTATCTTCATCATCGCTGGTGACGTCATCCAGTCACCCAGTGCAAACATCTACTACTCTGTACTCTACCAATACGATGTTATCCCTCCTCTAGCTCTCCTGGTATTTCAAAAGATCATTTTTACTAAGGTCTTACTTGTAAATATAAGATGTCCATCGGGTCATGACTCCCGCTAGACAATCCGATATCTACAATATGTGTGCAAGCACATTTGTGTAGGTGGAAGTAGATTGTTTGTAGCTCTCTTTAAACAAATAATGCAGTTGTTCTTGGTATCTAACTCTGATAAACGTTTTTTGTTTAGCAGGTGAAGGGCCAATATTTATGCATGGGTCGGAGTCCATTTTACAGTAATATGGCATCCCCCACCTCACAATCACAGACACACCACCAACCTATTGCAGATATGTCAGATGTGATTAATCTTTTATGAAATGGTATCTTCTTGCCAACAAGAATGTAAATATAAGCAAGGTACACCCTTGTTAGTGGCAGGTATCTTTAAATGGGTCTATATAAGAATAACTGGGACTTTGGTATATGCAGTGTATTAATGCTTATAGATACTGCTGGTAGCTCTCCGTATAATTCTCAACATGTCGTCTGCTTTACAGCTTTTTACTTACATTGTCAGAATTAATAGATTCAGCTCCAAGTTGAAATACAATTTAATTTTACTTTGTATGAAACTTTTCGAATTTATCCCGGAACAATAGTGTCTGAACAAACAATGCTTAATGCATATCAAAACTTGTGTACATTTTACTAGGGCCTACATTGTAGACTGATTTTGTACTGAAGGAAATACAGAAACCATGTATGGAGGCACTATTTTTAACAAATCTATATACATATTGTGATATCAAAATGTTTTAGAATTAAGGTAACCTTTAAGGACGAATATAGGTTGCATCTCTAAAATATTTTGAATAAAATAAATTACAAGTATATTATATGTCAGTTATTAAATATTGTGGGTATTCTTTTTTAAATAATTTGTCGGTCGTGGCCAATCTAATTATTTATAAGCGGTTATGTTTTGTTTAACTTGCTGGTGTGTATCCGTATTCAGAGGTCTCTATCATGTAATTAACAGCAGCATGCCCGACATATAGTTTCTGAAAGGGGAGATATAGACTTTTCAGTTGATATCGATGAACTTTCTCTCACAGAGGGGTGCAACGGAAATGATAATTAGGCTCTGTCCGGAGAATGGCCACACAACTATACACACACGCACGCACGCACGCACGCACGCACGCACGCACGCACGCACGCACGCACGCACGCACGCACGCACATATATATATAAGAATTATCTCGCATTACATTCGTGTCTGTGTAGAAAGAGTCATGGTGTAGACAGAATGTATATATTATCTTATATCTTTATAAATAATAGGATCAAGTTGTATTGGAATGTATAACAATTAACTCCTGTAGGGTGATTCTCTTGAAGCTTTGTCAAACTGTGGCATGCAAATTATATCTATCGGCTTGTTGCGAACAAGAGTTGGTGATGAGACATACCATAGCATAGCACTGGTTGATACGTTATCCTTTCATTAACGCTTTCACTGACAAATCACTGAAAAAGTATATTCTTTAAGATATAAAACTTAATCTGTTAAATATTTTGAAATTAATTTTATTGGAAGCGGTTGCTGCCTTCGGGAAATTGTAAAGAGGAAAGAGGCATGGCTTACGAGCGTGTCTTAATATGACAATGTCATAATTGATATACAACTTTGTTAAAAAGCGATAAGTGGTGGATGTAAAAACATTCTAATGTTCAGGAAATTTACTGCGTAATATAAGACATTTTCCGTTGACTGTGTTGAATATTTTGGATCTAACTACTATATTGCACTGAATAATTCAAGTTCAAGTTCAATTTAGTTCAACTGATAGGAAATAATCACAGTCTATGTACTTGCGTATGTAAATCACAATATAGCGGGTCCATTTCTAGGTAAGTCCCAGAATTCCAATTTCAAGGTAATATTAAAGTAACTTTGTCGAATATTTTGAAAATAATTCGTGCACTTGACGGACAATGTTCATGACGGACCTAGATACGTTATTCATTACACAGTTTGATTATGACGCCAGCAGACATGTGACGCAATGGATTATGGCATCATATACTTGAATGACAATCCATTGTTGATCACAAGGCAAATCAGACAAAGAATCGTCAATCCTTTAAGAATATTGTGGAATTACATACATGTATGGCCTGAGGACACATTCCACATTTTGAAGACATCAGTAATATTTCAAGATAATAGATAGTTTAATTAGGGATGTTGCCCGTTTGCTATTGTCAATATCCATGGCTCCAAACATGACACGAGGTACACATTACAGATGCTAGTACTGAGATTGCTTCACCTTGAAGATTTTGGTTCTTCGGGTATGACTTGGTGACTTGTTTACTCGATGATTCCACTCCGCCACCGGTAAGATTTATGATGTTTAGGTTGCTGCGACAACATCTTACCGATGATGAAGCAGGATACTGACAGTCGGCTCGCCTCGTCTTGAAGATAATAATGACGATATTTATTAAAGACTGTCGGGCCTATCTGACTATGAAGATCTAATGGTTCGGATTGGATGTTTCTTCCAACTCTGGAGTCCTAAGCTAACGATGATTTCGACTTTGAATATACTACCCAAACTAGTGTCTTACTATATGTAAGAGGATACATTTTATTGAAGATAGAATTAACTGTACAAAACTGATAAAGATATTTGTAATTTTGGAGCGTAAATCGCTCAAAGACAACTGGTACCTTGCTGGTACAAATCAAGTAAAGGCTAATCTATTCTACTTTACAGCTAACCACGAACGTAACACCAGCAGTGTGTTACGTGATCCACGATGTTGGATTGATTCCTTTTCTCTAACTGAAAGTGTGTCTTATATAGCCCTCAGAATCTCTGATTCTGAGGTTCTATACATATCTAGATATTTAGATTCTACCTGAATCTGTTCTGATGATTCTTCTAGGTACGTTATAAGCACAGCTTGATTGGCCCGGATAATCAGTCCGCCAATCAACTTCTGCTTATTCCTTCCTAGAAGTTTCTACCTAATAAATGTTGGTCGTTCTGACCAATCAACGATCCCTGTATTTCGATTTCAACTACAAAACCTATTCTGTTTAATTCTTTGCTACAGAGTTTGATCGTTGCTCATTGATCGTGACGTCATTCTGACCAATCAAACTCTGTGCTATTCTTCTATGGAGATGATGCCTCACATAGACAAAGCGGCGGTAGCTGGTTCTGATTTGATGCGATCTGTCAGCTAACTAACAACATTATAGAATGTGTTGTTGTTGCATGCCATTGTATGAGTGACATATAGTTGATATACAAATTTCGATTATGTTATTAATTCCTACAGGACGCTACAATGTCCATGTCCTGTCCCCTACCTATAGTGAATAAGCCTGTATGATGCTAGAATTAATAGGCACATGAGCTGTATGATCTCATTGCCAGCTGGTGTTGTTCTATTCTCGTGTGAAAATCAAAATGCCTATCGTCATTAACTAAGTCCCATTGTCACGTCCGATTCCAGTGATTCTTCTTCACTGATTATTTTCTAAACTATCGATCCAAACAACTGCTGAATATTATAAAAGTGTGTGCCGACTGAACAGCAACAACTTTCATCTAAACTATTTCCAGATACCCATCAATTCAGAACCGCGGGACTTATTCTAAATCAATTCGACTGTTTCAATTTTGATGATAAAACTTTATCCAACAATCCTGATCGTGCTACATTCCCACACCATCCATTTCGCAGAAACTGTATATCATCAGCACTGGCTGATGTTAATAATAATAAGTTAAATATTAAGTATAACGTCAACCGGTCCATTAGCTCACCTGGTATTTTCAAATCATAAATTTCACTTAGGACTTACTCGCAAATATAAGACATCTAGCGGGGTCATGACTTCCCACAAGACAATCCCATATCTACAACCTGAACGTCTTAAATGGTTGGACATTTCAACATGAAGTGCGAATAAGTCTCTTCACAATTGGTACAGAGTAGATAGTCAGGTGTGAATAAGTAACCAAATTCCGATGGGGATAAATGCTCCACGTAAGAACGATAGCTGAATTGAAGGGTCTCTTACGTGTATGCAGGTAGTTGGTATAGAGGAGACTGATGTGTGTAACGACCAGATTTCGACGTTTTCAGTGTTCACCTACCTGCGAAATAGATATAGCTGCTCTCTACCTAGAGGGTGCTCCTTCCAGTGCATGGTAATGATAAGTCTGATTGTCGTTGTGTGCCTGCTTGGAGGTGAGTCTAGTAAACTATGTAGTTGATGGAAGTCTATACACCGCACGGACAATCCTGCCTTACTAAGCCAATTTATTGAAATGTTTCATTGCAACTTGGCGAGTGCATAGAATGTATTCATTCGGACATATGCTCCTCGGTCGATAGTGTCTGTAGATGAACCCTGACCTCTGTTCGGAGCACGCCTAATAATAATAATAATAATAATAATAATAATAATAATAATAATAATAATAATAATAATAGTAATAATAATAATAATATTAATAATAATAATAATAATAATAATAATAATAATAATAATAATAATAATTGCGTCCTTCCACGGCAGTCCATTGAAGTGCACCGCCTTTCCCCGCCCTGCTTTGTTCATCACCCAATCCAACACAGCGAGCGTGTACTGCACGATATGATGGGCGTACAGGCGCTGTCAATCAGACGCCTATTTACTTTTATCAATCAATCATTGGCTAGTTTTATAGTCGTTTAAGAGGCGGGCTCTTAGTATGCGCTAGATCCATCAAATCTGTTGACTATATATGAGAAAAGCGTTGAATTAAAAATGTTTCTACACGAATCATGGATGCATGTATGTTGACTTTGCTAAAAAAATTGCATTTTATTTTTATTATTATTATTATTAGTAGTAGTAGTAGTAGTAGTAGTAGTAGTAGTAGTAGTAGTAGTAGTAGTAGTAGTAGTAGTAGTAGTAGTAGTCGTCGTCGTCGTCGTCGTCGTCGTCGTCGTCGTAGTAGTAGTAGTAGTAGTAGTAGTAGTAGTAGTAGTAGTAGTAGTAGTAGTAGTAGTAGTAGTAGTAGTAGTAGTAGTAGTAGTAGTAGTAGTAGTAGTAGTAGTAGTAGTAGTAGTAGTAGTATTTCACTTATAAACTTTGTAAAACAATGGATATTGTACTACTATACTTGCCTGCTGAAATATATAACTTGAGTGTAACTTGATGTAGGCCTATCGCCAGCACACATTCTATATTGTATTTGACTTATATTTCATGAAATCATATGTTTTCTGAACTATATATGAACTGATGGGCGTACAGGCGCTGTCAATCAGACGCCTATTTACTTTTATCAATCAATCATTGGCTAGTTTTATAGTCGTTTAAGAGGCGGGCTCTTAGTATGCGCTAGATCTATCAAATCTGTTGACTATATATGAGAAAAGCGTTGAATTAAAAATGTTTCTACACGAATCATGGATGCATGTATGTTGACTTTGCTAAAAAAATTGCATTTTATTTTTATTATTATTATTAGTAGTAGTAGTAGTAGTAGTAGTAGTAGTAGTAGTAGTAGTAGTAGTAGTAGTAGTAGTAGTAGTAGTAGTAGTAGTAGTAGTACTAGTCGTCGTCGTCGTCGTCGTCGTCGTAGTAGTAGTAGTAGTAGTAGTAGTAGTAGTAGTAGTAGTAGTAGTAGTAGTAGTAGTAGTAGTAGTAGTAGTAGTAGTAGTAGTAGTAGTAGTAGTAGTAGTAGTAGTAGTAGTAGTAGTAGTAGTAGTAGTATTTCACTTATAAACTTTGTAAAACAATGGATATTGTACTACTATACTTGCCTGCTGAAATATATAACTTGAGTGTAACTTGATGTAGGCCTATCGCCAGCACACATTCTATATTGTATTTGACTTATATTTCATGAAATCATATGTTTTCTGAACTATAATCTTAACTAATAAAGTAAACTATGTTGACAATATTTAGCACTCTTCTTTACTAAACAACTACACCCACGCCCGCCGCATAACCCCCACCCGCACGCACGCACATGAATATACATCATTAATAGTATTCAATCACCATAAGTGGATATATAAAAACCGAGATGCTACCTTAGTCCCTGTCGGGTTTACACTCTTCAGAATTATGAGAATATCGATCAACGATCGGTTAACTGATCGATTGAACTGTCGATTAATCGATTAACTAGATAGTCGAAAATTATCAGCACTAATATATATATATATATATATATATATATATATATATATATATATATATATATATATATATATATATATATATATATATATATATATATATATATATATATATATATCAATCGATACAATTCTGCCCCGAGTATCCATTACATAGATATGCTTGCTTCCTTGATATTTAACTTACAGTGATCTTAACACAGGTTAAGGAATAGTCGCGCTGGATGCTGAACTGAACATCTGAGGTTATTCTGCATTTTGTATTCATGGTTATTGTGTTTTCCAGTTGATACGACCACACACTTGCTTGGTGTTAATGTACGCTGATACACCACGTTGTAGTCGCAGACGATATTAAACAGTGAAATTAATCTCATTAATGGCAATTAGGGAAACACCATCTGCATATGTTGGTCAGGCATATGACCCTACTAATATGGCAGTGCGTAGAAAGGAATTTGTACTCTATTTCAATCGATAAGTAGAGCCTGCCGTCAGTTGGCTCATTCCTTGTGTTATTAGAACCGGTTCTGGTAGTTGATTTCTTCGAATTGACTCTAGCTATGGCTCTCCCCTTACTTTCTGTAATGATGGGCTAAAGTGATGGATCCATATCTAAAAGAGTGTTTTCTGAAGGGAGTCTGATGCTTGACAATGCAAAACGCGGCTTTGACATCCAGTAATGCTGCGTATATATGTAGTCCATTGGCCTTGGATTCTATAACGGATTCTGGTAGTACAGGAATAATATAGGTGTGAGAGTTGTCCTTAATAAATTCAAGCTGCAGCTGATGCTATGTGATCGCAATGAGATGGTGAATGGGTTCACGTATGATGATGTCGAATAACTGTGTAACATCCATGGGAAGGTGCTGCATAAAAGGTGAATTGATTAGGTGCGTGGTCGATTTTGAGATAATGATAATTGCCTATTTGAATAGTTCATTGCTCATGCCATCAGGTCCAGATGCACGTCCATTTTCAGGGCTTTATGTGACTTCTCAACTTCTGCTGTTTTAATTGGTGTTAGTAATGACCTGGGGTCTCCTGAGAACGGGTGCAAGGCCTCATCATCGTTGTCAGTGAGCTGTTCCTTGAACCATTCTCGGATCGCCTCAGCCTTTCCCATGTCAGTCCTGATAAAGTGTCCTTCAGAGTTGTGTACAGTGAGTGGTGGTGTGTAGTCAGTAACTCGCATGGCTCGGGCTGCCCAAAGCATTTTGTGACAGTCTTCCATGACAGTGATTTCATCTGCTAGGGAGTCTGCTTGTTGAATAGCGAGATCTTTTAAGCGGTATCTAATGTGGTGCAGAATGTTATTGCGCTCCTGGCGTAGTTTGGTGCGGTCTTCACTTTGGCTACTTTGATAGATGCGCAGCTGTAATGCTTTCTGCTCTGCTGACAGTTTTACTACAAGAGGGTCGTCAGTATACCTAGTTTGGTTGTTTTTAAGAACACCGATGGTGCTGGTAGCTGATTATTCCATAAATTTCAGCATTTTAGTTAAGGCTTCGTTTGGATCAGAGCTGACGTCGATGTTAGCTATTTGCTCTCCGAGGGCCTTTTTGTATGGTATTTGAGTGTCAGTGTCGCTGATGGGCTTGGTTAGATTTTAGGTGACTCTATCCTCCTGCCTGGTATGTTGTTTATATATCAGGTAGAGATCGTTCATCGGAAGGCGTGTAATGGCTTGCTTATGGTCAGCATTGAGGTCTGTGACTCCATATGAACCAGTGTTCCGGAGTAATGGTTTTGCTTCTGTCTTGCATAGTATGAAGTCTATTTGCTTGAAGACAGCTGTTGTATTCTTAAAACCTTTTGGGGCTTTGCCATCAGCAATGTGTCCAGTCCATGTTGTCCGATGATGGTATGGGTGTTTGAAAGCCATATTTGTGGCAAATAATTGGAAATAAGGAATGCCACCAGTACATCTCCATTGCTGTTGCGTGTGCCCTCTCCATGATCCCATGCCTAAGCAAAGTCCTGAACTTTTGTCCGCAATTCCGAGTTTACCCAGCTGGCAGTTGAAATATCCACACACGAACAGTTGCCATCTAGCTGGGAGTATTATGGCGGAGCTCAGTTCTGCATAGAACGAATCTAATTTTGTTGAATTCTATTGGACTTCTTCGGTAGTTGGGCCGTGTGTGTTGACAATGCGACACTTAGGGGTGGGGTGTCTTCTTGTAGGTATAGCCGGGTCGATGAATGCAACGCGATCACTGATGTATCCAAAACTAATGACATGGTCCAAGATCCTCGGTCCGATTACGAAGCCTAAACCCCGGTATGTGGTGTGTTTTTGCTCCATGAGCACTAGCTTATGGCCTGTCTGTAGTTGGTGCTTTGAGTGTTTAGCTAGTTTAGTCTCTTGAATGCATGTAATATCGATGTTATAGTGTTCACAGTCTGCACCTAAAGTCTGCCTCTTTGATGTTGCACTCAGACCACGTGCATTCCACGTAGATATGGTAAGCTCCAGTTTCTTGTTTTATGAAGGTTAGACATAATCAGAGTTGCCTCTGTATGTGGATGTCAGTCCGCAATACTTGATAACTTAGTTTCTTAACAAAGTTGGTACTTATGGCGGAGACCGGCGTGGTGGTGTCATCTTTCTGCCCATCGATGATGCAGGCCAAGGCACCCTTATCGAACCCAAAGAAGCCACTTAGCCCACCAGCCAATCTGTGGCCCATTGTGCTCTTCAACAGCATACGGAAAATCCTATCCAATCTTACTCTATGCCGCATCCGAGACAAGATCGATGACTTGACCGGATCATATCAAAGTGACTTCAAAACGTGGACGCAGCTGTGCAGACATTGTATGGGCTCAACTTATGCTTGTGTCGGTAGTCATATCCAAACACTGGGACTTCCACAAAATGAGCATTGACATGTCATGAGCCTTCGACACAATTAAATGCTCAACGATCCTAGATGCATCACGGCAGGCCAGTTCCAATGAAGATGAGCTACGACTAGTGAGACTACTGCATGCAGACACCAAGCTGAGAAGTCTGTAGAGTTTGAGACATTAATAAGCTCTATCACAAGTGCTTTTCACATGCTACCTTGCTGCCGCATTGGAATCTGCGCTGGAAGGTTCCACAAGACCAAACACCGCGCCTATTAAGTGAACTTAACTTGCTGAAAATTGACTATCATCCAGTTGGAATATTTTCATCCTTGTAGGCCACCGTTGGTGACCATTATTAAATCAAACCTGGGAGTTAGGGAGCCACCTCTTCACACCAGTTTCCAGAACGGGTCTCTGTCTGATGTCTGATATGATGTACGACTTTTTCTATTTTTCACATTGTTGTATGAGTTGCCGCTATTCTCTGTGCTTGACGAATACTAAATCTTGTTCTCCTGCATCTAACTACATCTTCATGGCAGTCTCCACCTAATTGTTATGTACTACGTGCTTTCTCTCTCTCTTTGTTTGCAACAGATGTATCAATCCCAAGATCATAGATGCCTTATGTTATGTGGATGTCGTTTCATGAGGACTGTTTTAAGAGATACATCACTAATTACCTATATATTCTATCAACGTCATAATTAGATGTAAGAATTTAAAAATAATGCCGTAGGCTGAGTGCTACGTAATCATGCTACATTACCACGTTATATTTTAACAATTGATCCTCCGTACTAAGGTCCCTGTTATACTGCACGAGAAAGATATGCAGTGCGTCATTGCCAGAGCGACTTGTATGTAATTCACTGAGATTTCCTTATTGGCTTGTCGGATCTTGCATAGCTTCGAAATATATGAGGTGATCGATGCTTGATATCCATACACCATTTGCTAACCCTAAGGGATGACCTGAGATGGAATAAAGGAGATGATTTCCAACAGTGAATTCTTCTACTATTCTTCTTCTCATGGATATAATAATAGTTGGCATGTTGCAGTTAAGATCACCCACGAATGACACAATATGTAGTGGCTAATGCTTCAAGACGATGTCTTAGAACTTGGCCACTGTATCTTCATATTCTGGGTCTGAGGCAGGACCTTTCGGTCTAGACTTTTATACAGATCAGGTCAGTAGTTTGGGTGGGCAGGCACTGACATGACTGATATAAACTGAATTCGGCTGGCAGCAAATGTTTAATATTGCTTATGCTTATCCTCTAGAAGTGTGTTAGGCCTTCATACCCCATTAGTATCCATTTGACTAAGATATGGTCAGTATCGTCCAGAGACTTGCTTTCCCCAGCCAATTCTAAATGCATATGATCCACCTTTAAATATGTTAGGTTCTGTATTATCAGTGTCTGTTAATGTGAGTGATTCACTGTGGGTAGTTGCATGACTGGACGATGCAGACTGGTTTTATGCTCACTCTAGTATTCCGCTACTTGCAGGGTCAGGGATGTGTAATGCAGTAATCCAATTTGACGCTCATGTATATGATGTCAGAATCAATTGCGTCACGTATAGGCCTACGACACAAAACATAATGACGTATCTAGCTCCATCATGAACATTACAAATTACAGATTGTATGTCTTTACTATTTAATACAAAAATATCTAATATTGTAAAATTAATTTGGCTGACCGCTGTTGCTGCCATATTGATTCTAACAATCAGAGAAAGTGGGCAGATCAGAACTAGAAATAGGCGAGGATAGTTAGAAATGTGTGAGGGTGGAGCAGGGATCGGTTGTCTTCTCTTTGTGTTAAAGTGTCATCGTGTTGTTCTGTGTGATTGTGAAATCGGACTAGATGTTGACAATTTCTTATCTGAGTTTATATGTTGGGATAATGTTGGGCTCTGTCACCTTGAATTTAGAATGGGCCTAGATGTTGATGTGTACTGCTTCAAAACTCTAGTATACCTTGTGTATTTCACTGACTGTATATGTCAGAAGGATTACTGTGACATGCGCGATGGATACTTTTTTGCTGGAGAGTGGGGGAGAGACTATAGTGTCAGCGGATGTGGCAGAGATTGCAGACTATGACTTGCCTGACATCGTGGCAGTGTTGGAGGATATGTTGTACTAGTAGTCGGATGTTACAATGGTGACTGGATTGGTATTATTTGTTTATATTAAGGTACCTGTGGCAAGTGCCTCTGTAGATGCTCTGATGAGGACTGGACCACATGGTTAGTTCCATGTACTGATGCTAAAAGAGACGTGGTTTACAGCAAATGTTGCATCTGTTGTGCTATTTGTTTTTCTGATGGCGAACTGCCGGTGAATGAGCAGAATCTGTTATATAATGTAAGCGTTGTGGAGGGAATATATTCTTATGATATAGTGTTGGCAGAAGCATGTTCCTATGGCAGTAACAGCTTCAAATCAACGGAGTTTCAAAAATTCAACGGAATGATTATTGAATTGTAATTTCATCAAATACATACACTTCTACATTAGCGGCGGACTTTTCGATTTTCCTGACGTAGTTATGCATCCTTTGGATTGTTCTGTCACCTAAATAGTAACAATCAATTTTGACATCAGATACTCCAGTAGCACATCGGTACCTTCCATTGAATGGGGTGGGGTGCTGTTTCTGGCTAATGCAGCAAAGGTGTTTACTCGAATTAGTGTGGAATTATCTACAGTTTGTCTGCATGATTATCTTTGAAATAAATAAAAGGGGAATATCAAATGCTATTGACTGCTAACTTCATGCTATAAACATTGATACATTCGTCCAATACTGCTGGGAGATCAAACGTGTCTATTTTGAAAATGCTGTTGCTGAAAGCTGACAGGTATTGGCACATCATTCATCACATTGCTGCAATGATTCAATACAGCTTGCTATCAATCAACCCTTTGTACCCACAAAAGGCAAAATACAAATAATCCTTTACAGTGCAGCAGCTAATCAGTTGAATATTTTAAGCCAATCAGATTAGAAGAACTGCTGCTGCCCATGGCAGCAACCGGTTTCTTCAAATTAGCTTCAGAATAGCTTGAAGCAAATTTGTCTGGAAGCTGTTGCTTCCTATAGCAGATTCAAATTAGTTTCAAAATGCCCACATTACAAGTGAGACTCTGTGAATTTAGTATTAGATTAATATCGTGACATTATTTCTACAGATATATTTCATCAGAAAGAATAACATTTATAATCCATTTGCCTGGTGTCCACAGTCGCCTTAATGGTAATATAATTGGCAAGACAGTCCAATATCGGCGAGTAATCTATTTGACATTGTACTTTGGAATATAGCTTATTTCCAGAATATAACCTATTTTGAAAGTCCTTTCATTCGAACAAGATGTGTTTGTGTAGAAGCAGAGTAATGAGCTTTCTTCTCTTGATAAAAGATGTATCTATTTCTAGCTATACCTAACGATTTCTAGCTATGCTTTGTCCAATTTTTACGCCTGTTTTGGGATCAAGTTGAAAGCCGTTAGCACCTGAATTCTTAGAATCTAAATTCCAAGGTAAATATACAGGTAAGCTATTAAGATTTGTTAATGGCAATTTGTTGTTGTCTATGACCTATGGTAGCAACAAATTCCTTTCAAATTAATTAAAAATTAATCAACAACATTTTTATTATATTGTAAATCCCACTGATGGAATTCTCAATTTTTATCATGGAGTTACGTCACTTTTGATTGGGACGTCACCTAACAAGTGGGTTATTTGTCTATAAGGTATGCTACATGAGTGACAGATCAGATCCTTCCATTCATTTGGCAATAACACATCCGATTCTGCTCAATTGTTTCATTTCCACCAACAGTACTGATAGGAATGGTGTAGATATTGGAGTTCGTGTCTAATCATGAAACGATAAAGATGGTATTGGCAATGACAATCTGATAAAGGTAGCATCATCTTGTCTATTAAGCAAACATAATCATAGAAAGATTTTATTGCTGATCATATTTAATAGATTAAACCATCTTGTGTCAACAACGCTCCCCAAAGCACTCAAAATGCTACTCCAATCAAATAACCCTGCAAAAGTCAAGGTTTTAAAATAAAATTAGAAAATGTGATGGCCAAGAAAAGATAATTGTTATAAACATTAAGTCCCGTGTCTTGGTCAATATGAGATATGTAATCATAAGATCATGATGACTGTGTAGTGCAGATTTTGTGGATCTTGTAATGGGTTTTTTTCATATTAGCTCCAATAGACTGGCATGCTCTTTGGAAATTGTATACTTTTTCTCAAATTCCGGATAAATATTAACCCTTTGATCACTGTATTACCCGATTCTCAGTTTTAAGGCAAATTACAAGTAAGCTGTTGAATCTTTGGAAGCTAATTTAACAAGCCCCGGATGCTGTCGTCTGAACCATTACCTTCCGGTCAAATTAGTTTCAAAAGATTCAACAGAATACTTATTAAATATTCAGTCTTTCGCGTTCAAATGGCTAACCATTACTGGATCAAAAGGGTTTTCTGGCTTTTTCCAGATATGAATTCCTGTTTTAGTACAGGAAAAGTGTATACTGTGGATTTCTGACAGGAAGATAAGCATATTAAATTGTCTGGTGCTGAAATTCCGCAGACGACATTTTCAATGGTATTTAATTGCTGAATGTTTTTAAAACATTTGATTGAGAGTTGTTGAAGGCAAAGGTCCAGCGTTTTGTCCATTATAATTATTCTCTAGTGGCTTGCAGCAGCTAGACCATTAAACAACAAGTGGCGCATGGATTCTCATAGTGTATACTAATATTAACATCAATTACGTACATTTGTCTCCGATAATTTTTCTTCTCAGCCCCGTCTTTCACTGAGTTCTCCCAATTAGTATCAACCTAAACTCTGTTGTTGCAGCAGAAGTTCTGTTATCCCTTATTCGCATTAGGCTAGAACCGTAGAAATTTAGGACAGAGCCTACAACAATTTGGCTTACGTGCATGAAACAATATCACCAACGTGTTAAGTGTTTGGCGCACACAAGGTCAGACCACTAACCAAGACGAAAAGAAACATAAATGAGCCTAGGATACTTGCAAAGTATAGGATGCGATATTGGTGGAAGAAAAGTGATCATAACCCAAAGGCGCCACCTCCACCATCATGCATTGTGATTCATCAATGTCTGTAATAACCAACACACAAGAGAGAAAGTTCCGTCATCGCACTTGCAAACTATTTGTTCTAAATTAGATGGATGGATCTGATCTGCCACTCAAGTATCTGCATCATTATTAAGTATGTCACTTGTTAGTTGACGTCACAAACAAAATGACTTATATAAAAAACGTGGAAATGTACATCATGAAAAAGTGTGAATTATATTTCTGTGATAAATATTACAATTTCTAAGCATTATGTTGAATATTTTGAAACTAATTTGACCGGGAGCTGTTGCTGCGATTGACAACAGTAACAAGCACCCGATAAAATTAAGGAGAACAGAATCAACAGCTTACCTTCATGGGTACCTTGAGATTCAGACTTTGGCAATTCGGTTTTCAAAGTTTCTAATCGATTCTAAATGCGGAAATATTCGAGAGGAACTTAGCAAGAGATGGCTTTGACATAGTTAGACCTGGATCTGTCTATTGTATCTAATATGATTTGTAACTCTAATAGAATCAAGCATGTTTAGAAAACAAGGACGTCGCATGCGGCAGTAAAAATCTCAGCCAGACAGAACATTGTTCCATAGGAATCGCATCGGTCTTCCAAACAAACGCGAATAGTGTTACTATTGCCATATGATTATTGTGATTAAATTACTGCCATATATTCCGAATACGTATACATGCAATTCCCCAAGTATCTATGAGATATCGAAATTGTTGGCCAAGTCATTTATGTTTATGCTCATTCTGGGAAAAATCTATAGGATACACAGTATATATAAACGAAATTATCCAGCTTTACATTCGTGTTTGTGAAGAAGGAGTTATAATGTAGACAGAAATGATATTATATTGTAGCTTTATTAATAATCGAATCATGTTTCAATGAAATATCTAACAATTAATTCCTTCAGGGATTATTAATTTGAAGTGTTGTCAACCCCTGGCAAGAAAGGTATATACTATCTGGTGCATTATGTGACACTGATGAAAGGAATATATTCTCATGATAAATTGTTGACAGAGGCATGTTGCTATGACAGCAACATCTTCAAATCAACTTAGTTTCAAATATTCTAAAGAATGATTATTGAATTATAAATCCACCAAAGACATACAAGTCGTGCATTAGTGACGAACTTTTCTTGAAGTAGTTATGCATTATTTTGTTTGTGACGCCACCTAAATAGTAACAATTGATTATGACATCAAATACTCGGATAACAGATCGGTTCCACCAATTAAATGGAGAGCTGTTACTGGCTAATGCAGAACGAGTATTCAGTCGAATTAGTTTCGAAATATTCAAGAGGATTCAATCAGTGCATTGGAAGGTCAAAACTATCTATTTTGAAACAATGCTGCTGAAAGCTGAAAGGTATTTACACATTATTTATCAGATTGCAGCAAGGATTCGATAAGACTTGCTATTTATGAACTCTCCGAACACACGATAGGCCAAATACGAAAAACCATCTGCACTCCACCAGCTATCAAGCTAAATTATTTAAAAATAAGTTGACATAAAAATAAATAGCATATTCCTGCCAAATTAGTTTGAAAATAGTCAACAGCTTACCTGGGTTGTTACCTTAAAATTGAATTTCTGTGGAACAAAGATTCAATGGGTTACTATCTTGATATTGTTTTCACTGATATTTTTCATCAGAAAGAATAACATTTATAATTGATTTGACTGGTGTCCATATTTGCCTTAACTAGATAATCCAATATCTGCGAGTTATTTATCTGACATTGCACTTTGGAAAATGGCCAGCATTTATCCTATTATGAAAATCCTTAATCCAATGCAGGAATCCAGTTTTAGCCATGCCCCGCCCACCTTCAGCTAATCACCACACACACTTTGCGCGTGTTGTTATCGATCGATCTCTGGACTCCCCTAAGTTTGAGAAGACAATACAGGTAAGCTGTTAAATATTTTGAAAGTGGGTGCAGTTGCTACCTATGGCCCATATGTAGTCTGAAAACAAAATGACATTCGAGAGATATGAGGTCACATGTCTTGGTAGATTTGAGATATTTACGCATAAGATCAAGATGACTGTGTAGCATAGCATTGTACTTTATGCTGTCCATTACCATGTTAGTTTGCATATCTAAGGGATTTTCATATTAAGTCTTAAAATATCAAATATTCTTTCATGCCTTTGTTCTGCGGATCGTGTAATGGTTTTTTCACATTGACTCCAACAGTGTGGCATGCACTATGCAAATTATATACCTTTTTAACATTTCTGGTAAGTATTGTCCCTTTGATCCCTGAGTTCACAGATTCCCAATTTCATGGTAAAATACAAGTAAGCTGTTGACTCTTTGGAAACTAATTTGACAAGATGGTGATGCTGGATGGTGATGCTGCCGTAGGAAACATCGGCTTCCAGTCAAATTAGTTTCAAAATATTTTACAGCATAATCTTATTAAATATTCAGTCTTTCGGGTTCAAAGGGCCAGCCATTTTCCAGATATGGATTCCTGTTTTAGTACAGGGAATCTGCATACAGTGGATTTCTAATAGGAAGATAGGCTTATTAAAGTTTCTGCTGCTGGAATTCTGCAAACAACATTTTCAATGGGATTTAATTCTGCCAATGCCGCATATTTTTAAAACAATTTGACTGAGAGTTGTTGGAGGCAAAGCCACCAGATAATTTGAGTCAATTTGCATATAAAATATTCAGCAGGTCCTGAGTTTTTGTCCATTGTAATTATCGGCCGGTGTCTTTCAGGGGCCAGCCAATTAAAGAAGTGTTGCATGGATTCTCATAGTTGGACTAATAGTAACATCAGTCACGCAGATTTGTCTCCCTAAGGGCTAAGTCGGGATAATTGCTCTATACGGCCCCAACATTCGCTGAGTTCTCGCAATTAATAGCCACCTCAACTCTGCTGTTGCGTGCGGAAATTTGAGTTTAATCTAATTTATTATAGGTCATTGCATCAGCATGCAAATTGGGCTAGTCACTTTGGGCTAGTCACTTTGGGCGGAGGGTGACATTGGGGTTTATTGCCAAATCTAACGACAATTGAATGAAATTATGCTTTGACCGGAAATATACAGCCATGTAGTTAATGGATACTAAACTACTTAATGCAAAGGGAATCTGAATTCTGAAAGTATGTTACTCGGTAGTTAACAATTTATACATAGCGGTGAATATCTGACAGACAATTCGACTGAAAGTAGTGACAGTACGAACTATGCATAAAATTGTCATCTATATATTCAGCAGTGGGTTGTCAATGTTGCATTGCAGATCGAGCTAAATGGATCCATGAACAAAGTGGTGTAGTTTGCAAATCTATGTTGGTGTCATTGAATTCTCGCAGAGGATAAAAATAAGAGATTTATACAGATACCTGGTGAAACGAAATTAACCAACCAATCCGAGTTTATACTATTTAAGTTCTACCACAGACATCCCCAGCAATACCAGTGCGGGAGTATCCATTGCTTACACCATAGACTGTGCCTAGGTCCTAGGAACTTTAAGGGGGTTGAGCTGGCAGGAAATAACAGTTAAGGGCGGGGTTGTGGGGCTTACGACCGTGATGCAATAGTCCTAATAAAGACGAAAAGAAACCTAAATGCGTCTAGGATACTTGCAAAGAGCAAGACATAATCAGAGGCGGATTGAAATGGGGTGGACTCGGCATACACATCGATCTCCTTCCCCTCTGCAACCACCGCTAATTTTAATATGTTATAACGTTCTTGGTGGTCATGATATCTATGTTGTATTATGGCCGTTATCCGATGGTGTGAGACGAATGCCAGGAGATATGTACAGCAGCGGATCCAGATGTGTGTGCATGGGTTGCACCCATATCCCTGAGAGGAGGCCTTGTGCTCGTATGGGCGCACCCTCTGACCACATTTACTAGTAGAACCACAGTAATGTATTTTATTGGGTATGTGGTGTTGATTAAAGCGCCCCTTAATTGTTATAGGCCTACAAGTCCACAAGTCTGTTAATAATATAATACTTAGTAATAAGCTTAGTGTTCGTATCTTTTTCAGCACTGGTGTTTTTGATATCTTTGATCACCTGTAGGTCAATTCCAGAGCAACCATACAGGTATTATAAGTTATTGAATATTTTGAAATGAATATAATACAGGCTGTTGTTGACTTTGGCTGCAACACCTTGCAACACCGCATTAGGCCTATATTGTAAGCCATGAGTGTAAACTCACAGGGAAACAATATCTAGAAGTTATTGCTGCCCTTGCCAGTTATGCAGCAATTAGTTTCCATCATAAGATGGCAACAGACTTTGGCCCATTTAGGCTAAAGAATAATCTGACTGTTGCAAATTATCTCTTCACGGATTTCGAATGCTAGGTGTAGGCCTGATTTGGCCCATTATCATCACGACAATGTTGTGATGCACAAATGAGAAAGGCATCAACCTCACCCACTCAAATTTTAAATTATAATTAAATGAGTACAAATTGAATAATTTAGCAGCCAACTGAGGGTTCATATTTTCCTCTGAAAATGCAGGAGCAGCTATTTGAGAGCATTATTATTCAAAATTCCCAAATGGGAAGACCCCAACCCTCAACCCCCACCTGGTTGAATAACGATGGTCCGGATGTTTTAGAGTTGCCCTTTTTCATGCAACCCTGCCCAACACAATTCCTATACCCGCCCCTGCTATAATCTATTTTCGTAGCACTCCTATTTTACATAGGTCAACAATTAAATTTGTGATGATAAATAATGGCCACCCCCTGACCAGCTCATGGGCAAAAGCTGTGTCGTAATAGTATAGTCGAATTAGTCAGATATTTGACATCTATTGGCATCTGGCATGAAAGGTGTAGCACCCTTAGCTTAAATTTCGGATCCGCTCCTGGCAATGAAGAAAAAAAACGATTACACCTTAAAAACACTACCACCACCATCATGAGCATCATCATCATCATCATCGTGATTCTAATAATAACTAACACACAACACACAAATTTCCTTCATCACCCTTGCCAACTAATTGTTCTATGTTAAATGGGTGGATCCGAGCTGCCAGTTAAATATCTGCGTCACTTTCAATCACGTTACTTGTTAACTGACGTTACAATATAGATAACGTGTGTCTGTCAGGAACGTGAAAATGTAATCAACAGCTTACTTGCATAGTTACCCTGAGATTTAAATTTTGGCGATTTACGTTTTAAAGTTTCTAATCGATTCAAAATGCGTAAATATTAGGGAGGAACTTAGCTAGAGATGGTCTTTACACAGCTAGAACTGGATCCGTCTATTGTATCTGGTGCCATTTGCAGCAGTAATAGAATCAAGCATGTTTACAATATAAGAAAGACAGTGTATTTCGGCTGCGTTTCACGTGTGGCGGTGAAATCTCAGACAGACAGAAAATTGGCCCATAAGTATCACAGTGGTCTTCCATAGAAATGAGAATGGTGTGACTATTATTATGACTAAATTAGTGCCATAAATTCTGAATACTTATGCATTCAATTCCCCCCAAGTATCTATCAGATGGCGAAATTGTTGGCCATGTCATCTACGTTAACGCACGGTGTGGGACACGTCTACATGATCAGCATTATATATAATAGAATTATCCCGCATTACATTTGTGTTTGAGTAGAAAGAGTCATGGTGTAGCCAGAAGGTATATATTATATTGTAGAGTTATAAATAATTGGATCATGTTGCATTGGAATCCATAACAATTAATTCCTGAAGGGATGATTATTTTGAAGCTTTGTCAACATCTGGCAAGAAAATTGTATGCTGTTCCGAACTATCGGCTTCTTGCGAACAAGAGTTGATAATGAGACATACCACTGGATGATACATTGTCCTTTCATTAACCGTTTCACTGACAAATCCTTGTAAAAGTATATTCTTTAAGATATATAACTTAATCTGTTGAACCTTTTTGAAAATAATTTGGCTGGAAGTGGTTGTTGTCTTAGGCAGCAAACAGTGCCCCATCAAATAAATTTCGAAAGATTCAACCGTTTTTCCTGTAGTGGTGTCTTGAAAATGAAAAGTAGGGAATTTATCGGTGAAAGGGTTAAGAAGAAAAAGGGCATAGGTGATGAGGCGATCTTAATATGGCAATGTCATGATTGATATACAACTTGGATATAGAACAATATGGAGTGGTTTTAAAAGCATTCTAAAGTTCAGAATATGTATTGCGTAATATAAAACATTTTCTGTTGAAGCAACAGTACTCAGTCAACTTGGTTCCAAAATAATTAACTGAATGTTTATTAAATACTAAAAACATCTAATTTGTAGAATTGACGGACAATGATCATGGACATAGATACGTCATTCATTATGCAGTTTGATTGTGACGTCAGCCTCAATGTGATGCAATTGATTATGATGGCATATATTTGAGTGGGAGATCGCATCAATCCATTGTCAGTCACCCAGAGAATCAGACAAAGATTGATCAATTCTGTATGTCTCTGAGGTGAAACATGGAATTGGAGGATATATGTTCCGGTTAACAAACATAGCTGAATTTGAAAGCTTGTACGCTTGTGTAGCTAGTTGATACAGTGACCACTGCTGGGTGTAGCAAACCAATGTTAAAGTTTCCAGTGATTCTCTATCTCAGAGATAGATATAACTGCTCTATATATATATATATATATACACCTGTGCAAAAGTTAAGCACCACCCTATTTTTACGCACATGCGAGGGTATATCCATGTGCTATGAAGAAAGCAATAGCATAAACATTTATGTACCCATCCATCTTAGTGCAAGAGGTAATAATGCAACTAGAGGAATGCTGATTATGATGGTGGGGAAACACTGTATGTTTTTGTTTGAACTTGAAAACGAGGCCTGAATATGGTTACGTTGACACAACTGACAACTATTGCCCTACAGTTGGCACACGTGGCTAGATTGTCGTTAATGGTGTCTGAAAACGAAGTTTAACATCTGTGCACGAGTTTGAGACTGTCATTATTAATACCGGGTATATCCACCTTGTGCCTGGATGACGGCCTGGACACGACGTCTCATGCTGGTCACCAACCAACTGATACGCCATTGTGGTATTCGTTGCCATTCAAGATGGAGTGCGTCTGTTAATTCCTGTAGGTTCTGCACAGGAGGATCCCTCCTTCTCACCATGTTTCCCAGAATGTCCCAGATATGCTCAATAGGGTTCATGTCAGGGCTCCTTGCTGGCCATGGTAGGGTTTCGATGGCATTCTGGCGGAGGTATTCATGCACAGCTCTAGCACGATGTGGTCGGGCGTTGTCATCCATGAATATAGGGTGGGTTCCAGGTGCATGATTTACAAAATGAGGGACCACAACTCTATCCAGTATGGAATCTTGATATCTTTGTCCATTTAGTGTTCCAGGTACAGTCAACAGATCCAGCTTACAATCAAATGAGATGCACCCCCATATCATAACGGAACCTCCACCAAATGGAACTTCTTCCATGATGTTACGTTGGTCGTACGCCGTGCGTCTGGACCTCCATACACGAGTTCGACCATCTGTGGCATGAAACAGGAACCGACTTTCATCAGACCAGTGTACCCGTCTCCAGGATCTCATGTTCCAGTGTCTTCTTTCGTTGCACCACCTCAGACACTCCTCTTTGTGGTGTGCAGTGAGGAGAGGACGTCTGACAGGTCTCCTAGCTTTCATGCCAGCAGCATACAGTCTCCTTTTGACGGTAGACATTGACACTCTATTGCGCGTTTCCCATTGCTGGCTGAGCACTCTGCTGTTGGTGAATGGAGATCTCCTAACAAGGCGTACTAGGGCTCGATCATCACGGGCAGTAGTCTTCTTCGGTCTTCCAGATCTAGGCCTGTCCTTCACCTCGTTAGTTTGCCCATGTTTTGCAATCAAACACTGATTACAGTATGGTTAATGTTCAGCTGTCTGCCAATCTCTCTGCATGACATACCAGTGGTATGCATGCCTATGATTTGCCATTTCACACGATCACTTAACCTTCGTCTTGCCATAGCGGTTCACAATCAAGAGCTAATTCTCTCTGTACAAATAAACCACGGTCATGAACACAAAATTCCTAATCTTGTCGCCTAAATCTGTATGTAATGTTCTACACCTCAAACTGGACTTTTACATAACTGAACACGTGTGCTGTTTCCCGCCACGCACGGACATCAAGCGGCGTGAAGTCATGCATGCATGTGCATTTCGTACTTGGAATTATGTCAGCTAACGCGGGGACAAAAAGTATGGCAGCCTAGTTGTACCATTATGTTTCTACGTTCTATTGTTTTTGCTGGTGCTTAACTTTTGCACAGGTGTATATATATATATATATATATATATATATATATATATATATATATATATATATATATATATATATATATATATATATATATATATATATATATATATATATATATATATATATATATATATATATATTAGTTGGCCATTCCACTGCATGGTCACAGTACATTTGATTTTCGTCGTGTGTCTGCTTGGAGGGGAGTCTAGTTGATCATGTATTGATGGAAGTTCAACCACGGTGCCGGGTTTATTGCCTCACTAATCTAATTCCTTGAAACATGTCGTTGCACCTTGAGGAGTGCATAGAATGTCTTCATTCGCACAAATGTTCCAGCAGGTTTAGTATATGTAGATGCAATCTTACCAGTATTGGGAGTAGGCTTAATAATATGCATTATGCAGGCTGTGTGACTTTGCTTGGGATTGAAGGAATCTGTCTGAGCATTTTCCTATAGAATCTCTCAATTGTCTGTGATAGAATTAGCGTCTCTAAGTTGTAACTTAGTAGTGGGATTAACTATGCCTTGATTAGATGAAGACGTCTGCCAGGTTTCAGACCGAAGACCCCCCCCCATACAATTCTGCACTGAGTCTCAAGTACACGGTCCCTCTTCCTTTCTTGATGTGTACCTTACTGTTAATGAATGAATAGTCATGCTGGATGTTGAGCTGGAGATCTGAGCTTATTCTGCGTTGCGTATTCATTGTTATCGTGTTTTAACCTTGTTAAGATCACAGACTTGGTTGGATCTAGCGTACACTAATACACCACGTTGTTATAAGAGGTGATATTAAGCAGTGAAGTTAATCTCATTAATATCAATTAGCGCAACACCATCTGCATATGTTGGTGAGGCATATGACCGTGCTCATGTGATAGCACCTAGAAAGGTGACATGCATTACTGCGACGAATGTATTCTGTCAATTGACCTTGGATTCTATAACAGATTTTGGTAGTAGAAGGACACTATAGGTTTGAGAGATGTCCTCAATAAATCTAAACTGCAGTGGATGATGTGTATTTGCAATGAGATGGTGAATATGTTCGCGTAGGATGATTTTGAATAACTTTATAACAGCTGGCAGGGTATCATACCATTACCCTTTCTCTTGTAAACTGGAGTAGGATTCCAGTTTTGATTACTTGTGATACATATCTCAGCAAGCTACATGATTTACGAGTGTGATATTAGCGTTGATAAACACTATAGTTGGCATCCATACATGATTTTCTGCTGTTATTCCCTCATAATCACGAACCTTCTTGATAGTAAGTTGGTTTTAAAATATCTCTTTTGGGTATGGATGGCAGCTAGAAGCATGGATATGTCCTTCCTCATCCTATTGATATCATCTTGTGGTGTTAGAAAATGTTCATCCTCATAGACTACATCACTGACCATTATTAAATCAGACCAGGAGATAGGGAGATGTCTTCACACAACTTTATGAGAAGCTTTTGTGTCTGATATCTGATATGGCATTCACGTTTTTTCTATTTTTCACAATCTTATATGACACACTGCTATTCTATTTGCCTATCATCAATGCCTTTTCATGAGGACTGTTTTTGGAGAAGCCTAACTACTTACCTCCACAGGTTTGATCAATTTTTACTGTATATAGTATTAATATTTTAATTAGGTGTAAGAATTTTATAATAATGCGGTAAGCTGAGTGCCATGTATTCATGATAATTTATTTCCCATGTCATGTGTGATTAATTTATCCACATTACCACTGGATTGGATTCTAATATGACAATCTCGGTGGTATTGCATGAGAGAGATATACAGTTGGTCGTGACAAGAGCTACTTGTATGTAGTTCACTCAGATTTACTGATTGACTTGTAGCATCTTGAATATCATCTGAATACATGGAAAATTCGATGCTTGATATTCAGATATCATTTTCTAACCCGAAGTTATGTCCTAAGATGGAATAAAGAAGCTAATTTCCATCAGTGAATTATTCTAACATTCCTTTTCTCCTGGATAAAAATATTATAATAGTTGTCAGGCTGCAGTTAATATTAATCTGCAAGAAATGTAATATGTGTTGGCGACTAATGTCAGATGATGTCTTAGATCTTGGCAGTGGTATCTTCATATTCAGAGTCTGGGGCATGACCTATCTGTCTAGGCCTCTATACGGAGCAGATCAGCGGGTTGGCTGAACATACACTGACATGACTGATATACGTTTCGTGAACTCCTGTCTGGCAGTGAACGGTCAATATTGATTGTTCCCAGAATATTAGTAAGCATTCATATCTCTTGGTATCCGTATGACTACTAATATATGGTCAATATCATCTAGATACCTGCCTTCCTGACTAAATTCAAAATGCATATTTTTTTTTAATTTTAGAAGCTCTCAATTATACATCAAACATTATTGGCTAGATAAAATGTTAGTTCAATCTAGCAGCTGCCATACACTTGATAAGTATGTAATTATATTTTTTGCAATTGAACATTATTATTCAAAGGTCTTGAGATTGGTACTACAGAGCTGTATTTAAGTTATGTAGTTTTCCCTGAAACTGTATGCTAACGGATTGGTGCTGTTCAGATGAGACAGATGATTCGGAATGGATAGACGAACGGAGGAATCCAGTTTTTGCTTTGTCCCTCCCATCTCTAGCTATGTTCACACATGCTTTACCTGTGTTGGAATCGATTGAGCTCCGCACTCTCTGAATCTCAATTTCCAGAAACCTATATAGGTAAACCATTGAATATTTTGAAACTAATATGACTAGGTGATGTTGCTGCAATATTGATTCCAACAAGACGCTAAAGTGGGAAGGGCTTAACTAGCAATGTGTGAGGACTAGCTAGAAATGGATTTCCCTATTCTGAGGTTGGAACAGGGATCGGTTGTCTTCTCTGTTTGTTAAAAGTCATGGTCTTGATCTGTCCGATTGTGGAATCCGACTAGATGTGGACAGCTTCATATCTGAGTTTATATGCTAGTTTGATGTCGGGTGTTATCATTTTGAACTTTGAATGGACCTAGATGTTGACGTATACTGTTTCAACATTCTAGAATCGGTAGTGTACTGCACAGGCTGTGTATGTTGGAAGGAGTGTTGTGACGTGGGCGATGATCCCTTTTTGCTGTGGTTCGCAAGACGGTAGTGTCCGGTGGATGTAGCAGATATTGCCGAATATCACTTGCCTGATGTCGTGGCAATGCCACAGGATATGTTGTCATTTTGGACAGAGATTACAATGCTGCCTGTGTTCGTATGATTTGCTGATATTAAGGTAGCTATGACAGATGGCTCTGTAAATGCCGTGATGATCACTGGACAGCATGGTTAGTTCCATGTAATGATGGCAAAAGAGACATGGTTTTCAATAAATGTTACATCTGTGGTGCCATTCGTTTTTCTTAATGGTGAAATACAGGTGGATAAGAAGAATATGGTATATACGGTGACAGTGATGGAGGGGATATTTTGCCAAATATTGGTGGCACAGACATGTTCCGATGGCAGCAAGAGCAGCAAGTCAAATTAGGTTCAAAATGTTCAACAGAATTGTGAATTCATCAAAAACACATTTCATACACTAGCGACATACTTTTCGATATTCTTGACGTAGTTATGTAATTTTTGATTGTCACATCACCTAAATAGTAACAATTGAATTTGACATCAGATACTCGAGTAACAGATTCTAACCGTCCATTGAATGGGGAACTGTTACTAGGTAATTCAGCAAAGGCATTCAGTCGACTTAGTTTAGAAACATCCAACAGCTTGCCTACATGATTATCCGTGAAGGAGCAAAAAGGGCAACTATCAAATGTTGTTGACTAATAATTTCATACCAAAAACAATGACCAATTCCTCAAATACCAGCGTCTTGATATATGTATTGTTCAATCAGTCCGCTGGGAGGTCCAAAGTCTATGTTTAAAAATAATGTTGCTGAAAGCTGACATCTACTCGCACATCATTGATTACATTGCAGCAAGGAGTCCATACGGCTTGCTATTGATCAACCCTCTGTATCAAAAATGGAAAATATAAACAAACGTCTACAGTGCATCATCTATTCAGTTCAATATTTTGAAGCTAATCTAACTAGAACTCAACAGGTTCCATTCAAATTAGTTTCAGAATATTCTGAAGCTAATTTGACTGGAATATATTGCTTCCTATGGCAGCAGCAGATTCCTGACACATTAGTTTCAAAATACGCAACAACTTACCATGGGAAGTTAAATTACAATTGAGAGTCTGGGAATTTAGTATTCAAAGGTTTAATATTGTGATATTATTTCCACAGAAAGAATAACATTTATAATCCATTTTGCTGATGTCCATAGTCGCCCTGACGGAAATAGAATTGACAAGACAGTCCAATATCAGCAAGTAATTTATCTAACATTGCACTTTGGAAGATGGCTTATTTCCAAAACATAACCTATTATCAAAGTCATTGGTCCAATTCATTCGAACAAGATATGTTTGTGTCACGATAGTGTAATGCACTTTCTTCTATTGATAAAAACATGTATCTGTTTCTAGCTATGCCTAACGATTTCTAGCTATGCTTTGCCCAATTTTCAAATTGAAAGACTTTGACACCTGCATTCCTAGAATCTAAATTTCAAGTTAAATATACAGGTAAGCGGTTAAAATATTTTAATCACAATTTGAGTGTGGCGTGTTGCTGTCTATGGCATATTGCAGCAGCGACTTTGTTTCAAATTAGTTTTTAACTATTCAATAGCATGTTTATTATATTGCAAATTCCCTCATAGCCTGGCAGCCAAATGGGGATTTTAAGTGAACCTTACACTAGACGTCCCACAATGTTTTTTTCTTGATGTTGCACCCTGAGGCCATACAGATGAAAAATCCCAGCTGGCACCCTAGAGCGTTTTGAGAAAAATTGTTTTACGGTTTTTCACCTACTGCGTAAAAACCAAAATCCTCAATTTTAACACAACCCCATTCAAAACATATATATCAAATGAAAGGTCTCCATGAGTAGAAGAGAGAAATCAGTAGCACATATTGATATTACCTTTCATTAAGATTTGCGAATTCATTAGATTATTTAAGAGTTGCCATGTATGCGGAGTGGGTTGTAGACAATTAGTGCAAGGTACCATTATGACTGTAAAACGAAATTCATAACACCTAAATCGGTACAGATAGCATCTTACAAACGTGAAGAACCTGCTGAATCTAATGACAATGAACCATCATTTGAGAAGTTAGTTACGAATATGAATTCCGAGAGATCGCTCATAAGAAATTCCTCAGAAGTATACAACATCTACCATGGTTTCGGTGGCAAAATGTCAAAGCGGGGGACTGATAAGTCAGTTATCGAAGCATTTTGCACATGATCTTCTCATCATGAAAGCAGCTGGTATTGCACGCATGCTTATTTTGCATGAGAAAGTTAAAGACGTGTTCTCAATGGTTGCTGATGATGATGACGATGACATAAAAAGTGTGATCAAGAAACTGGCAAAGAAGGTTAAACAAGAAGCGAAGTTATTACATCGCAGTAAGGATTCCTATCAAGCTAGAATTAATAACTCTATTGCAGATGATTCAGCAAGCCAAACTATGTTTGAGGTTCTAAATACATTGTTAAAAGATACTGAAAAGACACTTCCAATATTAATGATTTGCAACATGATTACTGCATTACTTTCTAGCAACCATACTCCTTTACAGATGACACTTGGTGTTGGTGTCTTGATGAAAGGTAAAGAGTTGATCCCCTAGCTGCACAAATTTGGTTTTGTGTGTTCCTATGATGAAGTGTTGCGGTTTCGAACATCGGCGACCCATGCATCTAAAAACATAATGAACAGAGGACGTGTACATACATCAGATGAAGCAGCTAGCCTCGTGCAAGTAATTGTAGATAATTTTGATACCACTATTTCTAGTCAGAATGGGCTACAGTCAACTCATTCTCATGCGATGCTACTCACACAAACTAGAGACGCAACACTTTCAGAAACGATACCTCGTATATCAAAAGAAGAGATGACCAACCAGGTAGTGGATGATATAGAAATTCAACGATATTACGGACCTAAAAACCAGACATACCAGAAAATAAAACAAAGAAATCTGTGCTACCTTTGCTTGTATTGAAAATGCAAGTTATAGCTAGCCAAAGAGCATTCGTCCTGGATTTTGAGTTCTTGCGAAAGGTATCAACCAATTCTGCCTGTCCAGAATGGAATCGGTTCAACAGTTTTTTGACTCGCGAGGAAAACCAAACAGTCAAACTGCAAACTACTAGTGTCTATGAACCCCCGATGGATATGGTGACTTCAGACCCAGATACCATGTTGATGGCTATGGTCCAAGCTGAAATCCTGACAAAGACAGTTGGCCAAGACATTGTCATATTCACTTGCGAGCAGCAGCTGTACAAATTGGCTGTGAACATCACGTGGGTATATCCAGACCAATTCGATAATATAATCTTACGGAGGTATGCACTTCATAATGAGTTTCATTGGTTGTATAGGGGCAGTAATGGCTGAAACTGGATTATCAGATGCCATGGAGTGCTGTTTCGGTTGTGTACAGAGTATGCTAATGGGGAGCAAGTTTCCACAAAACTTTCGAGCACTAAGAATGGTTGTTGAGGAACTTCTTAGAAACCTAGTACAAGAAGGCAGTGACCCTGAGGATCTGATGATAAGCTTAGAAGAACTGGATAGCCAGAGTAGGACAACAAGACTTTGGGTTGATGTGTTAATAAAACCAGTTCTGCTCATGATGCCATTCTGCTGAGCGGAGAAGGAAGGGGACTGGCCACTCCATCTACTTGCAGTGAAGTATGTGCTACCTTACTTCTTTGCAGCTGGACACCACAATTACACGTGATATGGCCTTTATTATCACTGGTCAGTTGAGAATCTACCATCAGCTGTTCTCCAAAGGTCTTCATGAGGAGCATGTCATGCGTCACAACCCTGGTACATGGAATGGCATGTGGACAGATATGATGATAGAAAACACCTCCATGCGGTATGCAAAGGGACCAAATGGTATTATTGGCATCGCATTGCAGCCACATACTTTGGAACCGTGGACACTGAGTCTTCATATGTGCAGTACTTTGGCAAAGGGCATAGATGATATGATCGCTGATGAGAAATCTATGAGTAATCGACACAAAGAAGAAATGAAAAGTCAGATTGCGGCAGAGACAAGATCAGACAAAAACTTGGAAAAATCGATTGACCCACTTCAACCTACCAATCATCCAGATGATAGCATCATCCAAATTGTGAGTGGCAGAATTGCTCCTGCATCAGTGGATTTAGATAAATCATTAGCCATTGGTCACACACTGATGAAGGATTATTAAAACATTTGGCCTCATGGCTTCAATTCCACAATCGTGAAGGAAGTGCACACCATGGCATTGATGAAGAAGCATATACAAGTCGGCTCTGCAAAAGTATATGACACGAATCTTATCTATTCGCGGATTATTGGCCTACAAGCTTCTGGCAGAGATGTCAGTCTTGAGGATGTTCTACAGTATGAATTGGCACCGGTGCCCACTTCTATGTTCACCGCGACTGGTGAGATGAGATTAGCAAAAGCAAAATCAACACTTAAAAGACAGTTGCAAGTCGATGTATTAGTAAGAACTCTACCCAAAGCGGAAACGGTTATAATTGATGGATCAGCGATATTATGGGTGGTTCATTGGCCAACAAGTGGCAGAGTGTAGAATGTTGTTGACAATATTGTCACATATGTTGCAAATGTTATGTTTATTTAATCGTTGATAAGTATATGGATTACAGTATCAAATATGTCACTCGACCGTCAAGAGAAGAAGAGGCAAGCAGGTGACATCAACTCTCTCTCTCTCTGAACATGCCACTTCCACCACAGAAAACTACATTAACTGTGAAAGAAAACAAGGTTCGACTAATTGACCTGACAGTTGAGACACTACCGCAGAAATCAGAGCAACTAAGTATGACTCAGCGCAGTCTTGTAGTGACGGGCTGAGATCCAATCCCAGTGGAAATTATTTGCGGTGTTGTAATATTATGACAAGACCTGAACACGACCCAGGAGGAAGCTGGTGTGATTATCATTCAGCATATTCAGTCAGTTTTAGATGGCAGCTTAGGAAGTCACATTATAAAAGTTATTTCGGATGATACAGACGTGTTTGTGCTACTTCTTCACTTTTATTACAAAATGCAACTGTCATGCCCATTAGTGATAGAGCCAACGATCAGAAGTAGAATGTCTGTTGACATTCAGGCAACAGTGGATACACATAAAGACTGTATTCCCAACATTTTAGCAGCGCATGCAATCTCGGGATGTGATACTGTTGCTCAGTATTGGGGCATCGGCAAGGCAAAGGTTGTAAATATGCTTCAACGAGGACATCAATTGCCTAACCTTGGAAATCCGTCAACCCCACTTAGTGATGTGATGCGTGAGTCTACCTTATTCATAGCCGCATGCTATGAACTACTGGATGTAGCAACAATGGCAGAAGCCCACTACAAGGTCTGGGCACAGAAAACTGCCAAAGCAAGTATAGTCTCTGCGTCAAAGCTAATTTCACTTCCTCCAACCACTCAGTCACATGAACTGAATATGAAGAGAGCGCACTTACAAGCCTGAATTTGGAGATGCGCTACAGAGAATCCACCAATTCTAGACCCTGTCGAGTATGGATGGGACAAGGACACTGTAAACAGAGCTCTGCAACCTGTGATGGTGCCGCCAGGTGTACTGCCTGCGCCAGACTTCATATTACGATTGATTAAATGTACTTGTGAAGACTTCCGATCATCAAGGTGTTCATGTATATCAGCACAATTACCATGTACAATGGTCTGTCGATGTGAGGGTGGAAATGTGTGTTGCAATGAACGTACTAAAAGTGTTGGTGATGCAGATGATGCTATAACGTATTAAATCAAGGTATTGTGGAACGGGAAACATTGTCGTCTCTTTGTGATTCCATATAGTATGGATTGGCAAGCAATTTCGTATCATGTGATTTCCTAACGTTTTAGACAACCTTATATATCGGTAGTATGAACGTGTAGTATCATTTCACAGCCAATATCCAGGACACACAAGCGTGGACAAATACATGTTTTAGCAATTGTATCATTTTAACTACAAGATTTGGTCAATAAGAATTCAATTTTGTCATAAGAAATGCCAATTTGCAAAGCAGCAGAATTTTTTTTTAAATATTACCACAGTCATGACTGGATCGATTTTCGAGCCAGTCATTTCAGTAGCAAAATTTCAAAGATAATCTCTTGACCTACAAACTTACATTTCATTAGGACCGGCGTGGACGTGAAAGGGTCTAACAAATAGACAAGCACACATACATATACACATGCTCTAGCTAAATGAATAAGTCGGCTTACATGTATGGTGTGTGTGCATGAGTGGGTGGGTACGTGTGTGTGTGTGTGTGCGTGCGTGCGTGCGTGCGTGCGTGCGTGTGTGTGTGTGTGTGTGTGTGTGTGTGTGTGTGTGTGTGGGTGTGCCAAGTAAAGTTCAACTGTTATGAGCTAATAAGTATTATCAGAAAGAAGTGTGAATTTGCATACCAGTAGACTATTTTTGAAAGATTGTCAATGAAATGACTGGATCGAGTATCGAGTCACTGATTCCAGTGGCAAAATTTCAAAAATTATCTGTTGACATACAAATTGACATTTCATAGGTCCGGCTTTAGGATTAAGAAAAGGATTTATTTTAAAATAGCTATTTTCAGTCAATGTGGCAATACAACTTATGATGATTATCAGTTGTGTAAATGCAATTTTCTTCTTTTGCAAACATCCAATAGCTTCATATGCACTTGTTCTCCAACCACTAACAACATTTCTGATTGAAATGTGTTCTGGCACTATATACACAGCCCATTCTGCGTACACAGTAATTCTTAAACAATCTATTGAAACCAATCGCAAATCTAAACTAGATGGGCTACACATGTGAGTTAATGATTCCCGAGTTCTACTCATCGAGACCTTTCGTTTGATATGCATATTGACAACGTTTGTGTTAGATTTTAGTTTTAAACGTGGGCGATAAAGGTGATAAAAACTATTAAAATGTTTTTCTCAAAACGCTCAATGGTGCTAGGTGGGCACCCTTCGGACTTTTCATCTGTATGGTCTCAGGATGCAAAATCAAGAAAAAAGCCTTATGGGACCTTTAGTCCAAGATTACCTACAACTTCTTCCAGACTATCAATCATACAGATAGAATTTTCAATTTTCGTGACGTATTTGATCTTAGCATTTTCTAAATCAATAACAGAACTGATCCTTCCATTCATTTATCAATGACACATCTAAAGTTACTTAATTGTTTCATTTCTACCAACGGCATTGATAGGCATTGCGTAGATATTGGAGTATGTGTATAATGATGTAGCGATAAGGATAATATTGACAATCTGATAAAGGTAGCATCATCTTGTCTGTTAAGCAAACATAATCACATAACGACTGTATTGCTAAGTTGTGTAGGCCAAGAAAAGATAATTGTGTAGATTTATGACTTATATCGACTAAGACACATTGAAATGTCATTCGAGAAACATTAGGTCACGTGTCTTGGTCGATATGAGATATGTACTCATAAGATCAAGATAACTGCGTGGGGAAGCATTGTTATTTATGTTGTCCATTACAACAGTATTGTTCCTATCTACGGGGTTTTCATATTATGCAATGTCTTAAAATGTCTGATGTCCTTTGTTCTGTGGATCCTGTAATATTTTGTTTCATATTTACTCCAACAATGTCTCACGCTCTCTGGATATTGTATATCATATTTCAAATCTCGGGTAAATATTAGACCGTTTGAACCCTGAATATCCCAGATTCGCAAATTCCAAGTAAAAATACAGGTAAGTAGATGAATATCTTGAAACTAATTTGACAGGATCCCGTTGTTGTTGTAGGCAGCATCGCGTTCCAGTCAAATTAGTTTCAAAATATTCTACAGAATAGTCTTTTAACCCTTTAAAATATTTACTTATTGAATGTCCATTTGCAGGCCAAGAGAAAACGATTTTTGAAAATTTACCACTGGAATGACTGGCTCGGTTATCGAGCCAGTCATTCAAGTGGTAAATTTTCAAAAATTGTCTTCTCTTGGCTTGCAAATGGACATTCCCCATGATCACGCAAAGGCTGAGTTTGGCCGGCTTCGTCCTTAAAGGGTTAAATTTCCAGTCTTTCGGGTTCGAATGGTTAAACATTATGTGATCAACAGGACATGGTATTGGTTTGTTCCAGATAATGGATTCCTCTTTAGTACTGGACAAATGTATACTGTGGATTTTTCTGACTGAAAGATAAACATATTAAAGTGTCTGCCTGCTGAAATTCTGAAATGATTTATATTGTGAATAATTTGAAAACAATTTGACTGAGAGATGTTGGTGGCAAGCTGCCAACAACATTCAGTCAAATTATTTTCAAAATATTCAGCAGATGCATAGTTATTGTCCATTGGAATTATTCTTTAGTGGCTTGCAGCAGCCAGACAAGTGTTACGTGGATTGTCAGAGTGTAGACTAATATTAACATCAATCACACACATTTGTCTCCCTGAGGGTTGAGTCAGGATAATTGTTCTACACAGCCCCACCTTTCGCTGGGTTCTCGCAATTAATATCAACCTAAGATGTGCTGTTACGTGCGGAAATTTGTCATTAATATATTTTATTATAGGCCATTGCTTCAGCATGTAAATCGAGTCGCTTTGGAGGGAGGGTACTATTGAGGCGTATTGCCCAATCTAATGACACGGTGATCGAATTACGCTTTGGCAGGAAATAGCAAGCTGTATCGTTAATGGATACTAAACTACTTAATGCAACTGTAATTTGAACTCCGAAAAGTATGTTACTGGTTAGTTAACAATTTATGCATAGCTTTGAATACATGCCAGACAATTTGACTGAAAGCGGCAGTAACGAATATACGTAAAATTGTCATCGATATATTCAGCAGTGGGTCCTTAATGTTGCATTGCAAATCGAGTGGAACGGATCGAGGAACAAAGTGGTGTAATTTGGAAATCTACAAATGCGTCACTGAACTCTCTTAGAGTAGAAAAATAAGAGATTTATTCAGAGACCAGCTGAGACATAAACTAAATCGTGTACTTCCTATATTACACCATTTAACTGTTACTACACAGACACATGCACGCACGCACGAACGCACATAAGCACGCATGAAAGCACACACACACACACACACACACACACACACACACACACACACACACACACACGCACGCACGCACGCACGCACGCACTCTCGCACACACGCACGCACGCACGCACGCACGCACGCACGCACACGTATAACTTAGCTAGCTGGAAATGGGTGGAGCATAGTTAAAACTGGATTCTTCATAGGGTTAGGGTTAGAGTTGCAATGAGGGTTAGGGTTAAGGTTAGGGTTACGATTAGGATTGTGGTTAGGGTTACAATGATGGGTAGGGTTAGCGTTAACGTTAGGGTTAGGGTTAGGGTTAGAGTTAGTTTATGGTTAGGGTTAGAGTTAGGGTTATGGTTAGGGTTTAGAGTTAGTTTATGGCTAGGGTTAGGGTTACGGTTATGGTTAGGGTTAGGTTACGGATACGATTATGATACGGGTTAGGGCTAGGGTAATTGCAAGGGTTAAGGATAGCGCTAGGGTTCGTGTTAGGGTTCGTATTAGGGTTTGCATTAGGGTTATGGTTAGGGTTAGGGTTAGAGTTAGGGTTAGTATTAGGTTATGGTTAAGTTTAGTGTTAGTGTAAGTGTTAGTGTTAGCGTTACAGTTAGGGTTAGGGTTAGGGTTAGGGATAGGGATAGGGTTAGCATTATGGTTAGAGTTAAAGTTAGGTGAGGGTTAGTGTTACGTTAGGTTTAGTGTTAGGATTCGCATGCACTCGTGCACGCATTAAGGTTAGTGATTGGGTTATGGATAGGGTTACGGTTAGTGTTAGTGTTACGATTATGGTTATGGTTATGGTTATGGTTAGGATTATGGATATGTTTAGTGTCAGTGTTAGTGTTAGTGTTAGTGTTAGTGTTAGTGTTAGTGTTAGTGTTAGTGTTAGTGTTAGTGTTAGTGTTAGTGTTACGCTTAGTATAAGGGTTAGAGTTAGTTTTGCATTAGTGTTATAGCTAGTGTTAGCATTACAGTTAGGGTTAGGGTTAGGGCTAGGGTTATAGTTAGAGTTAGTTTAGGTTTAGGGTTAGGGTTAGTGTTAGGGTTAGTATTACGATTATAATTGTGGTTAGGGTTACAATGATGGGTAGGGTTAGCGTTAGGGTTAGGGTTAGGGTTAGAGTTAGTTTATGGTTAGGGTTAGGGTTAGGGTTATGGTTAGGGTTAGGTTATGGTTTAGGTTAAGGTTAGGGTTAGGGTTATGGCTAGGGTTAGGATTAGGGTTACAATGAGGGTTATGGTTACGGTTATGGTGAGGGTTACGATTAGGATTAGGGTTAGGGCTAGGGTAATCGCAAGGGTTAAGGATAGCGTTAGGGTTCGTGTTAGGGTTCGTGTTAGGGTTTATGTTAGGGTTATGGTTAGTGTTATGTTATGGTTAGGCTTGTTGTTATGATTGTTACTTTTAGCATTAGGCTTTGTGTTAGTGTTAGATTCAGGGTTACAGTTACGGTTAGGTTTAGTCTTTCGTTAGGGTTAGGGTTAGTTTTATGGTTAGGGTTAGGGTTAGGATTATGTTAGTCTTAAGGCTAGTGTTAGTATTAGTGTTATCGTTACAGTTGGTGTTATGGCTAGTGTTACGGCTAGGGTAGGGTTAGGGTTAGGGTTAGTGTTACGTTTAGTGCTAGGATTACTGTTAGGGATAGGGTTAGGGCTATGGTTAGGTTTAGGTAGGGTTAATGTTAGGGTTGGTGTTACGGTTACGGTTAGGATTACGGTTATGTTTAGGGTTAGGCTTAGGTATTAGTGGCAGTGTTAATGTTAGTGTTAATGTTAATGTTAATGTTAGTGTTATTGTTAGTGTTAGTGTTATTGTTAGTGTTAGTGTTAGTGTTAGTGTTAGTGTTAGTGTGAGTGTGAGTGTGAGTGTTAGTGTTAGTGTTAGTGTTAGTGTTAGCATTAGGCTTTGTGTTAGTGTTAGATTCAGGGTTACAGTTATGGTTAGGGTTAGTCTTAGGTTAGGGTTAGGGTTAGGGTTAGTTTCAGGGATAGGGTTAGGGTTAGGATTATGTTAGTCTTAAGGTTAGTGTTAGTATTAGTGTTATCGTTACAGTTGGTGTTATGGCTAGTGTTACGACTAGGGTAGGGTTAGGCTTAGAGTTAGGATTAGGGTTAGGATTATTGTTAGGATTCGCATGCATGCACACATTAAGCTTAGTGATAGAGTTCGGGTTACAGTTAGGGTTAGGCTTACTTTAGGGTTAGCGTTATCATTCGGGTTTGTGTTAGGGTTGGCATTATGGTTAGGTTTATGGTTTGTGTTAGTGTTAGTGAATGGGTTAGTGTTAATCTTATGGTTAGGGTTAGGTTTAACCCTATGGTTCAGGATAGGGCTACGGTTATGGTTAGCTGTAGGTTAGGGTTATGGTTATGATTACGATTATGATTATCATTAGAGTTAGTGTTAGGGTTAGAGTTCGGGTTAGGGGTAGTGTTAGTGTTAGTGTTATCTTTTGGGTTAGTATTAGGCTTAGGGTTACGGTTAGATCATGGTTTAGATTAACGACACATTTAGGATTAGGGTTACAGCTATGGTTATGGTCAGAGTTAGGGTTCGTGTTTAGGGTTACGGTCAGGATTATGGTTAGAGTTAGGGTTAGGGCATGGGCTAGGGCTAGGGTTATGGTTAGGGCTATGGCGAAGGTTAGGTTAGTGTTAATGTTAGGGTTAATTTATGGTTGGCATTATGGTTAGGGTTAGGGTTAGGGTGAGGCTTAAGTTTTTGTTAGGGTTATGATTAGTGTTAGTGGGAGTGTTATCTTTCGGGTTAGTGTTAGGGTTAGCGTTATGATTAGGGTTAGGTTTAGGATTAGGGTTAGGTTATGGTTTGTGTTAACATCAGGGCTAGGGTTAGGGTTATGGCTAGGTCTTCGGTTAGGTTTAGATTAAGTTTACGGTTAGTATTAGTGCTAGGGTATGGTTAGTGTTAGGGTAGGGTTAGTGTTAGGATTCGTATGCACACATGCATGCACGCTTTAAGGTTAGTGAATGGTTTGTGTTAGTGTTGTGTTAGGTTTAGTGTTAGTTTTAGGGTTATGGTTAGGATTAGGGTTAGGTTAGGGATAGGTTAGGGTTAGGGTTATCGTTCTGATTAGGATTAGCGTTATCGGTATGCTTAGTGTTAGGCTAGGTTAGGGGTATAGTTGGTTTATAGTTATGGTTAGGATTAGGGTTATGGTTAACATTATGGTTCAGGTTAGGGTTAGGGTTAGCGCAAAGGTTATGGTTACGGTTAGGATATGGGTTAGGGTTAGGCTTAGGGTTAGATTTAGGGTTATGGTTAGTTTTAGCATTAGAGTTCTGGTTATGGTTAGGAGTAGGGTTACAGTAGGGGTAAAGATGATGGTTAGGGTTAGCCTTACTGTTAGGGTATGCATTCTCACGCATACATGTCTGCACACACTCGTAAGGTTTCGGGTTTGGGTTAGTGTTAGGATTAGAGTTATAGTAGGGTTAGCACTTGGGCCATATCTAGGTTAGGCTTAGGTTTAGGGTTAGCATTAGGGTTAGGGTTGTGGTTAGGTTTAGGGTTCGGGTAAGTGTAAGGCTACGGGTAAGAGTAAGGGTGATTGTTAAGGTTAGGGTTAGGGTTAGGGCTAGTGTTAGTGTTAGCGTTAGGGTTAGGGTTAGGGTTAGGGTTAGGGTTAGGGTTAGTGTTAGCATTATCATTAGCATTAAAGTTAGAGTTAGAGATAGGGTTAGCATTAGCGTTAGTGCTAGCGCTAGGGTTAGGGTTAGGGTTAGAGTTAAAGTTAGGGTTAGGGTTAGTGGAGGGGTTAGTATTAGGGTTGAGATTAGGGTTAGATTTAGTGTTCGCGTTATGGCTAAGGCTAGAGTTACAGCATGCTTAGGGTTAGGTTTATCGTTTAGGTTATAGCTAGGTTAGGTTTAGGGCTACGGTTATCATTAGGGTTAGGGTTAGGGCTAACTAGAGTAACGGTGAGGTTGAGTGTTGATGTTAGGCTTAGAGTTAGTGTTGTCACTCAAATATTCATGCACGCACACTTTGGGTTTACGGTTAGGGTTAGTGTTAGTGTTAAGGGTAGGTTTAGGGTTATGGTTAGCATTAGCGTTAGAGTTAGGGTTAGGTTCAGGTTAAGTTGAGGCTTATTGTTCTGGTTACAGCTATGGCTAGTGTTAATGTTACCATTATGGTAATGGTTAGGGTTACAGTTAGTGTTAGCATTAGTGTTAGTCTTAGTGTATGTGTTAGTTTTTACTGTTAGTCTTAGTGTTAGTGTTAGTGTTAGAGTTAGCGTTAACATTTGGATTAGAGTTAGTTTAGGGTAAGGATTAGGTTTAGTGTTGTCCTTTGTTTAGGCTAGTGTTAGGGTTAGGGTTATAGTTAGGGTTAGGTTAGGGTTAGGTTTACGGGTATGGTTAGCATTAACATTATGGTTCGTGTTAGAGCTAGGGTTAGCGCTAATGTTAGTGTTAGGATTATGGTTACGGTTAGGATTAGTGTTAGGGTTATGCTTAGGGTTACAGTCATGTTTAGGGTTAGGGTTAAGGCTAGGGTTATGGTTCGTGTTAGTGTTAGTGTTAGTGTTAGTGTTAGTGTTAGTGTTAGTGTTAATGTTAGTGTTAGTGTTAGTGTTAGTGTTAGTGTTAGTGTTAGGGGTAAGTTTAGGGATGGGTTACGGTTAGTGTTAGTGTTGGTGTTCTTGTTAGTGTTAGGGTGCGGGTTAGGGATAGGGGTAGGTTATGGTTATGGTAAGGGTTAGGGTTAGGGTTGGCATTAGAGTTAGAGTTAGGGTTAGGGTTAGGGTTAGCGTTAGAGTTAGCGCTAGTGCTAGGATTAGGGTTAGAGTTAGGGTTAGGATTAGTGTAAGGGTTAGTGTTAGGGTTAGGGTTAGGGTTAGGGTTAGGGTTAGGTTAAAGGTACGGGTAAGTGTTAGGGTTGGGGATTAGGGTTAGAGTTAGTGTTTGCATTATGGCTAAAGCTAGAGTCACAGCATGCTTAGAGTTAGGTTTAGCATTTAGGTTATGGCTAGGTTAGCATTAGGGTTAGGGCTGGCTAGAGTAATGGTGAGGTTGAGTGTTAGGGTTAGGGTTAGTGTTCTCACTCACGCATTCATGCACGCACACGATAGGTTTATGGTTAGGGTTAGTGATAGGGCTAGGTTTAGAGTTAGGCTTAGCATTATCGTTAGGGTTAGGGTTAGTGTTAGGGTTAGGGTTCGGGTTAGGGTTAGGGTAAGTGTGATGGCTAGTGTTGGGTTTAGGGTTAGTTAGAATATTTTAACCTAATTGAACTGTATGAGGTGTTACACATAGATGCACAGGAACCGAAATAGTTTCAGTAAGCTCGCCTGCTAATGACTCCAACCTCTAGTATTTTGTCATAGCTTCAAATTGTTATTAACTTGGAGTAACTTGGCCCACATATCGACGTATGGCTCATAATCAGGTTTTATAACTTTGCAAGGAATGGGCGAACGCATGTACAAGTGAATGTCTTGGCTATTTAATACGCGGCTGGTGAATATTTTGAAAATATTCTGACTGGCTGAATTCCCCAGCATATTTCCACAAACCCCATACAACGTGCGGCCATAATTAATAATAAAAGTAATAATTATAATCATAATTATTATTATTATTATTATTATTATTATTATTATTATTATTATATTATTTTAAGGGCTGTACGTTAAGGGTTAGCGCTAGTATGTTTTGAGGGATTTCTGCTGCTTATGGTGACATCTTGGGCTTCCTGATAGAAGAGATAGAGAGAGAAAGCCAGGGGAAATCACTGCCATTGCTAAGTTGCCTGGCTCTAGGCGAGGAAACGTTACACTTGAAGGTAAAAGTTTTAGAGTATATATTCATTGCTTCACAGAGCGAACATTTGCGACGCTTGTGGCGGCTGCTCTGTTTAGGCCAGGAGAGATAACGCCGTCAATGCTCGAATTACCCCCAAAGTCTTCTAACTGTTTCACGGTTCATTAGCTCTACAGGTTTAGCATTAATGATTATTGAAGCGGCTGCGCTGATAGGCAGTGAGCGGGACGTATGAGATGATGGCATGACTCTCTCAGCCTATCAGAACAGCCGCCAATTCTGTTAGTCCTCTACTAGCTTATACAATAACGCGTTGTCTGTCTGTCTGTCATCTGCCAGTCACAAATTCTAGCACATTTCGCCATTTGTTGATGAATTAAAAGCAAATCTGATAGATGCCTATTTATGAAATATCTATTTGAGCTATGAATATAAAGTGGCCACACCCACAAATAACAGAGTTATAGCACTTACTATATTTTCAAATTATTGCAGTTTATAGGGAAATACGTTTGAGGCATGTTTCGTTATTTATTGATTAATTAAAACCAAATTTTACAGATATGTTCATTTAGGAAACAATTATTCGAACCAGGAATGTGATGGGGCCACGCCCTTAAACAATGACCATAACTAGATTGAACTATTAAACTGTGATTGACACCTTTATTTAAATTATATTATTACTGTGTGAATTTGCAGAGAAGATTGCCAATTGCTATCTTTATATAAAACTGTTTGTGACATCTATCAAGACCCTAGTGAGATTCTCTCCTCTATGATCTCAACACACATCATGTAAGCTCTGTACCAGGCGATGATGGACGCATACCATCAGAGAGAGAGAGAGAGAGAGAGAGAGAGAGAGAGAGAGAGAGAGAGAGAGAGAGAGAGAGAGAGAGAGAGAGAGCGAGAGAGAGAGAAAGAGAGAGAGAGAGAGAGAGAGAGAGAGAGAGACTGAGGGGAAGCAATGCCGAAGATGATCTGCACACAGCTTCTGTGGCTGTTTATATACTACTCTCATAAACAGCAGTTTCATTTGGGGTGGGGTCACAAATACATCCTTAACCAATCATAGCCATTGGTCCATTTGTTTACTACTTGAACTTATCGACCATGCATGTAACAACTACAGGAGATGATTTACGTCTCAAAACCTAGTCTCATTTCATTGTGTAAAATCCCAGACACCAATGTGTCAGGCGAGGCTGCTTATCGACCCTCCATCGGTCGAATCCCAGCATTGTGATTGGTTACTAGTGCGAAATCGTCAGTCTACCAAGGCTTACCGTTGTCATGGAAATCTCCCATAGTAGACCAATGGGGGTTTCTAAGTATAAAAGGCAATGGGGACAACGTGGTCGAATTGTTCTGCAACATAGTATGTGCCGCTACATCCGGTTTGTATATCATTAAACTTCGTCGTGAACATTTTAGTTTGTAACTTGGACTGATCTAGGATGATGGCGTTGACAGAGTGCAGGATTTACTGTGTGATCAAATGGGGAAATGTCCTTGAGACATTAGACGCGTTAAAATATCTATACATAGACTGTTTTCTGTACAGTAAGACTATTGTTATTGATTGTATCATCCAGCTGATTGTGCTGCATTGCACCACTCCGCATCATGCACCTAAAATATTACTTCTCAATGTCTTGACACCGGGCTGTGTTGTCACAAAATGTTGTCTCGGCCAAATCGTCAATTAGAAGGGAATGTGGGCCGACGTGTTATCTTGTCATAGTGACCTGAATTACGTTCTTTCTCCAACCGACGTGCAGTGGTTATTATTAAACCGGTTACATCCATAACTTGATCTACACTCATCTTAGAATTTTACATAAGAACTTAATGCCGTTTCATAATACACCCCATGTAACTTAACTAAGGGTGGGCGGGTCATAGCTAAAACTGGAAAGGTCCGTTTCTAGGTATTTACGATGCTATGTACAGCGTTTCATCAGCATCTATGTTTCAGGCATTTGTGTGATTCTCCGGTTATGATGGATGGACCAATGGACGTGACACAGATCGGATCAATGCACTTTTCCAGCGCCCAACTCTAGCTAAGCTCCAGTCACACTTCAAGTTTGTTTCAAAATATTCGACATCATGTTTATTAACTAGTAAATACATACAATTCGTACAACGTGTCTAATAGTGGCAGTGCCAATTGCGTTGTTCATCATTAGTGATGATGATTGCTTCATTGGTCAATAATGATAAGGACCATTGTCCCATTGGTCTATGGCAACAGTTACTCTTGTCTGTTTGAGAAATGGTGATTGTTGTGCAATAATTAATGTAAATATATTTGCAATAACTTATCATCAGCCAGGCGAGTACTTTGGGCCTTGGGCCATTTATTTAAAATATGGAATTGCATCAGCAATTTTCCAAGAGTAAGAAAATGTGTGCTAATAAGAACTTGATTAAAGGACGGTTCTCAGATTGTGACTAAAACTCACCGTGGGCAGATTAGAAGGTACATGTGAGACATCGAGATTTATTATTTTCGTAGAGCTAAGAGTCTCCATATACGTAGATCGGAGAGCTAGATGCTTGTGTTGGGATCGCTTGATCCCCGAACTCCCTAACTATCAATTTCCAGAAAACTATACAGGTAAGGTATTAAATTTGATGACACTAATTTGACTGGGCGCAGTTGCTGCCTATGGCAGCAACAGCGTCTAGTCAAATTAGTTTCAAAATATTCAACATACTATTTATTGAATTGTAAGGACATATAATACGCTTAACGTGTCAGACTATTAAGCGCTAAAGATGGACTAGTTCGCATCATACATGACCTCATGGTCATGATGTCATATGATGGATGGATAAATTGGAAATATTTATTGATCAATTGGACTATCTGTAACTAAAGTTTATGACACCATAATCAATTATGTCACATGTAGGCTGACGTCACATTTACAATTGACAGAAAAATTCTGTCATAAACTTGGAATAGTCGGTCAGTTTTACGAATTGTGTGTCTTTACCATTGAGGCCTGCTAAACATTATGTTAAATATTTTGAAACTGAATTAACTGGGCGCTGAATGTGTTGCAATAAACAGCAACAAATCGTATTAGTTTAAAAAATATTCAATAGGTTAGCTGTATAGATACCGTCAAATTGGTATTTCAGTATTTCAGGATTCAAAGTATATAAATTGATCCCAACATGCACAAAGCATGAATGGACGTTAGCGAGAGATGATCGGGGTGGGGGGAGGGGGGATGGGCAGGTGGTGGGTCGATGTAGGGCATAGCTAAAAGTGGATTCATCCATTGTGGCGAAACTAGAAGAGTAATGGTTGAACACTCTGCCTTTAAAGAAGAATCTTATGTAACCGAATCATCTTCACACTTTAGAGAAGAATTTCGTTAAAATTATAGTTAATGTCAAATAAGGACTTGCGTCGTCCGTGTTTTAATTTCACAGCTAATTTACCCTGAACATTTTATTTCGCTGTTCCAATTAATGTAGTGACAAGGCTTCACTGCTTATTAAAATTGAATACATCTTTCCGACACGTTGTACGAATTGTATATCTTTAGGCTACTATTTAATAAACATGCCATAGGCAGCAACCTTAACCAGTTACACTAATTTCAAAATCAACAACAGCGTACCAGTATTGTTTTCTGGAAATTGATTGTCAGGGCATTCGGGGATCGATTGATCCCAACACGAGTGAAGTGTGGGCGAAGCTTAACTAGGAATGGCCGGTGCATAGCTAGAACTGGAAAGGCCCAATAAAATTGGAATACAATTTAAAGGGGGGGGGGGGTCACAATTTGTAATCTGTGGGAATACAATTTGTAGTAATGATCTGACACTAAAAGTCGACGACATTATACGAACACACCGACGTTGTTCTATTACCGCCATTCCATTACCATCGTATCGTAAGATCTCTAAACACGCACAGCCAGCCATCATGAACTTGCTAATGCACGTTCCCAATAATAATATGGGCTTTGATCATTATCTGCGGAGGAATGGGCACCAAATCATGAAAATCGCATTTCTAAGATTGCATCATCACGCTCGAATCTCAACGCGAAATACCAAACCATAATTCGATAGGCATACATTCACCGCTCTGCTACGGACATGGTATGGGTTAGGACCATCCAGGGCGAGAATGTAGATCTCTGGCGTGGCGTGTGTGATGGTGCAACAGATTACGTTTCATAAGATGCATTGCTTTATGATTTTAAAATTTCAGCACAAGAACTGGCGTGCCAATAAATCACGATTGCATAAATGTGATATTAATCCGAAAAAGTCAAGCAATGAAATGATATGTGCTGCGCTGTTTGATCTCCGTTGTTCATATACAGAGGCCACTAAAGGTCCATATTCACACCAAATTGCTCAAATGAAAATTGTTACAATTATATACTCTTAGAGGCTTAAATTGTGTGCCTAGATGTAGTGAAACGAATTAAATCTTAGCATATGATGGTTTCATTCCATATAAATTAATGAAATACTGGTAGTTATGAATCTAAATTAAGGGCACGTACGTGTCTCTAATTCAATTTCACAACTCAAACATAATTCAATCAGGTCAATAGGCAATCATTTAGGCACTATAACAACTCGGTATGCCACCATATCAGCTACTCCAATTGTGTTCAAGCACCCGCTCTGATCATCGATTGAGTACAAATTGATAGTTAGTGTTTATACGATGCGTTTGCACTGTTATTATAGTTGTATATATTCACTTTGCTTATTCATATGTAAATGGTACATTTTGTAGCTCCAGCATCACGCTGCTCCACAATTCTTCCTCGGAATCTGAAGAGTATGCAAAGTACTCACCGGCCCGACAATGCTAGTTAGCTAGCCTCGGGGATGGAGAGTGGAGCGTGCATGCAACCGGCGACCACAAAGATCGAATTCGAATGTTGGTGGAAAGTTCACGTTCCAGTGAGGCCGGGCGACCATTGCCGCATATGGTGAACACCGCCATATCATCCCAACTATTGGTGTAGCCGGTTTGTCTCTGCATGTTTGGTTACTAAATTTGAATATTTATTATAGCATGGCGCATCATCGGATCATTTTGGCATCTATCGACGAAGTTGGCGGTGGGTACATGTTGGCGCTTGTTGGTCACAAGTACATGTTGGCGTCTCTTGCCAATATTCTCTGGAATCAGTGCGGTATTCGAGGTTCATAGTCATTGATACCAATTTAATAACACAAGTAATAACAGTCTAATTTACGGCTATGTTAAAACACACGAAGCTTGGAGCTGAGTGAAGATGCTTCCATTGTTGAAGAGGCGATGTTATAGGTTTATGGCAAAAGATGATCCACACCACTTAGCTCATTATCGGTGTTGAAGGCAATGTTTGCGGGCAAGAATGAAAGATTAAAACATTGATACACTAGATATATGCTATTTCTAGTTTCCACTGGTCGGCGTGGTACGGCAGGTTTGGTGAGGCATCAGTACGGGGCAATCGATTCACATAATGTTTTAGATGCTCAGGCCAAAACGGCGACACCTCTCTTAGATGTTCCCTATAGTTGGTAGATGGGAAACCTGACTGTAAATTTGGTTTATTAGCCCATGTTGGCATCGGGCTTGTAAAATTTGAGTCAGTGTCGTGCTTTGTGGCGAGTCACCGAGACGAGAAGAGGAACTGAAATAAGCCGCGTTGGTGTAGATTGCCAGAATGGCGAGCTTTACACAGGAGGCACTGATAATGTTCCTCACTGCGGACGACTCCCCTTCTGACTGAAGAATACAGCCAGAGCGAGTCCTTTGATACTGTATGGTGACCAATTAACAGTCATCATAGCAGAGCTCAACCAATCATCGCGTACTTCATAGGTCAACACAGGTGCTATGGCAATCTAACCAACTTAGATTATTATTTAACATTTGACTGATATATCTGCCAATCCCGGACCGATTTCAATTCTGTAATGGGATTCGTCTTTCCCAATGACTCTCGGTGTCGATTCCTACCAAGATGAAGAGAAAGGGGCCAGTATTAAGGATTCCCCCAAAATACAGGTAACTATATGTATAAGAAAGTCATCCCACACACTGTCAATGCAGCGAGTTTAGGCTATCTCTTAGTGGCGTACATGCACGATGGGCGCTTTTACGGAATCTGTCATTCCACGATCTATCTGTATGGTGGCTACACGCGCTGGCCTTAGGACCAACGGGTTCGTAGCTTGGAGCATCTCAGACCGGGCCATTTTGTATCTGGCCAAAACAGGTGTGTTTGAAGTATAGGCTTCTCGTTGGCGTGTAGCCAAGAGGATAGAGTGACACGTGAGGCACATGTTTTATAAGAGATAGGCACATAGACGTGCAAAGAGGTGGGGTAGCATGGCATACTTTTTTAATTTTTGGCCACGGTTTCTTAGGCCTAGGCTCTTTTGATTTTTTTAATATGTTGCGTACTCTATTTGTCAAACCTAAATATTTCCTAACAATAGTTCGTGAGGGCGTCCTCCAAGGCTTCAACGTACATAAGAAGATATATAAGTAAGTGTGGTTCTTTCCGGGGACTGGCCCTTTAATACCAATCCTATGCAATATGATTTTTTACGGTAATAAGAAAATATATATGTTATATAATGTTTAAAAAATGTTTAACAGTCTCAGCTAATTGGCTGTGATGATTACGGTGTATGATTTAATTTTCTCAGAATGACAACTCGCTCTGAGAATGGTTACAATTGCTTTAAAATACATAATAAAAAGGAGAGTAATTAATTATATATATAAAAACGTTGATCGTTGAGACTAGCAATCACTTTTCAGTCCGTACGGCGTTAATAGTTCAATCAAGTTTGAGTTGGCTGATCGTTATGTATAGCACTGCTGTGATTAAGACGTGATGCTGAAATGTTCCAGTCTATTTTGTTACTGGTGGACGCTATGGATCTCCTCTGTAGGTGGAAAGTTGGCGAAATGAAGTTGTTGACATGTGGTGTAGTGCTGATGGTGGACAGCGTCCAGTAAGTGGCCATAATGTTGGTCCCACTAGTGGGCGTGGTGTTAATTATGGCGGTCGTGCCTGTTGGTGCTGATACATCTGGCTTGGCCTCGGTGTTCGTAGATGTGCTGCAGTATCGTGGTACGGCTGCTGTCGTGGTGTGGGCTGGTGCTGGCGGCGGTGGCGCAGTGCTGTGCTTGGTGATGGTTGGTGTGATGCTGCTCGCATCGGCAGTCGGCGAGGTGCTGCTCAAGTTGGCGATTGAGCTGGCGAGGCTCGTGCTGGCAGTTGGCGTGGTGCAGCTGGTGCTGGTGGTTCGTGCGTCAATAGGAGTTGGTGCCGTTGCTAAAACTGTTCTGCGATGTCGTTGTGCTGCGAGTAATAAGCGATTCGTTGTCTTCCAGATAATGTCTTAGAGCTCAGCAGTGGTATCTTCATATTCAGAGTTTGAGGAATGACCTATCTGTCTAGGCGTGTCGTCGGTATTCGGAGATGTGCTGCAGTATTGTGGAAGGCTGCTGTCGTGTGCTGTTCTATATGGAGCAGATCAGCAGGTTGGATGGGCAGACATCAGCATAACAGATACACGTTTCGTGAGCTCCTGTCTGTTAACGAATTTTCAATATTGTTCAAACTGTTCTCCCAGAAGAGTGTTAAGCTTTCATATCTCTCGGTGTCCGTATGACTACTAAGATATGGTCAATATCATCCAGCGACCTGAATCCCCGAGTACACCCAAAATGCTTATTATTTAATTTTAGAAGCTCTAATTTGTACATTCAACGTTATTGGATAGATAAAATGTTAGTTTAATCTAGCAGCTGTCGTACACTTGATAAGTCTGTAATTATATTGTTTGCAATTGAACATTACTATTCAAAGGTCTTGAATTTGGTACTGAAGTGCTGGATTTAGGTTATGGAGTTTTAGTTTTCTCTGGAACTCTGCGTTAAAGTACTGGTGCAGTTCAGATGAGGCTGATGATTTAGAATGGGTAGACGAATTTGAGGCATTCAGTTTTAGCTTTGCCCCTCCCATCTCTAGCTAAGATCACACATGTGTTGGTATGATTTGTTAATATTAAGGTAGATGTGGCAAATGGCTCTGTGTATGCTACGATGATGACTGGATAGTATGGTTAGCTCCATGTATTGTTGGCAAAAGAGATATGATTTTCAGCAAATGTTACATCTGTTACATTTCTTAATGGTGAAATACAGGTGGATGAGCAGAATATGGAATATAATGTAACAGTGATGGAGGAATATATTCTCATGATATATTAGTGGCAGAGGCACAAACCTATGCCATCAATATCATTAAGTCACATTAGGTTCAAAATGTTCAACATAATTGTGAATTCATCAAAGACACACACTTCGTACATTAGCGACAGACGTTTCGATATTCTTAATGTAGTTATGTAATTTTTGATTGTCACATCACCTAAATAGTAACAATTGATTTTGACATCAGATACTCTAGTAACAAATCGGAACCAGCCACTGAATGGGGAACTGTTACTGGATAATTCAGCAAAGGCATTCAGTCGACTTAGTTTAGAAACATCCATGAGAGAACAAAAAAATGAACTATGTTGTTGACTACTAACTTCATGCAAAATACAATAGCCAATTCGTCCGATGTCAGCATCCTGATATATTTATTGTTCAATTAGTCCGCTGGGAGGCTAAAGTGTATGTTTTGAAAATAATGTTGCTGAAAGCTGACATTTACTCGCACATCATTGATCACATTGCAGCAAGGATTCCATACAGCTTGGTATTGATTAACCTTTTGTACCCACCAAATCGTCTACAGTGCAATAGCTATTCAGTTGAATATTTTGAAGCTAATCTAACTATAACTCAATCAGTTCCTTTCAAATTAATTTTAGCAAATTGTGAAACTCATTTAACTGGAAGATGTTGCTTCCTATGGCAGCAGCAGTTTCCTGAAAAATTAGTTTCAAAATACTCTGCACCTTACCTGGGAAGTTACATTACAATTGAGAGTCTGTTAATTTAGTGTTCAAATGATTAACATCGCGATATTTTTTCCACAGAAAGAATAACATTTATAATCCATTTGTCTGTTGTCCACATTCACCTTAACGGAAATAGAATTTACAAGACAGGCCAATATCAGCAAGTAATTTGTCTGACATTACAGTAATTTATCTGACATTGCGCTTTGGAAAATGACTTATTTCCAGAACATAGCCTATTATCAAAATCCTTGGTCCAATTTATTTGATCAAGATATTTCTGTGTAGCGGTAGTTGTCTGTTAAGCAAACATAATCACATAACGACTGGATTGCTAAGTTCTTTAGGCCAAGAAAAGATAGAATTATGCCTCATATACATATATAATTTGAAAGCAAATGGCGTTCGGGAAACATTAGGCCACGTGTCTTGGTCGATATGAGATATTTACTCATAAGATCATGACGACTGCTCGGGGCAGCATTGTTATTAATGCTGTCCATTACAATTGTATTGTTCCTATCTATGGGGTTTTCATGTTATGCAAAGTCTTAAAATGTCTGATGTCATTTGTACTGTGGATCCTGTAATGCTTTTATCATATTTACTTCAACAGTGTTTTACTCTCCCTGGAAATTGTATAAAATATTTTAAATCTCTGGTAAATAGTACCCCGTTGTTGTTGTTGTTGTTGTTGTTGTTGTTGTTGTTGTTGTTGTTGTTGTTGTTGTTGTTGTTGTTGTAGGCAGCATAAGGTTCCAGTTAAATTAGTTTCAAAATATTTACTTCAACAGTGTTTTACTCTCCCTGGAAATTGTATAAAATATTTTAAATCTCTGGTAAATAGTACCCCGTTGTTGTTGTTGTTGTTGTTGTTGTTGTTGTTGTTGTTGTTGTTGTTGTTGTTGTTGTTGTTGTTGTTGTTGTTGTTGTTGTAGGCAGCATAAGGTTCCAGTTAAATTAGTTTCAAAATATTCTCCAGAATAGTCTTTTTAAATATTCAGTCTTTTGGGTTCGAATGGTTAAACATTATGGGATGAACAGGACATGGTATTGGTTTGTTCCAGATAATGGATTCATTTTCACTACTGGTATGCTGTGGATTTGTCTGACTGAAAGATAGCCATATTAATGTGTCTGCCTACTGAAATTATGCAGACGATATGCTCCATGGGGTTTAATACTGGATATGATGAATAATTTGAAAACACCTTGACTGAGAGATTTTAGTGGCAAAGCTACGAACAACAATCAGTCAAATTGTTTCCAAAATATTCAGCAGATCCAGAGTTATTGTCCATTGCAATTATTCTCTAGTGGCTTACAGCAGCCAGACAGCTGAACAAGTGTTTCATGGATTGTCAAATCTATGTTACTGGTTGGTTAACAATTTATACATAGCTTTGAATACAATGTCAGACAATTTGACTGAAAGTGGCAGTAACAACTATACGTAAAATTGTCATCAATATATTCAACAGTGGGTCGTCAATTTTGCATTGCAAATCAAGTGGAATGGATCGAGGAACAAAGTGGTGTAATTTAGAAATCTACATATGCATCACTGAACTCTCTTAGAGAAAAAAAAATAAGAGATTTATTCAGAGACCAACTGAGACATGTACTAAATCACGTAACCCTAGATTACCCTATTTAACTTTTACTACACGCACACACGCATACACACATGCACGCACCTTAGCTAGAGATACGTGGGGCATAGATAAAACTGGATTCCTCTATTTAGCTGACGTCACATTTATAATGACGTAGTTCGTTCATGGATATCGTGTATAGAAAGATAAATAACAATGACTAGAATACGTTTATTGAAACAACTGTAAATCTGCTTTAGTATAGTAGCTAATTGTCAAATATCAGGATAATTGTTCAAAATATGAACAAAGCATGAAATTTTGCACATATGTAGTTTTTTATGTGCGTTCTCAAATAAGAGCAGGATAGGATCATGGGATCGAACAAAATCCAAGGGATCAAAATTACATTTATACGATGGCCGATATGTGTCATTTAAAACATATTTGGCCAAATTTTGTTTGTTCACATTTGGGTGATTTGATGATTTACACGCACGCACGCACGCACGCACGCACGCACGCACGCACGCACGCACGCACGCACGCACGCACGCACACACACACACACACACATATATATATATATATATATATATATATATATATATATATATATATATATATATTTAAGGGGTACTGAATTTAGATAATATAGGTTGTATTTACAATATATAACAAAGAAGTGACAAATCCTGGCTAAAATTTGTCAAATTTGAAATTTCATGGTGCTGAAATTCACACTAATTTACGTTAGAAAGTAATATCATAGTTTGAATGTTCAATTTGAAAGCATTAAAATGATAATATTTCTGTGTTATGTGTAATTGTTTTACAATACGTGATGGTTCCTGGTAGTTGTATAAAGTGTCTCACAAAGTAAAAATCTCATTGTATGTTATGGCTTATATTCTTATCTCATTCCTTTCACAGATACTTACATACTTACCTCTCCAGTTAACTAGAAGTCTGAAGAAGTGCCAATGTTCACGAAGTGCATGCATGTTAGCCCTGGTGAAGGTGCATCCAAATCAGTCGTGAATATGAAGCACTGAAAACTGTAACAGACTGGCACTACTGTGCCTCATGTCAGAGAGATATGGGGGAAATGGTGTGAAGCCAAGTGAAGAGAAATACAGAGCCAGTGACAAAGAATACAGCAAGGCTGAAAGAGAGATAGCTGGTCAGAATTTCTGATTAGCGAGCAATGCCCAAGGAAGAGAAGTGGTGATGATGTTTGAGCAGACATTGGTTAGGCTATCCGAATTATATATTCTCAAAGTGCCGATGATGATGTAATATAATTGGTCTGTGCTGCTCTAATTGTATGAAAAACCCGCAAAGAATACTCATCTTTTCTAGCAGGATGTGACCAAGTGGTCGTCCCAGTAAGTCTATTGACTCTTGTCAAATTGATACTGCAATGTCCTAGTATTCAGGATCAAGAACCATCACAGTATACTAATATGAAGGTAGCATTGTCCCTGTCGAAATTATTTATGTTTAATACAAATACTAGTTCTCGAGAATCAGCTGAGATACACTCACCAAGTAACTGTGGCTGCCTTATATTTGCTCCAGTGTTCATCTTACAATGCATATAAGGATTCATTTGCAGCAGATGATGTGCTACTCAAATTCTCCGGATGGTGTAAATTCAGGTGTGATCAGTGTCCACAATTCATGTACTAATCTATGGTTATTGATCTTGACTTGCTTGCAATGCAACGTGCGCGTTTCTTCCGCGTGACTGACTTTAAGCTCTATTTACCATGAGAATATATGTATTGAACAAAGTGTTTTGCATAATCTGTGCCATCATTTCAGGATGTTGGGATGAGATTAATCAACCTACCAAATACCTGAGGCTATCCCCGAAATGTCCCAGATATATTATGAAAGTATGATATCATCCACTATATGTGGTGTGCTTTGTGTCATTATTGCTACTTTCGTTTACTTACATCCCAAACAAACTAAAAAACACCTGTTATTAGATTGTGTCGCATTTGTCTGCGATGTTGACCATTTCATAGAGGGTATATATAAACATCATTTTGACCATAGAGCTGTTAGCCTATCACACATGCGCTGCTCTTATATGAAAGACCCCATGGAAAACTACTTATGTGAAAATTTCGGTGCTTTGTTCATATTTTGAAACATATTTTGAACAATTTTACACTATCTACTAGACTACTTGTCCTGTAGTAAAGCAAGGACTGGCAAGGATATTGGAAGAACCCACGTCCCGCCCAATATAGCTATGCTCCACCAACACTTTGCCTATGATGGGATCAACCGAAACCTGCACTCTCTGAATCTTAATTTCCAGAAAACTCCACAGGTAAGCTGTTGAATATTTTGAAATTAATTTGAAAAGGGTGGGCAGCAGCAGCGCCCAGTCTAATAGTCCTAGAGCTCAGAGGGTTGTATTTGACTTTTATTTACCAAAAGATCTGAGGGTGGTTCCTAGGGTGGAATTGTCTGTAGAATTCAGAAATCCATTTCTTACTTTTTATTTTTCACAGTTCACTCTTGAAGTGAGGTACCCTCTGCATACGAGATCGTAATATTGCACTTCATAGTAATTTTGATGATTTTGGCTTTGTCAACTTTGGGCCTGAAAATGTGCCACGTGGAAGTGATACATACAAATAATGGATCAGATGAATGGGTGACATCTCCGGATTTATTTCCCATGTTGGAATGCCTGGTAGTCATGTTATAATACAGATGATAAGCTTATTAATAACTATACCCCCATTTTGTGGCGGTGACCTTGAAAAATGTGTATTATCTACATATATGCTTGATTAGAATGCATATAGTCATCATAAATGGTAATTATTGTATATTATATTGCATTAGAAACATTGGACAACATCTATGGAGATCTATCCAAGGAGCAAGGTAGAGCATTACTTGAAAGCTATCTCCAGCGATGCAAGTTTTGTACCAATTTGCATTGCAAAATAAAAACCCACGAGACGTTTTTGTTTAAAAAAGTAAACTAAGACATTCAGAGCTTTTGGGCGTTCGGTGAAGCTAATTACGGCAATGATTGTGTTTTAATGCTACAACCACTATATTAACCTACCCATTCACAGATTGAAGCAATAACAATATCACCCAGGAAACTTATTTATTTTGTTCAGTAATGTCATAAAATGTAATAAACATCCCAAATTGTCATGTCCCTCAATAGTATCTATGAGCATATTGAAATGATCTTTCCAAATGTCACATGCAACTTCAATGTTGATCACCTGTAATAGATTTGTGTCATAGAGGGAAGTTATTATAAATCACACACTGCAACGATCATACGACTGTTCTAGTAACAACGTAATATTGGGTGCACCATATTATATAGTTTGCATCTACTCACCACAACACAATGCCTCACTCCCACTCATCATCCGATTCATCTGACCCATAAACCATTTCTCCATGTGCCAGTTCCTCCTCATCATCATCAACGTCCATGTATATTGACTTTGTATCCTTTTCCAGGCATATGCTCTGTGGTACCTGGTCACAATCAAGCCAGTTGATCTGGTAACATCCATCCATAAGGACCCAACCGTGTTGTTCAGGCTGTGATAGACATGGGTTAGGTAGCGATGCATTCTTCCCAATAGATCCCACATAGTTTGTCCGCAGTATCTTGTTTTTCAGGACAGGGTTGCACGGGGGCATGCTACTTGGATTCACACCTTTAATTCTCTCTAGAGGGGCATCATTCCATTTGGGACCATAATGTTTCTGGAAGAATGCATGTCGCACATCATCAACATTGTCCATGTGAGCTTTGCCATACAATGTACAAACACATTTTCCCAGACCTTTGATGAATTCCCGCGAAACAAGAGTGATATCACCAAAATGAGAGAATACTTCAGCATGTACATTATTCTTTTCCAAAATCTGAAGTTGTCTGCATTTTCCTTTATTCACGAATGCTGCTGTAACATCAGATCCAGTGAATGCATGAAGTCCCGGGAGGGCATCAATCACATTTGGTTTTACATTAGAAACAAATTTCTATATGCTGATGTAGCACCTTGTATTACACTGGTAAACTCAGTCCAACATCCATCCACACCTTTGGTTTGCTTGAGATATGATGTACATGATAGAGCAGTAAGACCAGGACATCCGTGTCATGACTTCGGACAGATATGTTAGTATTTGACATATCCTCTATGATCTTGTGTAAGTGATACACCATCCTGGTATCAGCTTCTTCATGTTGGCAAGTGAGTGAAGGAACTACATTTCGTATGCCAGTTCCACCTACAACATTAAATGAGTAGCATGTGTTCTCTAATCCAATTAACACTTGATGACCATCAAGACTGCTAGCATATGATATATCACTCCATTCAATTGCAAGGAATCGAAAACGTTCCATTTTGAAGGAAGACGATTTCAGTGCGTGTTGCCAATCATGCAGTCGTTTCTGTTCCCGTCCTGTGATTTTGAAGGGCATTTCTGCAGCACCACGTCTGTTCCTTTCCGCCTCTTTTATAGATGTATCCCTGTGTACGTCACAAAGTCAACACGGCTCACACAATTTATGCAAGATATCTTTTGCAATCTTGCCATATGACTGAGATGGATTCTGGATGGTATGAAGAAAGAACATAGCATCCACGATTGTAACATCGATACTGTCTGGAGTATCACTTTCCACCATTCTCTCAAGAATATGTAACATCTTTGCCTTGTCAGTCTTGTTCAAACTTCCATCTTGATGAGCTAGTGAGAGAGGCACGGGTGTCAAAGGATATCTGAATCCCTTCTCCAAATCAATTTTGACAGAGGAGTCTTCCAAACCGATCTCTGGTACCTTGCAACTTGACGACTTTACGATCCTTCATGCCAGATTTGCACTTGACAGATGCTAATGCGAAATTTCTCACTTTCCGTCTGGGTATTGATTTCTCAAAGTGTGATGCATCTTGTAGACAACAGGCGCGGAACTCATCATGCCATACCTTCCCTTTCGCAAGGCATCCCAGTAGGTATTCTTTGACTTCGTCTGCTACTTTCACATCTGTTGTAAGACAATACAGATACTCATCTGCCTTTTGGCAAAAGGGATTCATTGTGTTCTCTATTCCTTAAATAAACTTGTGCAGGTCCTCGTTATCCTTCTTGATTCGGTTAGGCTTTATAGATATGGAGATATCTTCATGTGTCTTCATTCCAGGCCTCACAAATAAATTGCGGACTATTGCAACCCTCACAGATCGTGTAATCATCCAACGGTTCTTAGCTGAGTCTGACTGTCCAAAGGTTGTTATCCCAGTGGAACGAGAAGCTGCATCAGCATTCACAGTTTGCTATTATGTAATGTCGACTGGAGTTCTAGAGAAAGGTCGGCTGCTTCTTCTGACAGAGTGGGCGCCATTCTGTAGGATTGTACCTATGCCTGGGTGGAGATTCACAAAGTATTTCACCATCCATCTTGCATAATTATGTCGGTTTCCAGCAAAGTCAATCGGACACATTTTGCCAAGGATAAAGATGAAGAGGTCAACATCATTCGTATGGCAGGCCCTGCTGAACATCAGGAAAATATTGATCAATTGTATATATACCATCCAAAACTGAGCAGTGCTTCCATGATCAGTATTTAGAGTTTTGTTTGTGTATTCAGCATATGTTCCCATTAATCTGTTATAGCTATCACAGGATTCTATTGTTTGCATTAACTCTGGTGTTGGGTTGCTTCGAGCTGTCTGTATGACCGACTCTAATGATTTTGGCAATGGCTCTGTTTGCTGAACGAATTGGCGGAAGTGCAGAATCTGAAAGCTGTGGCTAGTAGAGGGTGGAGCCTTTTGCACCTGTTTGGAAGAACACATACGATTTTTTCTATGCAATGTTTAGCATTATAAATATACCCATTATCACCATGGTGATAAAGCTAGATTAATCTCTATAGAATCGAATGAGGAAATGCTCATATAAATATTTGAGACAATGTTGCTGAATGCTGTTTCCGTTCATCATAGCAATAATAACATGTTTTAAATGAAAAGGAATTTAGTAGTAATAAATTTCTGTGCGCTATGTGTGAACAATAATTTGCAACATTTAAAACATGTAAAACTACATTTTGAGAAAATAGCATGTGATTGCAAAGTGAAACATTTATTCCAGTGCTTTTATTGTCACTCATTCATATCCTTCTTCTTGGTCTTTACATTTGCCCTTTAGACCCCCAAATCTAACTGACCTCAACCCAAACATGTACCAGGTTTGGTGAGAATCCCGTCAGTAGCACCTGCGTTATCGTGACAGAGATGGACGGACGGACAGACATGCAGAGGAGTTGGGCCAAATTGGGAAAGTTATCATAAAGATCGATTTCACAGTAGTTTCCTATTTGTATCCATTTAACAGTTATTAGCAAGGATGTGTACCATGTGCAACTTGCTCATTAAATTGCAGGTTACAAAATATATGCCGTGCGTCACTGAGTGACATTGTTGCGATAATAATAATATTAATTAATTTAACACAAGTTTTTCATGTTGGCTCACTGAATTATCCATCATTTGGACATTGTTACATATATGGTACATTCTTCCTAATCACTGTGTTATTTATTCTTACTGGTTATAATGTTTTCCAACAATGAATCCATTAGGTGAACCTGGTGCCAGACACCCGATCCATCTATTATGTGGACAATGGCTCCAGATTATGCTAGCTCTATGTGGAATGGTCTAAAACAGATAAAGACGTTGTCAAACAATGGAGATTCGGCTGCTTGGATCTGCATAGCTGACTTAGCTATAGCCAGGTTGTAGTGAACTACTGCATATTGATCACCACATTCATTCGCTCGGCTATAATATCAAGTCCGGTTGGAGGCAGTCTAAGATTGTCCATGTAAGATGTTCTTTGTGTTGGTAGACGATTTTCTGTGATGAGTGAAATCAAGCTAGCCCACATAGGGGTTTCCCCTTGAGTCATGCGCATCATCCAAAACATATCTCTTTATTCAACATTGGTTACATGCAGTGGTCTCTGCACATCTTTCACTTGATACTGGAATTATGTTATCTTGGTTTTCTTACGATATGGTTCAAGAACAGTTTCTTTCAGATCGAACCCACGTTTTCATGCTTTGCCGTCACTTGTGGAGGTTACAGCCGCGGGAAAGTTGTCTGAATCAGATGCATGGATAATAGTAGGCACAATATTTTGATTGCAGGTGCCAACTGTATCATGTAATGTACCGCCACCTGATAATGCCTCTGTGTTTTCATCGTAGTTATCCCAGGCTATTCCTGTGCACAAGCCACCAAGTTGGTTGATACCATCTGGAGTGTCATGATTTCTTTGAGATATGTTCGTAGCAAGGTCTGTTTCCAGGATCTCTACCATGTGGTAGTTGACACAGTGACCAAAGCGATTGATAATTTATTGACTACCAGTTAAACTCTTCAGACCAAGTCCCATGCAAATATGTTTAGATGGCTTTGTTCGCCCTCTCGTTGTTACAAGTACAATGTCATCTGACACGGATTTGACCAGCCTTTAAATTCTAGCCGTTGTTGCAGATATATTGGGTCCTGTATATCGTACTCTGAAGAAGTCTAAAACTACAGAAGGCGTTTCGTCTGGTCTTGTTATGTTTTCAGCTGTTATGGGCTGATGAAACGCCTCATTATTCTGCATCTTAAGGATAAATGATCTGAGATAGAAGGTTGCACTTTCTCTTTGACTGACATCTCGTCAAATCTTGCTCTGCGTATTGCTCCTTCCTCGCTGAGTTTGGAATTATAGACAATAATCCCTTTTTTGTTTGAAACTTTAGTACTTCTCAAATATTCTCGATATTCCTTGAGAATTTTCTCACAAAAACGACTGGGAGGATACGTAGAATCATTCATGTTTACCATATATCGCTTGTGAAGTGATGTCAGTAACTCAGCGCCTTGATTTTCTATCAAGTTCATATTAATATGTTCTTTGAGAGTAGCAAACGCTACTTTGTGACATCTTATCTTGATTGAGTGCTCGTGTGGTCCATGACTGTGCCTTACAGTATTTGCTTTAGTGAGATAATCCCTCTGACAAGAATGATGATATCCAACTTCCTTCGATAAGAGGTTGATCCCAGATAGTCGTGCAAGCAGATCATGATCCTCCAGTTTATTAGCGACAACCTTGAGACTTTTTCAGCTAGCTCCATCTTTAGGTTCCAAAGGGGTTCTCTGCGTTCTTTCTCATGAGACTTTGATACGACCAGACAAAAGAGACACCTCTTTGCAAATATGCCCGTAGCGCGGCTTTGGGGACAATCTGCAACACATGACCGCAGAACTGGTTTTACCGATGTGCTTGGAACATCATCTTGCGTTTTCTTGCGAATAGCTGTGAACTCCTTATAGCACTGAGTATGATAACCTATTGTCTCATTATAAATGGCATGTAATTTGATACGAAAATATTGAGAGGTCTTGTACAATGTATGCCTTACGCTGTTACATTGATTGATTCTGTCCCATGATTTGTCATCGAATGCTTTGACTTCTTCAGCACATTTTCCACCAATATGTAAAATGAAAGTCCGTTCGGATAATGTCATAATCTATTCTACCCGAAATACCAACTATTCACATATGTCTAATCTATGGATTATTATCTAGTCCATACAATATTCAATAGGCCATGCACTAGTATGTAGTCTACACACTTATCTAATCCACATGCTATTGTCCATCTTACACACCATTCGCGAAGACACATACAACTCTTGCACGCTGCAGACTATACCAATTTCGCCGGATTTATCATCAATAATATCCTGCAATAGATAGAAAACATGGTATTTTAATATAAACACACAAAATAATCACCCACAACATCATTCTACGTTCTGACTAATAGTCGAGAGCAGTAGATGGTTTTATTGGACGTTTATTAACCAACAGTTATGGTGGTTTTAATTTTTAAAGTGAATCTGGACAAATTTAGTATCCATGTAGATGCCTAACAGCAATACAAACTGTGTAACCTTCACTCTGTTCACCCTTGAAACATGTAGATATTGTCCAATGTTTCTATCTGAAAGATTCTAGTGCAATATATTATACAATAATCACGATCTATGATGATTAGCTGCATTCTACTCAAAGAGATAGGTAGATAATACACATTTTTCAAGAGCGTCGCCAACAAAATGGGGGTATAGTTACAAATAACCTTACCACCCATATTATGCCATGAATACCAGTCATTCACACATGGGAAATGATTCAGGAGATGCCACCCATTCATATGATCCCGTATTTGTATGTATCATGACTACTTGGCACATTTTCATGTCCAAAGTTGACAAAGCCAAAATCATCAAAATTACCATGCAACGCAAAATTCCGATCTCGTATGTAGAGTGTACCTCACTACAAAAGCGAATTGTGAAAAAAAACTCCCAAGTAGATTTTTGTAAGAAATGGATTTCTGAATTTTACAGATAATTCTACCCTAGGAACCACCCTCAGACCTTTTGGTAAATAAAAGTCAAATAAAACCCTCTGAGCTCTGCGACTATAATTAGTTTCAAAGTATTCAACAGAATGTTTATTAAATCGTAACTACTTTCATTACGTTTATTCATGACGTAATTGATTATGACGTCAACCTCCATGTGACGTAGTCAAGTATGACGTCATATGATGGATCGTGAAACGATCCTATCAAGTTTTGAATATCATAGCGAATAGACCTTCTAGCATTGGCGTATTTTGGGGAAAATACCTTCCTACATTGCACTGCGTACACTAAGTCTGGCTGGTAAACTAGCTAGTCGAAGTGCAAACCGCATTACTTTACTCTTACACTCAAGTACAAAGATCAGGCAAGAATGCATTAATCTGTGTTTGCACGCAGATTAATTACAAATACGTTTATTATAGTTCTATGACATAAATTGTGAGCAGAAGTATGTTGGTTTGATATGTGATTGTTCTTGAATCAAATAATGACCTCTCATAATAATTTTATATAACACTAAGCCGGGTTCACACTAGAGAGTTAATCAGAAGTAACGCCATACTAAATAAAGTATAAGTATCTCCGGAGTAACGCTCTAGTGTGCACACGCCTTAAGTCTCTAAACAGACTATGGTATGTTTGTCTGTCTATAGCCACTCGCCGCCGAGGTGGATGAGGCTATCTGTATTACCATATTAACTACGTTTTCTTGATTTAATGATTAAAGCAACACATTCCCCTGTCTGGTAGCCAGCGGGATTTCTCAAAGCACATCTTCACTGACTTGAGCAAAACTTGGACGAACACGTCCTAGCCCCGGGCCGTTATTTGTCGAGAACACGGGAGAGACAAGCAAAGGTTAATGATGTTATAGTGGAGTCATAGAGGTCATTGTGGTGGTCGTCGTGGTCGTCGTCGCCGTCGTCGCAGTCGTCGTCATTTATACACTAGTTACATATGTTAGCTAGCGTTATAGTTGTTGCTTATGAGGTATAATGTGACATTGATAGAATTAAGGATATTTTCTCACTGTTAAAAGGTTGATATCGTGTAATGAGAAGCTCGGAAATCTTAAACGATAACGGAAATTTAATGTCTAATCTGAAATCAGAAAATGTTGCATTTGTCGCGATATGTGCTGTTGTGTATTAATCAAACCTTCTAGTACTTAAGTGCGGCAATGATAAAGCATATAATTTAGGACTAAGTCGGTAAGAAATACCTGAATCAACGTGAAATTTAAAAACAATGGATAAATCCACTTTTAGCTTAGTCCCGCCCATCTCTATCTAAGCTCCGCCCATCTCTAGCTATGCTCCGCCCATGTTTTGCGCCTGCTGGGTTGAATTTATATACTTTGAATCCTGAATTCCCAGAAGCCCAATTCTATGCTCGCTATACATTTAACCATTTGATTATTTTGAAACCAATTTAACTGGGAGCTGTTGCTGCCTATCGCATTCAACAGTGTTTATTAAATAATAAAGACATACAATTCGTACAACTGACGGACTATTCCAGGTTCGTGGCAGAGCATTGTCTGCTAATTATGATTGTGACGTTAACCTATTTGTCTATTGTCTGTTGTTTATGCGATAAAGAGATGATCTCATAATAGTTGACATTTCATATCAAATTTATCTCATGAGTTTACTGAGATCTGTATAGGAACGCGCTTCACAGAGTTCCAAACTGAAATCTGTATAAGCGAATGTGGCACATTTGATGTGAAGTATCACCGTGTATGAGATTCTCTATATTCCTGACTTTTATAGAATTTTAGCACAAATACAGCATTAACACTTTTATACATAAATTTGATCAAGAAAATCCAAATATTTGCCTATTCAATGCCCATTTGCAGGTCAAGAAAGACACTTTTTTTATATTTACGAATGGAATGGCTGGCTCGCTTAGCGATCTGGTAATTCACCTTTTCAGAGAACCCACCCATCATATGACGTCATAATGAACTGCGTGATGTGTACAATGACATCATAATGAATGACGTCATGAATGACGTCGATAAGTACGTCACGAACGCATATTTGATGACGGTCTATGGGCTGTTGTACAAATTGTTTGCTTTTACTATTTAATAAATATTCTGTTGAATATTTTGAAACTAATTTGACTGGGCGCTGTTGCTGCCTATGGCAGCAACAGCACCCAGTCTAATTAGTTACAAAATATTCAACAGCTTCCCTGTATAGTTTTCAGGAAATTGATAGCTAGGGCATTCGGGGATCGATCAATCAAAACACGGCGAGGTGTGGGTGGAGCGTAGCTAGTGATGGGCGGGGCATGGCTAAAAATGGAACGGTCCATTACAGTGGTAAATTAAAAAAAATATTCGTCTCTTGGCCTGCACATGGACATTGCTCAAGACTATAGAGCCCGGTTCTGCGCGTCTTTAACATGAAAGCTTTAACGAACTGCTAAATTTGCATAGTCTTTTGATCATTTTAATCACAATCCCAAAATGTCCTGATAGTCGGGCTATTAGTATGGGCCAAATTTGGCAAGAATACCACTAATGAGTAAGTGAGTACCGCCGCGTGTCTGCGCAATGTCACTTCCGCCCGATTGAATACAGAGATTCAAGTTTATTTTAATATTAATTATAGCTATTGTCCAGACAATTGAGGGATCCAGTCTGCCTCTCAAGAATCGATGTCATAATATTGCAGAGACACGGAGAATAATTTTACGAATTAATGTGTAAGCAGATTTTTAATAAACCAGGTGCAGGGTGTGATTGGGATACCAATGGACCTCTCCAGTTTTAGCTATACCCCGCCCATCTCTCGCTATGCTCTACCCACACCTCGCTTGCGTTTGGATCGATCGATCTTTCCAGAAAACTATACAGGTTAGCTGCTGAAATTAATTTGACTGGGTGTTGTTTCTGCATGTGGCAGCAGTAAAATGAATTCCAAAATATTCAACATAGTGTTTACTAAATTGCAAAGATATAAAAATTGTAAAACGTGTCGAACTATTAAGCTTTTAGAACGGACGGAGTATTCATGCTATAATTGATTAAGACGTCATCATAGAAGCGGATATTGAGGATAGTATTCAGGAGGTGAACCTCTTCATCTGGTGAGTGTCCTGAGGTGAGATTGATACAGGTGAGAGAGTTGTTCATGGCTGTATAGAATTCTTGTCTATGTGGATAGACCGTGTGTCTAGATCAAGAAGATGTGATCGATAAAGCGCAGATACAGGACTGGTTCGAGGGTCGTACTGCTGACAAAATCTTCTTCCCATCTCGCCATAAATATGTTAGCATTATCTGGGGAAATTTTTGTGTCCATGCCCGTACCGCTCACTTATAGGTAGAGACAATCATTCAAAGTGAATTAATTGGATTTCAGAACGAATTCAGCTAGATGGAGGATAGATTCTATAACTTAACTATTGGGTAACGTGTCGTTGAACCGTTTTTGTCCATGGTCATGCAGAATGGTGGTGTGGAGTGATTCCACATCCATGGTAGCAACCATGGTGTTGCTAAGGATGCTTGTATTTGGTTGTAAAGTATGTCGTGCCTTTAATGTAGCCAGCAGCTTCCATAGCGCATGGATGTATGATCGTGTCTAAGTACCCATAGCTCAGAGATACTTTCTGTTATTTCTCATATGCAAGAAAGAGACAGAACTTATTCTAATAGTGGCGTCAACCAACATATGTTATTATGACTTCAGATACACGAGTGTCAGATCGGAACCCTCTTCTCCTCTTTCACCCTTTACTGGGCTAATTTTGTCAAGAAAAAATAATTATGTCGTCCATTTGCGGGGCAATAAAAGACACTATTAGAAAATTTAACAGGAGAATGGCTGGCTTGGTTACCGAGTTAGTTATTCTTGTGGTAACTTTTCAAAAATTCCCTTCTCTTGACCCACAAATAGGAATTCCTGGAGACAACTGCTAAAGCCGGTTTTGGCTGGCTTCGGCATGAACGGGTTAAAGCTCACTGACGGGGTAGACTGGGTTAAAGTATTGGTGTTCTTAACCACAGAGCCGTGCACCTAAAGCGTCAAAGCGTCCTGAAGTGAAATCCTGATGAGTCAGACTCTCACTCATTCACTTGTTCACCATTGGTGAACGACAGCCGTAGCCACTGATGATTCACCAGGCAGTTGTGCAATATGCCCTGGGTTCGTGTCCCAGCACAGAACACACTCATGATGTCTTCGTTGCATCTCGCCAACCAGGTTTCTCACTCGTGTTCGAAATTCGTATAAAAAATCGATATTCGAATATTCATATAATACTATGAATGAATATTCGAATTATTCGAATGTTTCAAATGAAAGTTAATATAAAACGAAATGTCGTCGGTAAGCTCGTAAAACATGGCATGATCTTGGGTACCATGGCGTAGTTTCTAATATGTCCATTGAGCGCTAAATGACACCCAGTAATTGGCAGCCTCGGTTAGTAATTTAAGAATAGTGTAGAATAGCAATTACTGTCGTAGTTTATTTCTAATGAACGAGAGACGTGTGTGAGAGATACCGGACACTCTCTGGATGGTATAGAAGAATGGAGCTTTCAAGCTTATCCATCCATCCATTATATGACGTCATATTCAACTTCGTGACGTGTAGGATGACGGCATAATCAATGACGTCACGAATGACAAAGATAGGTACATCACGAATGCATAATTGGTGGTGGCGTACCAAGCGAATTGTATGTCTTTACTATTTTAAGGTACTGTCACAGCAAGTAGTCTTAAATGAAAAATAATAGCAAACTTACAATATTCCAGGCGTATTTAGCGTATTTTTATGCAATCTAATGGCATATGAAATGATGTTCCATGTTGAGCGACCTATCATCGAAATTGAATCGTACATAAAAACTATGCAACGTGGATGAGTTTTATTTAAAATGTGTAGGTTGTGCCTCGTGAAATGGTGGAACAGCCATTCAATAAGAAGAAGGGCGTCCACGGTCGCAAAGTAGGTCACAACGCATAAACAAATCTCTTGTAACAGTGACGAGTTTGTGAATGTTGTGGTACATATTTTCAATCTCCTACTCGCGTGTTTTAGCGTGTCTCATGTATCAACTTCATGGTGACAGCTTGATATTGAATCATATGAAGATATTTGTGCGCTAGAATAAGAAATTTCAACAATATTGCAATTGGAAGCGGAAAACAAGCCCGTCAAGTACCAATTCGCCATGGTGTGCCGTTGTCATTATGGTAAAATTGTAATACGCTGGCGGTTTAATTTAAAGTCCAGGTGATTTCAGCGATTTTGCCTGATACTGTACACACATAAGCCAGTCGCATAGCCCTATTCTCTGCATTGGGCACAGGAAAATGTAGGATATAGGCCGTCTATTCACGTTTTGCGCGTAGGATATGCATACATGGGTCTTAGAGGTTCATTCGTCGGTAAGTCAGTCATCGACACAGTCAGTTGGTCCGTCGGTCAGTGGGTTGGTCAATCGGTGGGTGGGTGTTTCGGTCTGTCAGACTGTATGTCCCTCCATCACGCATGCAATCAGCTTACCTGTCACTCGTGCAGTCATCCGATATGTCGCTCATGCAGTCTAGACTGTTCGTCTCTATTCCTCATACAGTCATGCGATCTATCACCCATGCAGTCCATCAGTCTGTCACTCATGCAGTCATCTGATCTGTCACTCATACAGCCTGTCAGTCGTTCATTCATGCAGTCACCTAATCTGTCACTCATGCAATCATCTGATCTGTCACTCATGCAATCATCTGATCTGTCACTCATGCAGTCATCCGATCTGTCACTAATGCTCTCATCTGATCTGTCACGCATGCAGTTGGTCGGTTGGACATTCGATCGGTCGGTCAGTGGGTTGGTTAGGTCGGTGGGTGGGTGGTTTGGTCCGTCAGTCTGTCACTCATGCAGTCATCTGATCTGACACTCATGCAGTCCATCAGTCTATCACTCATGCAGGCATCCTATATGTGACTCATGCAGTCATTCGATATGTCACTCATGCAGACCATCATTCTTTTACCCATGCAGTCATCCGATCTTTCACGCACGCAGTCATCTGATGTGTCACTCATGCAGTACATCAGTTTGTCACTCGTGCAGTCATCCTATATGTCACTCATGCAGTCCACCAGTCTGTCACACATGCAGTCATCCAATCATTTACACTTGCAGTACGTCAGTTCAGTCACTCATGCGGTCAGTCAGTCGGTTGCTCAGTTGGTTGGTCATTCCATGGGTGGGTGGTTTGGTTTGTTAGCACGTTTGTCAGTCCATCACTCATGCAGTCCTCTGATCTGTCAGTCGTGCAGTCATCCAATTTGTCACTCATGCAGTTGGTCACTCATACAGTTGGGCGGTGGGGCAGTCGGTCGCTTGTGTGGTCGGTTGGTCTGTCAATCGTTTACGCATGCAGTCATTCAGTCTGTGCCTCATGCAGTCATCCGATCTGTCACTCGCGCCGTTCGTCAGGTTGTCACTCATGCAGTCATCCTGTCTCTCACTCATACAGTCATCAGATATGTCACACATGTAGTCCAACAGTCTGTCACTGATGCAGTTCTCCGATCTGTCACTCATGCAGTCCGTTAGTCTCTCAATCATGCAGTCATCCGAACTGTCACTCATGCAGTCTAGACTGCCAGACTATATTCCTTATGCAGCCATCCGATATGTCACTCATGCAGTCCGTCAGTCTGTCACTCATGCAGTCATCCGATCTGTCACTCGCGCCGTTCGTCAGGTTGTCACTCATGCAGTCATCCTGTCTCTCACTCATACAGTCATCAGATATGTCACACATGCAGTCCAACAGTCTGTCACTGATGCAGTTCTCCGATCTGTCACTCATGCAGTCCGTTAGTCTCTCAATCATGCAGTCATCCGAACTGTCACTCATGCAGTCTAGACTGCCAGACTATATTCCTTATGCAGCCATCCGATATGTCACTCATGCAGTCCATCAGTCTGTCACTCATGCAGTTATCCGATCTGTCACACTTGCAGTCGGTTGGGTGGGCAGGCGGTCAGTTGGTCGCTCAGTCGATCAGTCAGTGGGTTGGGCAGTCGGTAGGTGGGTGGTTTCGTCTGTCAGCCTGGCCGTCAGTTCATCACCCATGCAGTCATCCGATCTGTCACGCATGTGGTTAGTCGCTCGGTTACTCAGTGGGTTGGGCGATCTGTGGGTGGGTGGTTTGATCTGTCAACATATCATGCAGTCCTCCAATCTGTCACTCATGTAGTCCATCACTCATTAAGTCATCCAATTTGTCACTCTTGCAGTCACCTAATCTATCACCCATGAGGTCATCCTATCTGTCACGCATGCAGTCCGTCAGTCTGTCACTCATGCATTCATCCTATTTGTGACTTATGCAGTCATCCGATATGTCAGACATACAGTCCATCAGTGTATCACTGATACGGTCTGTCAGTCTATCACTTATGCAGCCACCCGATCTCTCACTCATGCAGTCCACCTATTACTCATGCAGTGTGCTCGGTTGGTCGGTCAGTGTTTCACGCATGCAGTCATCCGGTCTATGACTCATACAGTCAACCGATCTGTCACCAATGTAGTCATCTAATCTGTCACTCATGTAGTCCGTCACCCATGCAATCTTCCGATCTATCGCCAATGCAGTCCGTCAGTCTGTCACTCATGCAGTCATCCTATTTGTGACTTATGCAGTCACCGATATGTCACACATAGGTCCATCAGTGTATCACTGATGCGGTCTGTCACTCATGCAGTCTTCCGATCTATCACGCATGCAGTCCGTCAGTCTGTCACATATGCAGTCATCAGGTCCCTTACTCATGCCGTCATCCAATCTGTCATTCGTGCAGTCCGTCAGTCAATCACTCATGCAGTCACCCTATCCGATATGTCACACATACAGTCCATCAGTGTATCACTGATGCGGTCTGTCAGTCTGTCACTCATGCAGCCATCCAATCTGTCACTAGTGCAGTCCGCCAGTCTGTTACTCATGCAGTGTGGTCGGTTGGTCGGTCAGTCTTTCACGCATGCAGTCATCCGGTCTGTGACTCTTACATTCATCCGATCTGTCACCCATGTAGTCATCCTATCTGTCATTCATGTAGTCCGTCACGCATGCAGTTATCCAATTTGTCACATCCTTCAGTCACCCGATCTGTCACCCATGCAATCAGCGGATCTATCACTCATGCAGTCCATCAGTCTCTCACTCATGCAGTCACCCTATTTGTGACTTATGCAGTCATCCGATATGTTACACATACAGTCTATCAGAGTATCACTGATGCGGTCTGTCACTCATGCAGTCTTGCGATATGTCACTCATGCAGTCCGTCAGCCTATCACCCATGCAGTCATCCTATCTGGCACTCACGCAGTCATCCGATATGTCACTCATGTAGTCCGTCAGTCTGTCACTCATGCAGTTATCCGAGATGCCACTCATGCAGTTGGATGGGCGGCCAGTCAGTCGGTTTGTCGCTCAGTTGGTTTGTCAGTCGGTGGGTGGGTGGTTTGGTCTGTCAGCCTGTCCGTCACTCATGCAGTTCTCTGATATGTTACTCATGCGGTCAGCCACTCATGCAATCATCCAATTTGTCAGTCATGCAGTTGGTCACTCATATAGTCGGTAGGTTGGTCGCTCATGTGTCCAGTCAGTCTGTTATGCATGCAGTCCGCCGATGTGTCACTCAAGGAGTCAGTCGGTCGGTCCGATCTGTCACTCATGCAGTCGGTCAATCGGCCTGTCCGTCAGTCTGTCACTCATACAGCTATCCAAGCTGTCAATCATGCAGCCTGTCATTCCTTCACTCATACCGTGGGTCATCCGATCTGCCACTCAGGCAGGCAGTCGTTCGACCTGTCAGCCTATCTGTCAGGTCATCACTCATGCAGTCATCTGATCTATCACTCATGCATCCCATCAGCCCATCACTCATGCAGTCGGGCATCCGAGCTGTCACTCATTCAGTCAGTCTGCCTTCCGATCTGTCATTCATGCAGTCTGTCGGAAATTGTCAAAAAGTCTCTCTCTCTCTCTCTCTCTCTCTCTCTCTCTCTCTCCTCTCTCTCTCTCTCTCACTCTCTCTCACCTTCCATATCCATACCGCATCTACTTGTAATTTCAAGGTAGTCTGAGATGAGTTTACGAAAGATCACGGTATGATTGCGTTTTCATAATGAAAGTCCCATAACGAAAATACCACAATACTGGTAAGACACACTTATGAATGACCGTGGGTTGCGCTGCCGTTTTCGTAATAACGGCAATAGTTTGCAAACTATTGTGAACGCGTTACGAAAACTGATAACGCAAGCCACTTTCACTTATACCCGGTGCGCGTTAACAGTATTGTTGGCCAGTTTACAGCTAATTTGACTATTTTAGTCCAGCCTATCATTTATTTTAGTCGTTAATAGTATTTACTGATGATGCATCCATCTAATAACAATAGTCGATGCCGGATTGACATCAGTTGAAATCGAAAGCGAAACAAAAAATGTCACGTGATAAGAGGGATTTCCCTGCATGAATATTTATGAGATGGCCACTGAATACAATATAAACTAGATGGATAAGATCTTTAATGGTTGTAAAGATGTGCTATGTAACGATGGAATTACATCGTTTTATCGGCAGAATTCTCCTGACACATTGAGATGCTGTATATAGCCTAGTGACTGATTTGCAATAATGAAATACTGTGATATAGCAGCTTTAATAAAGATGCTGTTGAATTTTCCGAATCTAATTAGACTGGGCGCTGGTGCTGCCATAGGCAGCAGCAGCGTCCAGTCTAATTAGTTTCACAATATTCAACAGCTTACCTATATAGTTTTCTGAAAATTCATAGTCAGGAAGTTCAGGAATCGATCGATTCCACCACGGGCGAAGTAAAGAGTGGAGCTTAGATAGAGATTGGCGGGCACAGATAAAACTGGAGAGGTCCATTATAGATTGATTTGACGAGCGGTAACGGCATGGGTGACCAAGACGGCTCTGCTCTCACTGTAGTCAGTGTCCAGCACCGAGGTGTGAAAGTAATCCATAATAAAACTCGTCATTATTATCTGACATCAGTGTAAATCAATATGCAACGGTGTGATGGTATATGATAGGGCCGGGATAGAATAGCCGCTGGCAGCGAGTAGACACCGTGTGCTGACACATACACCAATTATTTATGGGTATCAAATTCACAGATAGCCAGAAGCCGTGGATATGTTTGTTCAATGTATTGTCGCAAGATATGCGTCGTAAGGGATGAACCCAATCTGTCACTCAAGCATATGACGTCATAATCAATTACATCACATGTAGGTTGACGACAGAATCATAATTGGCAGACAATTGTTACAGGGCTATTTTCCACCTAATGCAGAAGACGTGGGGGGGGGGGCAGTTAGCTGGTTGGAAATAGCTCTGCTACAATTCAGGATGAGACGGCAGGTGGATCGCCACCTCTAATTTTCCCTAGCAATTTGTCACTCACTATCAATCTATGTCTCTAATTCTATGTGTTTAATATTCAAAATCATTTGCATTACAAGTAAATTCAGAACATGTCTAAAGCGATTTCCAATTTGTATAATATCAAGTTATTGTGAATACTTTGAAGAACACTTGATCTACGAACTTCAATACAATTAACCACATTCATTCTGTACACATTTTGATAGTAATTTACGCTGATAGAATAAATAAATACTGATGACTGTTTTGAAAACAATCAAAGTGAATGTTGTTTCTGCCTGAGGCAGCAACTACTTTTGGTAAAATCATTTCTAAAATACTCCGTTGGTGGGTTTTTTGCCAGCGTGTTGAAACTATATGTGTGGGGATTCAGAATGAAAGGTGTTATCAGATTATAAACGCACAATTTAGTAAACACAGAATGGAAACTTTATAAATAAATGTTCCGGTATAAGCATGGCTGAAATATGTTGTCCTCAAGAAGTTTTTGGTTTGATTGGCGTCTATCGAGTTCCTGATTCCCGGTCCCATTCACACCATATCTAGGCCGCTTTTATTTCAGGCTATTATTGGTAACTTCTCCAGCTTTCACACTGGTATCCATTTATACTCCTGGGTGGAGAGAGGCAAGGAGTGAAGGAGATTTCCCATGTTTCCAACGACGGTGAGATAGCGCACAACTCAGGCGCGAACCAGGTTCTCTGGTTAAGTAGTCCTGAGTGCTAGCCGATACACCAAGCCGCCTCCTGGAAGCTTTATAAATAAATTTTGTGGTATAAGCATGGCTGAAATATATTGTCCTCATGACCGGCCTAGCAGCTTAAATGGTCTGATTGTTAATAGTGCTATTTTACTCTGGTCTAGAATCTGCAAGGATAGGCATGCTTGTTCTTACGGGCTCTCGTGGTCACAACTAACGAAATTATAGGCAAAATCACTGATATAATATAATTATCTATATCTGGCCTATTAACAGTACTCTACCAACTGGTTAAAAAATGGACCTGCCCTCAGGTCCAAGACTAAATTAATGCACCATGGAATATAACACAAGTAGATGGTGTGGTACACTATTCTTGGTAAGCACAGGCACATCTTATGTAGCTCATGGATGAAACCTACAACTTCTTAAAACACAAAATACAACTGAAAATATATTGCTAGCTTAATTCTTTCTTTGACACTGGTTTAGTTGTCGCTTTAATCTCTTTATTGCAACATATTGATCCGTTACTATGACAGTTTCTGTTTATCTTATTTCAAATTGTTGTGCTCTCCCTCCAAATAGTCACGCTCCTCAGGTAATCTGTTTACATCTATAGTCTATCTCCTGTTCCATTTTACATACCACATTAACAGCAACAGTCTTTTCTTTAAGATTTTGAATTTGATTAGATAGTTCCTTACATTCATCCTTCAAACCTTCATTATCTATAAATGTATTCTCAAACTCTGTTTTCTTCATATAATATTCCTGACAGAGTTTCTTTTTCATTTTCACAGTCGCTTAATTGAGCACGAATACCAATTCCTCTATCCGACGCTGATACGACTTCCATGCTGTAGATTATCTTGCCTTCCTCCTTTCAAGTCATTATAGCACACAGTTTATTTTCTAGTTTAAATTGTCTCTCACTAGTACTAATTTCCGGAACCTCAGCTGCCTGACTGATGCTGGAAAATGGCAACGCCTGGGTTAAACAGTGTCTGTGATCTGTAGGAATATCGGTCCGATTCCGCTCATCATTATTATCATTGTCTGTTTGTGACAATGATGTCTGAGTTTGTATACTACAAGGATTCTGTCTTCTGTTTTTGTGTGTCCTGACAAATGAAGCATATGTGCGGCTGTCTCTAGTGGCACACATAAAGCAAAAATGTCCAAAACAATGGCAGGCAAAGCATCGTACAAACGTTGTTCTACAATGAGATAGGTGACTATGTGTGATTGACTCACCATACCAGTAGCACTGTCTGCAGCTTTGATTATGTTGAAGATGGCACTGTCTCCATGAGCGCTGCGGGTGCTAATATGATGACTGCCATGGTTGATGATGAGGATCTGCGTGATAATGTTGTTGTCTTCTTTTAAAAGGCCTTCGTGAGGGTCTCTGTCGTTGAACATCCCTTTGTTCTAGCACTGTGATTTGTGAGGTACTGGATCTTTTTTGTAGTCGATACAACTACATCCGGGACTCCACCACTTGTTACAAGGCTATTTAACACCTATATCAGAAGACGGGATATTAGCTGGGTGGGGGGCGTGGAAATAGCTCTGCTACACTTCAGGATGAGACGACAGTTGAAGACACTTTAATACATAATAAGCGAGACAATTATCAAATATTACTGATACTAAACTTTTAATATCGAAACTTTACTTCAAAAGATATACTGCTGATATTAAACTGTACAAGCAATAATTATCTCTATCTCTAATTTTCTCCAGTAATCTGTCTCATATATATATATATATATAATCTCTCAATATCAATCTATCTACCTAGTTCTATCTTTTTAATATCCAAATTCATTCACAATTTATATGTAGTGGTATCTATAGTAAACAGGCATGTGGTTAGGAAAAGTGTTAAAAATAAATTTAGACCATGTCTAAAACGATATCTAAATTGTATAAAACGAAGTTATTGTGAATAACTTTTTAAGAACCACTATATACAGGAAATTCAATGAAATAAGTATAATTAAACACATTCATTCTGTATACATGGTAACAGTATTTTAATCGGATAAAATAAGTATATATTGATGACTATTTTGAAGTTGTCTCTGCATGAGGCTGCACCAACTTTCACTCAAATCATCTCCAAAATACACAGCAGGTTTCTTATTCCAATGTGTTGAAACTATATGTGTGGGGATTCAAAATGAAAGGGAGTATCCGATTATAAACACACAATTCAGTAATCATGTTTCCCCAAGACCGGCCTGGTCAAGTTAGAGTTCTCATCTACTGTTAAATGAAACATATCCTAGCTAAATTTAGGTCTATTTGTTACTTTATTGACACTTTAACTAATTAGAGATGTTGCCACCATTTTAGATGGATATTTGATGGCGCCATTATTTCAAACCCTATTGTAGTCACCAGCGTGCAATTGTTGGTAAAAAAAAACCCATTCTTGTAATGCTAATGCTATTTATTCATATGCTGGCTTCCAAGTTCAGCGCCTAGTAAGTGCCTAGCATAGTCCAATAGCAGTTATATCTTTGCTATGGTGCAAGTTACAGCAGATATATGTATAACAAGTTTACTGAAAACTGCTGCTGCCTATAGCAGCAACAGCTTTCTGTCAAGTTGCTGTAAAAAATAATCAGCTGACAATACAAATGTTACTACTATGTAATGAGTTGATATCAATGTGGCTGAAAATCGTTGATGCAACAATTTTCAATTAAATTTTTCTCAAAATAATCATCCGGGGACTCAATGTTGCAAGACTTGCTGAAGATATTTCGATCAACTTTATTGACAGTCATTTCTGAAAGTTAAAAGCGTTGTCAATTTTCTCTAGGAATAACCTGCGGGTCTTTTGTTTTGTTAGGTAACAAGTCATTGTTGATAGAGCTATACTTGTTCTCTGGGCTAGAGTCTGCAAAAATAGTCACGCTTGATCTCACAAGGCTCTGGTGGTCACAACTAAAAGAATTATATGTAAAGTCACTGGTATAATATAATTTTATATATCTGGTCTATTAGCACCATAACAATACTCCGTTATGAAGATGGAATAGTCTGTCAAGTGGACGAATTATATCTATGTCTTTGATGAAATATACTATTTATTGAACATTCTGTTGAATATTTTGAAACTAATTTAACTGGGCGTTGTTCTTGACATTACTTTCAAAATATTCAACAGCTTAACTCTATAGTTACCTTGAAATTAGGACTCTGTAAATTCGGAATTTAATGTAAATAACTCAATTGCAATACTCGCAAATCGTGAGCAGTACTTTGCGAGAAATTGGAATGGAATAGCTAGACATGGATCCTACTATCGTGCGAGCAGCAAGCCCATGGCAGCAAAAGTTCCCAGTCATATTAGCATTGCGCAATAGATCCAAAGACGCTATGAAAAGAAACCTCTGCTGGAATCAGAGAGAGAATATCCCACAGCGCACATTGACAATGTGGAAGCAAAATCCCTTACACCATAGATACCACCAACTCAGTAATCTCTTCAGTTTACTGCTGTTAAACCTTGTTTAGAACGACCATCTTATGAAGCACCGATATGCGGTTACTAGAGATAGGTGGTCACTTAACACAGGTTACTCACGATAGAATATGCACTTGGCGACACTACCCCCACCCCAAAGGCCAGGCAAGACGCGGCTATACCACCCAGTCAAATTAGTTTCCAAATGTTCAACAGCTAACCTTGATATTTGGATTCTAAATCTTTAGGTTTAGATCGATCCCAACACAGACAGATAGTGAGTGGAGCTTAGCTAGAAACGTGCGTAGGCTAGCTAGAAATGAATCCCAAATGATACCCGATGACTGGACAACAGTGAGTAATGACTTGATAGATATATGCGGCGCTGCTGGCGTGAGATTATCATAACCTTTCCTAGTAATACTGGTTACTGGGACGGTACTGGACCAATACACGGGCCCAACATAGTGCTTGTGACAAGTTGCGCGGTTGGCTAAACCCCACAAAACACAGTTCTATAAAATACGCGGTCGTTATGACCGTAGCAAATCCAGGGTGGCACACGTATCACGAACAAATAACAACATTATCAATTAAAATGCAATAACTATAATCTCGATGATGTTTTACAGATGATGATTTGAATTAATTAAATGAATGATTAAATAAATAGCTAAATTATATCTGACCTGACAAATGAAGTGGGCCACATGGTCTCGATGCGATGTGGTGTCCAACACGGTGGGGCGACGTATGCGTGCCAAAGTTGTCGGTGCGACGTATGCGTGCCACCGCTGTGGTCTATCGATGCGAGGTAGGTATACCAACGATGTTGTCTGTCGATGCGACAAAAGTGTGCCAAACCTGTCGATGCTACATGGATGTAACAATGGTGTCGATGCGACGTAGATGAACCAATGCGACGTAGGTACGTCAATGGTGTCGATGGGATGTAGATATGTCGATCCCACGTAGATATGCCTATGGTGTCGATGCAACGTAGGACCCAAACCAATGTGTGCCAGTGTCACGTGATCACCTCTGAGATAACATGATCAACTCCAGCATAAACTGAGAATACAAATTAGAATGTCTTCATACCGATGTTTGGAATCATTATCGTACATTCAACAATACAATCAACTAAATAACGCTTATATTTCTTATTTGACAACAATAGATTCCACATTAACATTCTCTCTCAATAGTCATTCACTACGTAAAGGGGTACAGTATATTTCGGATATGTATACATTTGATATAAGATAAGTATACAAGAGTGCATACCGGAGACACGTCTGTAGGTATTTTCTAAATCAATCATGACGAATCAGACAAAGTCTTAACGGCAATAGTAACGAGTAACCTACCTATGTTCAACCTACACTTTGAATTGCAATGATAATTCAAGAAATAATTATGGAAGAAGAATAAGAAGAATATTATGAATAATCATGAAACATATCCCCAGGGGAGAACTCACACTAACCTGCGAAATAGTGACATCTAGGATAAGCCAGGACTTGGAAGAGCTCACCTGAATACATCAGAAGTAACAACCTGAACAGGTAAATGTACAACTTACATATGAATAAGCAGTGCGAATATATGCAACTATAGTAACAGTGTAAATACATCATATAAACACCAACTATCAATTTGTACTCAATCGATCATCAGCGAGGGTAGAGGAGAACAACGGATATGGTGACATGTCGAGTTGTTACAGTGCCTAAATGATTGCCTATTGACCTGATTGAGTTATGTTTGAGTCGTGAAATTTAATTAGAGACACGTACTAGAGACGCGTACGTGCCATTAATTTAGCTTCACAATTACCAGGCGTATATTAATTTATACGTAATGAAACCATCATATGCTAAGGTTTAATTAGCTTCATTACATCTAAGCACATAATTTAAGCCTCTAAAAGTATATAATTTTAACAATTTTAATTTGAGCAATTTGGTGTGAACATGGACGTCTACTGATCTCTGTATAAGAGCAACGGAAACCAGACAGTGCAACGCATACCATTGCACTGCTTGACTCTTTTATGAAATCGTGATTTATCGGCACGCCCGTTCTTGTGCTGAAATTTTAAAATCATAAAGCAATTTGTCTTATGAAACCCAATCTGTTGCGTCAGCAGAAACGCCAGACCATAGTGAAGATTTTGAAATTAATTTAACTGCGTGATGTTGCTGCCTATGGCATGTTTATTACATAGTAGTCTAAAGACATACAATTCGTACAACGTGTCGGAAAACTGCAGTCAATTTTAAGAAGAAGTGAAACCTTGTCAATACATTAATCGAAAGAGCGAAATAAAATGTTAAAGATTAATTAGCTGTGAAATTAAAGCATGGACGCGCATACAGTGGGCTGAAAATTCGCAAGTCCTTATTTGCCATTAACTATAATTTTAACGAAATTCTTCTCTAAAGCGTGAAGATGATTCGGTTACATACGATTCTTTTTTTAAAGCATCGCATTTAACCATTACTCTTCTAGTTTCACCACAATGGATACATCCATATTTAGCTATGCCCCCACCCCCACCCCCCCCCCCCCCCACCCCCCACCCCCGCCTCCCATCCCACCGATCATCTCTAGCTAACCTCCATTCATGCTTTGCGCGTGTTGGGTTCGATTTATATACTTTGAATCCTGAAATACCAAAATACCAATTTCAAGGTAACTATACAGCTAACCTATTGAATATTTTGAAAGTAATTTTATTTGCTGTTGTTTATTGCAGCAGCTGCAGCGCCCAGTTAATTCAGTTTCAAAATATTCAAGAGAATGTTTATTAGTACTCAATGGTAAAGACACACAATTCGTACAACTGACCGACTATTCCAAGTTTATGACAGATATTTTCTGTCAGTTGTGATTGTGACGTCAGCCTACATGTGACGTAATTGATTATAGCGTCATATACTTGAGTGACAGGTTGTACAATTGATCAATAGTCCTTTCCAATTTATCCATCCATCATATGACGTCATAATCAACCACGTGGCGTGTAGGATGACGTCATAACCATGAGGTCATGTATGATGCGAACTAGTCCATCTTTAGCGCTTAATAGTCCGACACGCTTTGCGAATTGTATGTATTTATCATTCAATAAATAGTTTGGACAGCGCCTAGTCAAATTAGTTTCAATAAATTTAACAGCTTACCTGTATAGTTTTCTGGAAATTGATAGTTATGGAGTTCGGGGATCGAGCGATTCCAACACGAGCGAGGTGTGAGTGGAGCTTAGCTAGTGACGGACGGGAAATAGCTAAAACTGGAAAGGGCCATTGACTGTACTATAGCGCATCCAGCTCTCCTATCTACGTATACGGAGAATACTCTAAGCTGCATCGCAATAACGAATCTCGATGTCTCACATGTGCCTTCTAATCTGCCCACGGTGAGATTTAGTCACAATTTGAGCGCCGTCCTTTAATCATGTTCTTATTAGCACACATTGTTTTATTCTTGGAAAATTGCTAATGCAATTCCTATTTTAAATAAATGGCCCAAGGGCCAAAATACTCGCCAGGCTGATGAGGAACTGCAAATATATTTACATTAATTATTGTACAGCAATCACCATTTCTCAAACAGACAAGCGTAACTGTTGCCATAGATCAATGGGACAATGGTCCTTGCCATTATTGGCCAATGAGGCAATCATCATCACCACTAATGACGAACAACGCAATTGGCACTGCCACAATTAGACACGTTGTACGAATTGTATGTATTTACTAGTTAATAAACATGATGTCGAATATTTTGAAACAAACTTGAAGTGTGGGTGGAGCTTAGCTAGAGTTGGGCGGGGCATAGCTAGAGTTGGGCGGGGCATAGCTAGAGTTGGGCGGGGCATAGCTAGAGTTGGGCGGGGCATGGCTAAAACTAGAAAGGTCCATTAATCCGATCTGTCACGTTCATTGGTCCATCCATCACAACCTGAGCATCACACAAATTGCTCGAAGCATAGATGCTGATGAAACGCTGTACATAGCATCGTAAATACCTAGAAACGGGCATTTCCAGTTTTGAGCAATGACCCGCCCACCCTTAGTTAAGCGACATGGGGTGTATTATGAATAAGGATGGCATGATGCGGCACTAAGCTCTTATGTAAGAGTGTAAGATGCATGTAGATCAAGTTATGGATGTAACAGGTTTAATAATAGCCAATGCACGTGGGTTGGAGAAATAACGTGATGCAGGACACCATGACAAAATAAGAAGTCGTCCCCACATTCTCTTCTAATTAACGACTTGTCCGAGACAACATTTTGTAACACCGCAGCCCAGTGTCAAGCCATTCAGAAGTAGTATTTTAGGTGCATGATGCAGAGTGGTGCAATGCAGCACAATCAGCTGGATGATACAATCAATAACAATAGTCTTAGTGTACCGAAAACAGTCTATGTATAGATATTTTAACGCGTCTAATGTCTCAAGGACATTTCCACCCATTTGATCCCATAGTAAATCCTGCACTCTGTCAACGCCATCATCCTCAGATCAGTCCAGGTTACCAATTAAACGTTCACGACGAAGTTTAATGATATACAACCCGGATGTAGCGGCACATACTATGTTGCAGAACAATTTGACCACGTTGGCCCCATTGCCTTCTATACTTAGAAACCCCATAGGTCTACTATGGGAGATTTCCCGGACCACGCTAAGCCTTTGTAGATTGAGGATTTCGCAATAATAACCAATCAAAACGCTGGGATTAAACCAATAGAGGGCCGATAAGCAGCATCGCCTGACCAATCGATGTCTGCGATTTTATACAATGAAATGAGACTAGGATTGAGACGTAAATCATTGCCTGTAGCTGTTACATGCATAGTCGATAAGTTCAAGCAGTAAAGAAATGAAACAATGGCTAGGATTAGTTAAGGATGAATACCACACACACGCGCGCACGCACGCACGCACCAAATGAAATTTGTGTCTTGGAAAGTAGTATATAAACAACCTCATAAGCCGTGCGCAGATCATATTCGCGCTGCTGCTCCTCGGTCTCTTTCTCTCATGGTATGCCTCCGCCACCGCCTGGTACAGAGCTTACATGATACGTGTTGAGATCATAGAGGAGAGCATCGTAATAGGGTCTTGATAGATGCTGTGTACAGTTTTATATAAGATGGAAGTTGACAATCTTCTCTGTAAATTCATACTGTAATTATATAAGCTAAATAAAAGTGTCAATCACAGTTGACTAGTTCAGTCTCGTTATGGTCCTTATTTAAGGGCGTGGCTCCATCATATTCCTGGTTCGAATAATTGTTTCCGAAATGACCATATCCGTAAAAAAAATTGTAATTCATCAAGAAATAACGAAACCTGCCACAAACGTATTTCCCCCATAGTCATCAATAATTTGAAAATATAGTAAGTGCCATAACTCTATTATTTGTGGGTGTGGCCACTTTATATTTATAGCTCAGATAGATATTTCATAAATAGACATCTATCAGATTTGTTTTTAATTCAATAAATGGCCAACTGTGCTAGAATTGACGAGATGCAGATGTCAGACAGACAGATAGACAACGCATGCTTGTATAAGCTAGTAGAGATCTAACGGAATTGGCGGCTGCTCTGATTGGCGTAACCGTAACCGTAATGCTAATGCTAACACTAACACTAACACTAACACTAACACTAATCTTAACCCTAACATAAACCTAACCCTAACCCTATTAAGTACCCAAACCCTAGCCCTAACCGTAATACCAACCCTAACCTTAAGCCTAACCTAAACCTACCCCGAACCCTAACCCTAGCTCTAACCCTAAACGTAATGCTAACTCTAACCATAACCATAACCATAACCTTAACCCTAACACGAACCCTAACACCAACACTAACCCTAACCCTCATTGTAACCCTAACCTAAGACATAATTGTAACCCTAACCGTCACTGTAACACCAACACTAACCTTAACCATAACCTAAATCTAAACCTAACCCTAACCCTAACCTTAACCCTAACAGTAACCCTAAAACTAACACATAACCATAACCATAACCCTGTCACTAACCTTAATGGCTGCAAGCATGCATCAGTGCATGCGAATCCGAACACTAACCCTAACATAATACGAATCCTAAACTAACTCTAACCCCATCTTTAACCCTAAACATAGCCTTAACCCTAAACCTAACCCCAACGCTAACCCTAACCCTTATTGTAGCCCTAGTCCTAACCTTAGCCGTAACAGTAACTGTAACACTAACAGTAGCCCTAACCATTACCCTATCACTAACCTTAATCGCCGCATGTATGTATGCGTGCATGCGAATCCTAACACTATCTCTAACATAGTACTAATCCTAAACTAACTCTAACCCTAACCCTAATGAGAACCCTAACCATAACCATAGCCTTCTCCCTAACCCTAACCCTAACCATAATACTAACCCTAACGTAAACACTGTCCTAAACCTAAATCTAAACCTAACCCTAACCCTAACCCTAACCCTAACATTAACATGAAACTTAACCCTAAGCTAACCCGAACCCTATTCCTAACCGTAAAAATAAACCTACCACTAACACTAACACTAACACGAACACTAATCCACTAATCGTAATCGCAACCACAACTATAACCCTAATTCAAACCATAACTGTAACCCTAACCATAACCCTAATGCTAACCCGAACCTAACCATAATCCTAACACTAACCTTTACATTAACCTTAACATAAACCCAAACTTAACCCTAACCCTAACCCTAACCCTAACCCTAACCCTTACCATAACCCTAAAACTACCATGAGCACTAAACCCTAAGCCTAACCATAAGCGAAACCCTAACAGTAACCCTAACCCTAACACTAACCCTAACCATAACCTAACTCTAACGCTAACCCTAATGATAACCCTAACCCAAATCCTATCCCTAACTGTAACCCTAACCATAACACTAACCATGATGCTAACACTTACAGTAAACTTAATTCTAACCTTACCCTAGCCATAGTCGTAACCCTAACCCCAACCCTATGCCTAACACCAACACTAACCTTAAACCCAACCTAAACCACACCCTAACCCTAACAGTAACCCTAACACTAACCGGAAACCTAACCGTAACCTAACTCTAACCCTAACACTAATCCTAAACTTAATGCTAACCCTAACACTAACACTAACACTAACCATAAACCTAACCTAACTTTACCATACCATACCATACCATACCATACCATACCATACCATACCATACCATACCAGACCCAGACCCAGACCTATAGCCATAACCATAGCCATAACCCTAACACCAACCCTAACCTTAAAGCAACCCTAACCCTTAATCTAAACCTAACCGTACCACTAGCAATAACCCTAACTATCTCTATTCCTAACTCTAACACTAACACTAACACTAACACTAACACTAACACTAACACTAACACTAACACTAACACTAACACTAACACCAACACCAACACTAAACTTAACCATAACCTAACCCGAACCCTAATCATACACCGTGACCATAACCATAACCATAACACGATCCGTAACACCAACCCTAGCCTTGACCCTAACTTAAACCTAAACCTAACTCCAATCCTAACAGTTAGCTTAATCCGTGCGTACACGCATGTGTGCAAGTGAATCCTAACGCTAATCCTAACATAACACTAACCCTAACCTAACTCTAACCTTAACCCTAATGCTAACCCCAACCCCAATCGTAACCCTAGCCCTAACACTAGCCGTAACCTTAACCGCCACCCTAACCATAACGCTAACATTAACCCTAATCTAAACCTAACCCTATCCTTAACCCTAACCCTAACCGTAGCTGCAACCCTAACCGTAACCCTAACATTAAGCCTAACCTTAACCGTAACCTAACCCTAACCCTAAACCTAACATTAACACTAACTCTAGTCCTAACCCGAACGACGCACATCTTGCGACAATATGTTGATTACATAGTCACGGTTTATGGATATCTGTGAATTTGATACCTATAACTAATTGGCGCATGGAACAGCACACAGGCTCTATTCACAGCCAGCTGCTAATACATCTCGCTATCATCTACCATCACACTATTGCATATTGATTTACGCTGATTATAGATAACAATGACGAGTTTTAGTACGGGTTACTTTCACACATCGGTGCTGGACACTGAATACGGTATTCGCCAATCGATCTGCAATGAACCTTTCCAGTTTTAGCTAATGTCCCGCCAATCTCTTGCTAGGCTCCACTAATTACTTCGCCCGTGTTGTGATCGATCGATCCCTGAACCTTCTGACTATCAATTTCCAGAAAACTGTACAGGTAAGCTGTTGAATGTTGTGAAACTAATTAGACTGGACGCTGTTGCTGCAACAGCGCGCAGTCAAATTAGATTCAAACTATGCAACAAAATCTTTATTAAATAGTAAAGACATACAATTCGTACAACAACGGTTAGTACGCCACCAATTATGCGTTCGAGATGTACTTATCTAGGCCATTCGTGCCTTCATTGATTATGACGTCATCCCACACGTCACGAAGTTGATTATGACGTCATATAATGGAGGGTGGGTAAACTGAGTAGCTTCATTCTTATATACCATCCAGAGAGTGTCCGCTATCTCTCACATGCAACTCTCGTTCATTAGAAATAAACTACGACAGTAATTGCTTTTCTACACTATTCTTAAATTGTTACCTGATGCTGCCAGGTACTGGGTGTCATATAGCGTACTTACATCACGCTAGCTGAAACCTGTAATAGTCATGTTAGGACAAGCACTCCAGAAACAGTTATCTGTTGTTTCTAGAGTTGATGTTGATGGCGACGGTGACAATGACGATGATTTCGATTTTTTTTATGGTTTTGATGATTTTGCTGATCAAAGATGATTTTGATGACGATAACGATAACGATGACGATGGACGATGAAGATGATGATACATTACAGCACAAGGAGCTTACCACGCCTTTAATAACGGTAGTAATTGAGAACTAGCGTTTGGTCCGAATATTCAAATATTCATTCAAATAGACCAAAATGAACGAATATTCGTATAGCATACACATATTCGAATATTTATAAAAAAAATTACACAATTGTCGTAAAATATTTTCTTTTTCAAGATGGCTGTTGGTTGGTTCGACCGTGGTCAATTTATATTAACTTGATTTGCTATTAATTTTAAATTGGATCCAATGGTTTTCGAGACGCTCATGACTGGAATAAGAATTTGCATTATTGATATTTCAACCGCGACTAGGCATACCAGCTTTATATAATCACAACTGCGTGGGTTGGACGTTACCTCGCTTCCGAAGATGTCTGCTGATTTTGTGGCCAAATATCAAGGGTACCCTTAAGCTTAAAGTTACTAGTATTGTTTTTGCCAGAAACGAATGTCTGTAGGCCTGAATAGTTCATTGGACATATTTAGAAGTTTCGCCATGGCACCCAAGATCATGCCTTTAAAGGGAAATGTTCGGATGGCGACTCCGGTCACGGTATTTCTCCTAATGAAGCAGCTTGATTTTGTAGTCAAATGTCAAGGTCATTTCTTTGTGTCAATAATCCGCTGTGCCATCAATGTTAGAAGTTTCGAGTTTATCAGAAATGAACTGCACTAATCACGTAAGTTCAATGATCACATAAGAAGAACCCATATAACATATAACGGTTCACAAATCAAATGTGCACCTCTACAGGGAGAAGATGAAAACAAAAATTGTGGTTTTTTAAATGTCCATCAAAATTGATTTCGTACGATCAACTAGAATCTCTATAAACTCCAAAATGCTATAATTTCTTGCTATGGTGTCGATGTGCCAATTGTAGTTTTTTCCAACAAAATTGTTTTCCAAGCTCACTCGTTTTATTTTAAATCTCATTTGAATAATTCGAATATTCATTAATTGTATTATACGATTATTCGAACACCGATTTTTATATGAATACCGAAAACGAGTAAGAAATCTGGTTGGCGAGATGCCAACGAGTGCTCTGCGCTGTGACACGAACCCAGTACACCAAATGATTGATGAAGCATCAGTGACTACGACTGTGAATGAGTAAGAGTCGGACTCATCAAGATTTCGCGGCAGGACGCGTTGATGCTTTAGACTCAAGGCTCTGTGGTTAAGAACACCTATGTTTTAGCCAAGTCTGCCCTGTCAGTCAGCTTTAACCCATTCATGCCGAAGCCGGCCAAAATCGGCTTTAGCAGCGGTCTCCAGGAATTCTCATTTGTGTGTCAAGAGAAGACGAATTTTGAAAACATTCCACAAGAATAATTAGCTCGCTCACCGAACCAGCCAGTCCAGTGTTAAATTTTCAAATATTTCTTTTATTACCCCGCAAATGGGCATTCAATAAGGACATATTTAGTTTTTCTTGACAAAATTAGGCCAGTAAAGAGTGAAAGAGGAGTAGAGGGCTCTAATCTGACACTCGTGTATCTTTGTTAGCTGACTCCACTATTAGAATAAGTTCTGTCTCTTTCTTGCATATGAGAAATAACAGAAAGTATCTGTGAGCTATGGGTACCTAGACACGATCATACATCCATGCGCTATGGAAGCTGCTGGCTACATTAAAGGCACGACATACTGTATAGCCAAATATAAGCATCCTTAGCAACACCATAGTTGCTACCATGGATGTGGAATCACTCCACACCACCATTCTGCATGACCATGGACAAAAACAGTTCAACGATACGTTGCCAAATATTTAAGTTATAGAGTCTATTCGCCAACTAGCTGAATTCATTCTGAAATCCAATTAATTCACTTTGAATGATAGACTCTACCTATAAGTGAGCGGTACGGGCATGGACACGAAAAAGATTCCCAGATAATGCTAACATATTTATGGCCAGATGGAAAGAAGATTTTGCCAGCAGTACGACCCTCGAACCAGTCCTGTATCTGCGCTTTATCGATCACATCTTCTTGATCTGGACACACGGTCTATCCACATAGACAAGAATTCTATACAGCCATGAGCAACTTTCTCACCTGTAACAATCTCACCTCAGGACACTCACCAGATGAAGAGGTTCACCTCCTGGATACTACCATCAATAGCCGCTTCTATAAATTAGAAAAACTCCACCTACTGAAAATGTCTTGACAAACTCACATACCTTCATGCCAACAATGGACCTTTCCAGTTTTTTCATCCATCACATGACGTCATAATCAACTACGCGGCGTATAGGATGACTTTATAATCAATTATAGCATGAAAAACTGGATTTATTCCGTTTTAATCGCTTAATAGTTAGACACGTTGTACGATTTTTATGTCTTTACTATTTAATAAACATTATGTTGCATATTTTGAAACTAATTTTACTGGGCGCTACTACTGCCACAGGCAGCAACAACACACAGTCAATTAAATTTCAACAGCTAACCTGTATAGTTTTCTGGAAAGTGATAGTCCTGGAATTGAGGGATCGATCGATCCATACTCAAGCGATGTGTGGGTAGATCATAGCGAGAGATGGGCGTGGCATAGCTAAGACTGGACAGGTCCATTGGTATCCCAATCATTCCGTGCACCTTGTCTATTATAAATCTGATTACACATTAATTCGTAGGATTATTCTCCATGTCTCTGCAATATTATGACATCGGATTCTTGAGTGACAGACCGGATCCCTCCATTTTCTGGGTAATATCAATAATTAATATTAAAATAATCTTGAATCTCTGTATTCAATCGACCGGATGTGACATTGTGCAGGCACGCGGTGGTAACTCATTAGTGGTATTCTTACCAGATTTGGCCCACACTAAAAGCCCGATTATCTTGACATTTTGGGATTGTGATTAAAATGATCAAAAGCCTATGCAAATTTAGAAGTTCATTAAGCCTTTCGTGTTAAAGACGTGCAAAACTGGGCTCTACAATAGACATATCGAATGTCTATGTGCAGCCCAAGAGAAAACTAGTAACCCTTTCATGACGAAGCCTGCCAAAACCGGAATCTGCAGTAGTCTTGAGCAATGTCCATGTGCAGGCCAAGAGACACATATTTTTGAAAATTTACCACTGTAATTACCAGCTCGCTAACCGAGCCAGCCATTCTATTTGTAAATTTAAAAAAGTGTCTTTCCTTGACCTGCAAATGGGCATTGAATAGGCAATTATTTGGCTTTCCTTGATCAAATTTAGCCATAAAAGTGTTAATGCTGTATTTGTGCTAAAATTCTATAAAAGTCAGGAATATAGAGAATCTCATACACGGTGATACTTCACATCAAATGTGACACATTCGCTTATAAAGATTTCATTTTAGAACTCTGTGAAGCGCGTTCCAATACAGATCTCAGTAAACTCATGAGATAAATTTGATATGAAATGTCAAATATTATGAGATCATCTCTTTATCACATAAACAACAGACAAACAGACAAATAGGTTAACGTCACAATCATAATTAGCAGACAATACTCTGCCACGAACCTGGAATAGTCCGTCAGTTGTACGAATAGGTTGTCTTTATTATTTCATAAAAAACTCTGTTGAATGCCATAGGCAGCAACAGCTCCCAGGCAAATTGGTTTCAAAATATTCAAATGGTTAAATGTATAGCGATCATAGAATTGGGCTTGTGGGAATTCAGGATTCAAAGTACATAAATCCATCCCAACACGCGCATAGCATGGGCAGAGCTTAGCTAGAGATGGGTGGGGCTGAGCTAACAGTGGATCTCCATTTTAACTTTCAGTTGATTCAGGTATTTCTTACCGACTTATTCCTAGATTAGATACTTTATCACTGCCGCACTTCAGTACTGGGAAGTTTGACTAATACACAACAGGACATATAGTGAGTGACAAATGCAACATTTTCTAATTTCAGATTAGACATTAAATTTCCCTGTTTAAAGTTTGCGAGCGCTTCATTAAACGATATCAACATTTTAACAATGAGTAAATAGCCTTTATTTCTAGCAATGTCACATCATCCCTCATAAGCAACACTTATAGTGGCTAACATATAGGCCTATAACTAGTATATAAATGACGACGACGACACTGACGACGACGACAACAGCAACGACGACCACGACGATATGACGACGACGACGACGACGACGACGACAACCATAATGACGACGACCACGACCACGACCCCCACCACGACCACAATGACCTCTATGACTCCAATATAACATCATTAACCTTTGCTCCTCTCTCCCATGTCCTCGCCAAATAACGGCCTGGGGTAAGGACTAAATAAATGAGATCTTACGCTTTCGTCCAGATTTTGCTCAAGTCAGTGGAGATGTGCTTTGAGAAATCCCGCTGTCTGCCAGACAGGGGAATGTGTTGCTTTAATCAACTCAATTTAATTTAATTCAATTTATTGCGTAAAGATCATACAGTATGGTGTCTGCATACAGCACTTACAATATATACAATAAAAAAATAAACATAAAATACACACGCATTAACAATATATACACAATATAACAGTCAGCATATCTACAAAACAGCATGATAGGTGGAGCGATACAATGTATTAAGTTATGGTCACAGAGGCCTATCCGAATGCATGGGATCAATAGTTGTAGAATGTTGTTTTAGCACGCATGCATGGACAAAGGGTAAAACCAGTTCAGAGATTTCTGTTTAGCCATTATTGCAGGACATGAGGAACACGAACTTCTCATCATCGATTAATGATGGGAAGTCGCAAAAGGAGCCGAGTGCGTTGAAGAGGTTCTGTCTTTCATAATCATAAGCAGAACAATGCAAGATAAAGTGCTTCTCGTCTTCAATGCACTCGGATACGCACATCTTGCATAACCTGCGCTCAAGTGGTACCTGTTGGTGGCTTCCGAGTTCAATCGCCAGGCTGTGTGCACTAACACTAAGTTTCGTGAAATCCTTACGTATTAAGCGATTTCGAGAATTAATCATATAGTTTTCCATCGCAAAGTTAAACTTAAACAATCCATAAGTGCGTAATTTATCATTTATGTTTAGAAGGTTAACTTTCCAAACGTCTACATATTTGGACTGCATTAAAGGTTTTAATTTCTTAACATCAGATTCCTTGTGACCAACAACCGTGTTATCCCACGTATAGTCGAAACCAAAATAGGTACACAGTCATTAATCATTAAATCAAGAAAACGTAGTTAATATGGCAATACAGATAGCCTCATCCACTTCGGCGGCGAGTGGCTATAGGCAGACAAATAGACCATAGTCTGTTTAGAGACTTAAGGCGTGTGCACACTAGAGCGTTACTCCGGAGATACTTATACTTTATTTAGTATGGCGTTACTTCTGATTAACTCTCTAGTGTGAACACGGCTTAGTGTTATATATACTTATTATGAGAGGTCATTATTTGATTCAAGAACAATCACATATCAAACCAACATACTTCTGCTCACAATTTATGTCATAGAACTATAATAAACTTATTTGTAATTAATCTACACAGATTATTGTATTCTTGCCTGGTCTTTGTACTTGAGTGTAATAGTAAAGTAATGTAGTTTGCACTTCGACTAGCTAGATTACCAGCCAGAAGTAGTGTACGCAGTGTAATGTAGGACGGTATTTTCCCCCAAAATACGCCAATGCTAGAAGATCTATTCGCTATGATATTCAAAACTTGATAGACTCGTTTCGCAGTCCATCATATGACGTCATACTCAACTACGTCATATGGAGGTTGACGTCATAATCAATTACGTCATGAATGAAAGTAATTAAAGTACTTACGATTTAATAAACATTCTGTTGAATAGTTTGAAACTAATTTGACTAGGCGCTGTTGCTGCCCACCCAGTCAAATTAGTTTCGAAATATACTTTTCTCGAAATTGAGATTCAGAGAGTGCAGGTTTCGGTTGATCCGAACAGAACAACATCCTGAGATGATGACACAGATTATCCAAAACACTTTATTCAATACATATATTCTCATGGTAAATAGAGCTTAAAGTCGGCCACGCGGAAGAACCGCACAAGTTGCATTGCATAGACCATAGATCAGTATATGAACTGTGGACACCGATCACATCTGAATTTAAACCATCCGGAGAATGTGAGTAGCACATCATCTGCTGCAAATGAATCCTTATATGCATTGTAAGATGAACACTGGAGCAAATATAAGGCAGCCGCTGTTAATTGGTGAGTGTATCTCAGATGATCCTCGAGAAGTAGTATTTGTATTAAACATAAATAATATCGACAGGGGCAAGGCTACCTTCATATTAATATACTGTGATGGTTCTTGATACTGAATATTAGGACCGTGCAGTATCTTTCTGACAAGAGCCAATAGACTTTCTGAGACGACCGCTTGGTGACATCCTGCTCGAAAAGACCAGTCAAATGAGTATTCTTTGGGCTTTTTGTACAAGATTTATTTTCTCACAATTAGAGCAACATGGACCAAGTATATTGCACCATCATCAGCACTTTGGGAATAAGTAATTCAGATAGCCTGACAACTGTATGCCGCAAACTTCATCACTACTTCTGTTCCTTGGGCATGTGCTCGTAAATCAGAATCCTGACCAGCAATCTCTCTTTCAGCCTTGCTGTTTTTTTCGTCATTGGCACTGTATTTCTCTCCACTTGGGTTTACACCATTTCCTCCGTGTCTCTCTGACACGAGGCACAATTGTGCCGGTCCGTTAGTTTTCAGCGATTCAGATTCACGACTGATTTGGATGCACCTTCACCAGGGTAACATACATGCACTTCGTGAACATTCCACTTCTTCAGACTTGTAGTTCACTAGAGAGGTAAGTATGTAAGTATCTGTGAAAGGAATGAGATAGGAATATAAGCCATAACATATAATGAGATTTTTACTTTGTGAGGCACTTTCTACAACTACCCTGAACCATCACGTATTGTAAAACAATTACACATAACACAGCAAGATATCTTTTTAATGCTTTCAAATTAAATAGTAAAACTATGATACTACTTTCTAATGCAAAATAGTTTGCTCAGTGAATTTCAGAAACGTGAAATTTCAAATTTGGCCAATTTTAGCCAGGATTGGTCAGTTCTTTATTATATATTGTAGATACAACCTACGTTATCTAAATTCAGTACCCCTTAAATAAATAGATATATATACATATATATATATATATATATATATATATATATATATATGTGTGTGTGTGTGTGTGTGTGCGTGCGTGTGTGCGTGCGTGGGTGCGAGCGTGCGTGCGTGGGTGCGAGCGTGCGTGCGTGCGCGCGCGCGTGCGTGCGTGTGTACATCATGAAAACGCCCAAATGTGGACAAACCGAAGTTGGCCAAATATGTTTTAAATGACATATATGGGCCATCGTATAAATGTACGTTTAATCCCTTGAATTTTGTTCGTCACGTGGATCCTGCTCTTATTTGAGAAAGCACATGAAAAACAACCGATGTGCAAAATTTCATGCTTTGTTCATATTTTGAACAATTCTTCTGATATTTGACAATTAGCTACTAGACTAAAGCAGATTTACAGTTGTTTCAGTAAATATTGATTACTATTTATCTTTCTATATCCGTGACTGAACTACGGCAATATAAATGTGACGTCAGTTAAATGGAGGAATCCAGTTTTAGCTATGCCCCACCAAACTCTAGGTAAGGTGCGTACGTGTGTGTGGGTGTATGCGTGCGTGCGTGCGTGTGTGCGTGCGTGCTTGTGTGCGTGCGTGCGCTCGTACGAGCGAGCATATGTGCGTGTGTTTGTGCAGTAAAAGTTAAAGAGTGTAATCTAGGATTACGTGATTTAGTATAGGTCTCAGTTGGTCTCTGAATAAATCTCTTATTTTTTTTCCTCTAAGAGAGTTCAGTGACGCATTTGTAGATTTCCAAATTACACCACTTTGTTCCTCAATGAGTTTCATTTGATTTGCAATGCAACATTGACGACCCACTGCTGAATATATCGATGACAATTTTACGTATAGTCGTTACTGCCACTTTCAGTCAAATTGCCTATGATGTATTCATAGGTCTGTATAAATTGTTAACTAACCAGTAACATACATTTCGGAGTTCAAATTACGGTTGCATTAAATAGTTTAGTATCCATTAACGATACAGCTTTCTATTTCCTACCAAAGCCTAATTCCACCCCAGTGTCGTTAGATTGGGCAATAAACCTCAATGATACCCTCCCTTCAAAGTGATTTACATGCTGAAGCAATGGCCTATAATAAATTATATTAAATTCAAACCTCTGCGCGCAACAGCAGAGTTGAGACTGATATTAATTGCGAGAACTCCGCGAAAGGTGGGGCTGTGTAGAACAATTATCCTGACTCAACCCTCAGGGAGACAAATGTGTGTGATTGATGTTAATATTAGTCTACACTCTGACAATCCACGTAACACTTGTTTAACTGTCTGGCTGCTGCAAACCCCTAGAGAATAATTACAATGGACAATAACTCCGAATCTGCTGAATATTTTGAAAACAATTTGACTGAATGTTGTTGGTAGCTTGCCACCAGCATCTTTCAGTCAAATTGTTTTCAAATTATTCACCATATCCAGTATTAAACCCGATGGAGCATATTGTCTGCTTAATTTCAGCAGGCAGACACATTAAAATGGTTATCTTTCAGTCAGACAAATCCACAGTATATATTTGTCCAGTACTAAAAATGAATCCATTATCTGGAACAAACCAATACCATGTCCTGTTGATCCCATAATGTTTAACCATTCGAACCCGAAAGACCTAATATTTAAAAAGACTATATTGTAGAATATTTTGAAACTAATTTGACTGGAACGCGATGCTGCCTACAACAACAACGGGATCCTGTCAAATTAGTTTCAAGATATTCATCTACTTACCTGTATTTTTACTTGGAATTTGCGAATCTGGGATATTCAGGGTTCAAACGGTCTGATATTTACCCGAGATTTGAAATATGATATACAATATCCAGAGAGCGTGAGACATTGTTGGAGTAAATATGAAACAAAATATTACAGGATCCACAGAACAAAGGACATCAGACATTTTAAGACATTGCATAATATGAAAACCCCGTAGATAGGAACAATACTATTGTAATGGACAACATAAATAACAATGCTTCCCCACGCAGTTATCTTGATCTTATGAGTAAATATCTCATATCGACCAAGACACGTGACCTAATGTTTCTCGAAGGCCATTTGCTTTCAGATTATAAATCTACAAAAGTATCTTTTCTTGACATACACATCTTAGCACTGTTGTCGTTATGTGACTATGTTTGCTTAATAGACAAGATGATGCTACCTTTATCAGATTGTCAATATTATCTTTATCGTATCATGATTACGAGTAGACCCATACTCCAACAGCTATGTCGTTCCAATCAGTACCGTTGGTAGAAATAAAACAATTAAGTAACCTTAGATGTGTTATTGATAAATGAATGTAAGGATCCGATCTGTCACGTAGCAAACGCTAAGATCAAATACATCACGAAAATTGAAGATTCTATCTGTATGATTGATGGAATTTACAATATAATAAACATGCTGTTGAATAATTTTAAACTAATTTGAAACGAAGTCGCTGCTGCAATATGCCATAGACAACAACAAGCCACACTCAAATTGGCATTGAAATATTTAACAGCTTACCTGTATATTTAACTTGAAGGTTAGATTCTAGGAATTCAGGTGTCCAAGGCGTTCAAATTGATTCCACACACGCGTGAAAATAGCGCAAAGCCTAGATAAAAATCGTTAGTCATGGCTAGAAACAGATACATGTTTTATTAATAGAAGAAAGTACATTACACTACCGCTACACAAACACATCTTGTTCGAATAAATTGGACCCAGGATCTTGATAATAGGTTATGTTCTGGAAATAAGCCATTTTCCAAAGCGCAATGTCAGATAAATTACTCGCTGATATTGGACTGTCTTGTCAATTCTATTTCCGTTAGGGTCGCTGTGGACACCAGACAAATTGATCATAAATGTTATTCTTTCTGTGGAAATAATATCACGACGTTAAACATTTGAACACTAAATTCCCAGACTCTCAATTGCAATGTAACTTCCCGGGCAAATTGTTAGATATTTTGAAACTAATTTGACAGGAATCTGCTGCTGCCATAGGAAGCAATATCTTCCAGATAAATTAGCTTCACGATATTCTAAAACTAATTTGAAAGGAACCTGTTGAGTTCTAGTTAGATTGGCTTCAAAATAGTCAACTGAATAGATGTTGCACTGTAGACGATTGTTTATATTTCCATTTTGTGGGCACAAAGGGTTAGTCAATAGCAAGCCGTATGGAATCCTTGCTGCAATGTGATCAATGATGTGCGAGTCGATGTCAGCTTTCAGCAACATTATTTTCAAAACATACACTGTTGACCTCCCAGCCGACTGATTGAACAATAAATCTATCAAGATACTGGTATTGGATGAATGGACCCTTCCATTTTTAGCCATGCCCCGGCCATCACTAGCTAATCTCCACCCACACCGCGTCGTGTTGGGATTGATCGATCCCCTATGCCCTAGCGATCAATTTCCTGAAAACTATACAGGGAAGCTGTTGAATAGTTTGTAACTAATTTGACTGGGTGCTGTTGCTGCCTATTGCAGCAACAGCGCCCAGTCAAATTAATTTCAAAATATTCAACAGAATATTTATTAAATAGTAAAAAGCAAACAATTTGTACAACAACGCATAGACCGTCTTCAAAATATGCGCCCGTGACGTACTTATCGACGTCATTCATTATGATGTCATTGTACACATCACGCAGTTCATTATGACGTCATATGATGGGTGGGTACTCCGGAAAGGTGTATCGGTCATTGTTTTGGTATGAAGTTAATAGTCAACAACATTTGATAGGTCCCCTTTTTGTTCCTCTATGGATGTTTCTAAACTAAGTCGACTGAATGTCTTTGCTGAATTACCCAGCAACAGTTCCCCCATTCAATGGCCGGTTCCGGTCTGTTACTCGAGTATCTGATGTCAAAATCAGTTGTTACTATTTAGGTGGTGTGACAATCAAAATTACATAATTACATCAAGAATATCGAACAGTCTGCCGCTAATGTACGAAGAGTGTCTTTGATGAATTCACAATTCTGTTGGAAATTTTGAACCTAATGTGACTTGTCGATATTGCTGCCATAGGTTGGTTAGCTCTGCCACTAACATACCATGTGAATATATCCCCTCCATCACAGTCACACTATATTTCATATTCTGCTCATCCACCTGTATTTCACCATAAATGGCACAGCAGATGCAACATTTGACGAAAATCATGTCACTTTTGCCAGCAATACATGGAGCTAACCATGCCATCCAATCCTCATCGGAGCTTCTATAGAGCCACTTGCCACAACTACCTTATTATCAACAAATCATGCTAACACATGTGTGAACTTAGCTAGAGATGGGTGGGGCAAACCTAAAACTGGATTCCTCGAATTCGCCCACCCATTCTAAAGCATCAGCTTCACCTGAATTGCACGAGTACTTTAGCGCAGAGTTTCAGAGAAAACTCCATAAACTAAATCCACCACTGCAGTACCAAACTCAAGACCTTTCAATAGTAATATTCAATCGCAAACAATATAATTACAAACTTATCAAGTATACGGCAGCTGCTAGATTAAACTAACATTTTATCTAGCTAAAAACGTTGGATGTACAAATTAAAGCTTCTAAAATTAAACAATATGCATTTTGGATTTACTCGGGAAGGCAGGTCTCTGGATGATATTGACCATATCTTAGTAGTCATACGGACACTATAGATACAGAGATATGAATGCTTATCACTGTTCTGCGAGAAAAGTTTGAACAATATTGAACATTCGTTGCAAGACAGGAGCTCACGAAACGTGTATCAGTCATGTCAGTGTCTGCCCAACCAACTTGCTGGTCTGCTCCGTATAGAAGCCTAGACAGATAGGTCATGCCTCAGACTCTGAATATGAAGACACCACTGCTGAGCTCTAAGACAGCATCTGGATGACCACGAATCGCTTATTCCTTACAGCACAACGACATCGCAGAACCGTTTTGGCAACAGCACCAAATCCTAAGTACGCACGAACCACCAGCACTAGCCGCACCACGCCAACTTCCAGTACGAGCCTCACCATGTCAACCGCCAACTTGAGCAGCATCACGCCAACCATCACCATGCACAGCACTACGCCACTGCCTGGAGCACGAGCCCGTACCACGATAGCAGCCTTACCACGATACCGCAGCACATCTACGAACACCGACGCCACGCCAAACGTATCAGCACCAACAGGCACCACCGCCACAGTTAGCACCACGCCCGCTAGCTGAACCATCATTACCCACTTACAGCACGGCGTCCACCACCAGCATCACACCACGCGTCAGCAGCCAAAGTTTGCCAACATTCTACATTCAGAGGAGATCATTAACTTCCAACAGTGGCGAGATAGACTGGAACATTTCAGCATCACGTCTTAATTACAGTAGTGTCATACGTAGGGATCAGTCAACTCAAACTTACTTGATCTATTACCAGCTCTCTTCAGTGAAATATAAGTAACGTCGTCCGGAATGAAAAGTGACTGTTAGTCTCAACGATCGAAGCTTTTATATATATTATTAATTACTTTCCTTTTTATTATATATTTTTAAACAATTGTAACGGTTCCCAGAGCAGTGAGTTGCCGTTCTGAGAAACTTAAATCGTACGGCGTCCTCGACGCGTGGGAAATAATTACCCGCCGCTGAAGGAGGACGCACTCGCGAACCATTGTCATGACAAATAGACCACGCACCACATTAAAAAATTCAAGCGACCAGACCTAAGAAACCCTGGCCAAAAATTAAAAAAGTATGCCACACCACCCCACCTCTTTGCACGTATATGTGCCTCTCTCTTATAAAACACGTGCCACACACATCACATGAGAAGTCTATAATTCTCGTGTTGCACTTACTTTGCGGCAAGCGATCCGCTTATACGATTTCCCTCAGCCCGTAGTGCCAAGCTAGGAGTGGGTGGAGTAACGCGGATCACTCAGTCGGTGACGAACCGACCCACATTATCCAACTACAAAACAGCCCGGTCTGAGATGCTCCACGCCACACCCTTATTGGTTCTAAGGCCAGCGCATGTAACCACCATACAGAGAGCGTAGAATGATCGTCCATAAAAGCGCCTATGGCGCATACGCACGACTAAGAGATAGCCTAACCTCGCTTCATTGACGGTGTGCGGGATGGCATTCTTATGTATATACTTACCTGTATTTTTTGGAATCCTTAATACTGGGCCCTTTCTCTTCATCTTGGTATGAATCGACACTGGGATTTGTTGGGAAAAACGAATCTCTTTACAGAACTGAAATCGGTTCAGGATTCGCACATATATCAGTCAAATAAGAATTGGCCTTATTCCTTCTTTCTAAGTTGGTTAGATTGCCAGAGCGCATCTGTTGATAGCGTGACGTCATAGACACGTGTTCGTCATATGCTATCTCACAATGAAGTGCGCGATGATGTGTTGAGCTCTGCCATGGTGACTGTTAATTGGTCACCATACAGTATAAAAGGACTCGCTCTGGCTGTAGTCTTCAGTCGAAGGGAGTCGTCCGCAGTGAGGAACATTATCCATGCTTACTGTGTAGAGCTCGCCGTTCTGGCAATTTACACCAACGGAGCTTATTTCAATTCCTGTTCTCGCTTCGGAGACTCGCCAAGTACCATGGCTCAATTTGTATAAGCCCCTGCGTCATCAGGGTCTAATAAACTAAATTTAAAATCAGGTTTCCTATCTGCCAACTATAGGGAACGTCTAAGAGTCGCGTCGCCTGAACATCTAAAAGTAGTACGTGAACCGATTGGCCTGTACTGATGTCTCGCCAAACCTGCCATACTACGCCGACCCGTAGAAACTACAAATAGCACGTATTGAGTGCATCAATGTTTTAACCTTTCATTCCTGCCTGCGAACATTGGCTTCAACGCCGCTAATGAGTCAAGCGGCGTGGATCGTCTTGTGCTGTAAACCTATAATGTCGCCTCTTCAACAATGGAGGCATATTCACTCAGCACCAATCTTCGTGCGCTTTAACATAGCTGTAAATTAGAATGTTATTACTTGTGTTATTAAATTGGTGTAAATGACTATGAAGCGCCAACAACTTGGAACGCCGCACTGATTCCAGACAACCTAGGCAATAGACGCCAACATGCACCGATGACTAACAGGCGGCAACTAGACTGTTGTATGCTGTAAGAACGAATATTGCGCTGATGACTAACATGTGCCCATTTTTAATGTAATATAGTTCACTTATATCCTGTAGCGCTGATTACAAGTAAGCTCCGTAGGTCAGTTTGGCCTTATTATATTGTACAAACTTGTGATATGGCGAGCGCCGTTTTTTTAGATATTATTACTTTTTGGCATTACTTTTTTGTTAGGTTAGATATTTTATATATTTTCTTAAACTGTGCAGACGCTAAAACATATACTAATCAGCTTCACTCACTACAACACTTACTTTCTAAATACGGCAACACTTTCTCACTAGAGCTATCTCTAGTGCCTCACGAGATACAGCGACTAATCCTAATTAGTATTAAACTCAGATATCTCGTTAGGATAGAGTAGATAGGGACGACTGCTCAAATGAAGGAACGCTGTTTATTGTAAAACCTCTTTCCTGGCACTGCTGCAACGTTACATAATCAGACCAGCGACAAATTTAAGGCCTCCTAAGTTACTTCTAGAACAGCTGTCTCTTCTATGCCTCTACGGCCTCTGGCCAACCATTTGTCTGATAGTCCCCTCCACCGGTTTGGTTAATGCCGACCCAAGAAATCGCAGAGGTTTCTCGTTGGCGAAAATCAAAACGGCGACGCTTCACACACACACACCCTGTACCGTCACCAGTACCTTTAGCTAATCTTTAAGCCAAAGTAGGATTCATTGCACTAACATTAATTATAGTAGGTACGTCTTAGCAGTGGACCTCAGGGCAACTATATATCCCTAATGCAGGTTAATGTTAGTTCCGAGGGAGCGAATTTCATATGGTTCGCTATCGCCACGCCGGGCGCCGGCTGAAATCGTAGTTCACAGACTAACGTCACGGTGACTGAGAGATGCCAATCTGCTCTCATCGCCTTTTTGTAAAGTCACAGTCTGCAACCCGCTTCTTCAGCCCCCGCCGTAACTAGATACGCTGCTTTCTAATGCTTTTGTGTGTTATCCTACCCTTGTCTTGCTATTTGTGGTTGTGCTGACACGTGGTTGGAAGTCACTCATCGGCTTCGGATTCGTCGACCGGCAACATGTACGCGCCACCATCATGAGGGAGTGGTCCAATGGGTATATGCCAAGATGGCTACCCGGGCTCATCCGCCAGGAGGGCAACCCGTTATTAAAGTTAAGTTAGCCTAAGCCGCCTGAGGCATAAACCATATGTGTTTGGACTCAATAACCAAAGGTTAGCCTAGCTCCTAAAGAAGGACCGGCAAAATAACACGGCGTCGATGAAACCAGCAACTAGTTTAAGAGATGATAGCGTAGGATTCTGTTGAAACAAGTGCTCCGCCTCCACGTAATAAAGCGTGCACCCCTATATAAATAATTACACAAATATATGACTCATTTTAGCATTGATCTAGATGGGTCTCGGTCGCTTCTCCCTCTTCGCTTCGGGGTAGTAGGCATTTTCCTGTGATGGAGGCCCGCGCCAGGCATTTTCCTCTCACAAAACCAATTTATTGGACAACATGAGGCATTAGTTTATATTAAACTAGTTAGCCGCGCTAGGACTCCTCCTTCACAGGGGTAGGCCTACCTTCCGTTTAAAGGATAGGTTAGGTAACTTTGGCAAGATATAACACAGACTCGTCACTTTATTATATTGCGGATAACGATTTTTCCTTGTTAGTTCAGCAGTGCTTTTCCGCTAGAAGCCGGCTTTCGACTCGCTATGCTATAACATATATTCAAATTTAGCAACTAAACATGCAGAGACACACCGGATACACCAATAGTTGGGATGATATGGTGGTGTTCACCACAGGTGGCAATGGTCGCCCGGCCTCACTTGAACGTTCCACCGACCATCGAAGACGGTCTTTGTGGCCGCCGGTTGCACGCACGCTCCTCTTTCCATCCCCGCGGCTAGCTAAGCAACACACGTGTCATGCG